>CANTUR010000142.1:1200000-1800000 GCA_947683625.1 Mallotus nudiflorus
AACAGGAGAATGCGTTTCATCATAATCAACTCCTGGCCTTTGTGAAAAATCTTGAGCTACAAGTCTAGCTTTGTACCTTATTATTTCATTTTTCTCATTTCTCTTTCATACAAAGACCCACTTGTATCCTACAGGTTTCACAGTTTTAGGCATAGGAATAATTGGCCCAAAAAAATTTTGTTTGTTTAGTGAGTCCAATTCAGCCTTCATAGCATCTTTCCATTTTATCCAATCATGCCTATTTTGACATTCCATGACTGATTTAGGTTCAGGATCATCTTTTTCATTTATGATTTCACATGTAACAGTATATGACAATGTTTCATGACTTTCTTTATTTTCTATTTCTTCAGGGATATTTTCCTCGCTATCAATATGATTATCTACTCCCTTTCTCTTTCGAGGATTTTTATCCTTAGAACCAATTGGTCTTCCACGCTTTTGGCGTGTTTTAGACTCATGAGTGTCTTTATTCTCAGATTTTATTTCTAAAATTTCAATACGAGCAGGAGCATTGGCTGCTGGTATGTATGATTTAGTCACTCTTTTTATATCAGTAAATGCATCTGGTAATTGATTTGCAATTGCTTATAAGTGCACAATCTTTTGCCCTTCTAATTCACATTGTTTTGTGTGAGGATCCAGATGCAATAATGATGGTTCATTCCATGAAATATCCTTTTTTCCTTCTTTCTCCCCTTTTCCTAATGTTGGGAAAACAACCTCATTAAATTGGCAATCAGCAAAACGTGCTGTAAAAACATCACCAGTTAAAGGTTCAAGATATCTAATAATCGAGGGTGTTTCAAACCCAACATAAATTCCTAATCTTCGTTGAGGACCCATTTTTGTGCGCTGAGGTGGCACAATGGGTACATATACTGCACAACCAAAAATTTTAAGATGGGAAATATTTGGCTCTTAACCAAATGCCAATTGTAGTGGGGGAGTATTTATGATATGCACTAGGTCTGATGCGAATTAATGAAGCAACATGTAGGATTGCATGACCCCAAACTGAAATGGGAAGCTTTGTTCTCATTATTAATGGTCTAGCAATAAACTGAAGGCATTTAATCAATGATTCAGCTAAACCATTTTGAGTATGTACATGGGCAACAGGATGCTCAACAATGATCCCAGTAGACATACAATAATCATTGAATGCTTGAGATGTAAATTCACCAGCATTATCAAGTCTTAACCTCTTGATTGTATAATCAGGGAATTGTGCTCGTAATTTAATAATTTCAGCAAGCAACCTTGCAAATGCAACATTACGAGTTGACAATAGACAAACATGTGACCATCTACTAGATACATTAATTAATACCATAAAATATCTGAATGGTCCACATGGTGGGTGAATTGGCCCACATATATCACCTTGAATTCTTTCAAGAAACATAGGTGATTCATTTTGAATTTTAGATGGTAAAGGTCTCAAGATTAATTTTCCGAGAGAACAAGCTGTACATGGCATTTCGTTTGATTGAGGAATTCTTTGCCCCTTCAAGGGATGCCCATGTGAATTCTCAATTATCCTTCGCATCATTACTGATCCAGGATGACCTAATCTGTCATGCCATAAATTTATTATTGAAGGATCATAAGATTTTTCTTTTACTGCTATATTTGATTCAATTACATGTATATGCATGTAATGCAATCCAGTAGGGAGTTTTGGCAGTCTTTCCAATACTTGCATTTTTCCTGATTCATAGGAAACTATATTTAAATATTTGTTACCATTTATAGTAATAGATTGGGTATCACACCCATTTCGATATATGTCATCAAAACTCAATAAATTTCTTGTTGATTTGGTGAAAACAAAGCTTCATCAATTATAAACTTTGTTCCATTTGGTAACATAAATTTAGCTTTGCCAATTCCTTCAATCAGATCTACAGGACCTGATATTATTTTTACAACTGCCTTTGTGGGCTTTATTTCAGAGAAATAATCTCTATTTTTCAAAATAGTATGTGTAGTACCACTATCTGGTATGCAGAGATCTCCAATATTGTCTTTATGTTGAGTACAATCCATATTAAGCTTCAAAATAAATAAATACAAAATTAATCAATTAAGGTAAAAACATAAAATAATTATAAAGTAGGGCATTTTATTTAATTTAAAAATAACATACATAACAATAACATATTCTTCAAAATCAAATAAGTAATAACAATATACTTAAAATTATAGATGTCTCAATTTCCATTGTCAGTAAAATCATCAGTAAAATCAGAAACATCTAGATGAGTTGTATCATTAACATGAGTATGATGCTCATTGAAGTTTATTTCCTTTTCTTTGCCTTTCAATGATGCCTTATAAAGTTGGCAAAGATGTGGTGGTGTTCGACAAATTCGTGACCAGTGTCCTTTACTACCACATCTGAAACACACAGTTTCAGACTTATATTGAGGCCTTTCTTGAACACCACTGATGACTGATTTTACTTCTTTTGAGGTTGAGTCTGATTTTGTTGTGGAGTATTATTATATTTATTTCCACGACCATGGCCAAAGAATTGACCTCTTCCACGTCCACGACCTCTACCTCTCCTACGTCCATGGCTATTGTAATTTTTATATCTGGAATAATTTGTAGCATTTGCTTCTGGAAATGCTATTGAGCCAGTGGGACGGGATTGATGATTTTTCATCAAGAGTTCATTATTTTTCTCAGCTACCAGTAGGCATGAAATTAGTTCAGAATATTTTTTAAATCTCTGCATCTTGTATTATTGTTGCAGTGTAACATTTGATGCATGAAATGTGGAGTAAGTTTTCTCCAGCATATCCTTGTCTGTGACTGTCTGTCCATAGAATTTTAATTGTGATACTATTCTGAACATTGCAAAATTATAGTCACTCACTTTTTTGAAATCTTGAAAGCATAAAGCTCTTCATTCATCAGTGACTACTGGTAGTATTACATCTCTTTGATGATCATATCTGTCTTTTAGATCCTTCCAAAGAACACTTGGATCTTTGACAGTCAAATATTCACATTTTAATCCTTCATCAAGATGACGACGGAGAAAAATTATAGACTTGGCCTTATCTTGCAATGAGGTGTTATTATTTTCTTTTATGGTATCAATTAACCCCATTGATTGAAGATGCATCTCTACATCTAGAATCCAAGACATATAATTTTTTCCCGTGATGTCAAGAGCAACGAACTCAAGCTTTGCTAGATTTGTCATTATGATAACTAATAAAAAAAATATAACTCAATTAGTATTCATAAATTTGATGACTACTAAAAAAAATCAAACATGATCAGAATTTACTAATTAATTATATCATGAATGAATATTGCAAGAAATAATAGTGGTACAAAAAATGATACAATAATACTTAAAATTATATCAAATAGAAAATCATCTTCCATATTAATTATTCCTAAAACTATTATAATAGTCATGATCAAAACACAAATATAAATATACCAAATCATGTTTACAATTTAGAGTAAAGAGAGAAAGAGAAAATGTATGAATTTGTGTGAATAAATAAAATTTATAGCTCATCTATTTATAATGAAAAATATAGCCGTTTATTACCGTTGGTAATAAAAATATAGCCGTTAGAATTTTTTTTTAATATAATATATTGAGAAATAAATTATATAAAGTAAAATCAATAAATAATGCTGATATGATTATTTATAGTAAGTGAGTTAACATAACGATATGTATAAATATGGGGCAAAACCGTCCATTAATATAAAATGGGGTATAGCCTTCCATTAACATAAATAATAAAAAAAATAAATGTGCATAAATATAAATTGGTAGGAGGCATAGTCATCCATAAGGTTAGAACCATTTCTAGCAATATTTGCATCAATGGTGTAGTTAGTAAAACAAAATAAAAATAACAATTAATATAAAGGTAGATTGAAGAAATAAATATAAATATATAAATTAGTAGGAGGCATAGCCATCCATGATAATATATAATCAAATAATATATTCATAAATATTAAATATTAAGAAATATGTACCTTATTATTTTGATCGAGAGCTCATCGTGCTGATAACGTGTTGTGAAATAAAGATTGAATTACTTATTTTGTTATAGAACTAAACTTGAATTTAGTAGTATTTAACTAGAAGAAAAATATTTTATAGTAGAATGATTTTGAGAGAATTTAGAGAGAGTTTGGAGAGTAATCTATATTTTCTTCTTCTTAACATTCTCATTAATGAATTTCAATCCCTTTATATAGAGATTTTCTCTTCACTATTTGAGTACTATTCTCTCACAAGCAATATATTATTCATTCACATTCATAATAATAAAATATATATATTTCTTTGAAATCAGAATACGTCTTTATATAAAATTTGATCAAAATAAAAATATGAGAAAAATTTGGAATAAAATATATTACTTATGAGATATTCATTTTAAGAACTAATAAAAAATTAATTAATTTTATTTGTATTTTTACTTAGCATATACCAATAAAATGATATCTATATATATTCTTTTCCTGAGTGAAAGGTCTCCTAACAATATGTTAAATCATGTGGAATTAATGAATTATAAAAATAATGATATGCTAATTTTTTTAAAAAAATCTTATAAAAGAAAAGTAAGCCAATCATTACTAATGAGCTTTTATTTAATTGATAAATTTCTAATTTTGATTAATGGATTTAGAATTTCATTTTGGTTGAACTTTTTGCACATTTAGTACTTCTACTCTCATGATAAAAATTTTAATGATTTTAATTTATAAAATAAATTCTATATATATAAAAAGGACTCGTTGATTTAGAGTTTTGATTTCTTACACTTTTAACACATTTGGAAATGCTGTTATGTTAATAATAATCTAGGTAGCACAGACACATATATGAAAACACGGAAAATAAAGATACAAACATGAAAAACAACTTTTAATAGAAGTGTTTATCTTTTAAAATGAAGTATTTAGATAGCATGGATATTAAAAAAATGGAGATATGAATTATTTGTCCATCATAGTTAATAAATATGACATTATTTTTTTTAAAAAAAACAATCCATACAAATTATTTGATCTGGAGGAGGGGAGAGATACAATTGCAGTTTTAGATTTAATGAAGGTAGATGGTTAAAGCTAGAATAAGGAGAAGATTCAAGTCATATAGGGAGGCTCCAAACTTGCAGTTCTGGAAGAAGCTATATATGGAACCTTAAAGTTCCATTTATTGAGAGTTGTAACTTCATGTCTACCAACTATGTGTTGTTGGTGCAAAATCAGGTTCCAATTGTAGTTGTGTGTCAGGAAAATGATGAATCACTTGATAGCAAGCCTATGGTTACTTTAGTTATTTTCCTTTATCAAGTTGTTTGTATTGTTATATAACTCTTATCTCTTTGTGTATCATCTTTTATATGTATACTGCTGTACACATTATTTTTCAATATGATATACAAAACCTTTTTTGGTATCAGAGCCTGAATTATGGTTGGGCAAATTATACCATCTTCTTCCTCTCTTACTAAGTCTTTTACAACAACAAATAATTCTCCTACCATTAAATTAACTCTAAGAAATTACCTCACTTGGAAAACTTAATTTCAACCTCTTATTAATTATCATAAATTAACTAGATTCATTATTGGATCCATCACTCCTCGATCTCTTACCATACCTTTTACCAATAACTCAACCAATGAAACTCCAAATCCATAATATTCTAACTAGTTCCAAAAAGATCAATTGTTACTTTCTTGAATTTTTTCTTCATTATCCAAAGAGGTATTTCCATATGTCAATGGTGTGACCACTTCATACTATGTATGAAAATCACTATAAAGTGCATTTGGTTATGTATCTCAGAATTGACAACTACAAATTCACATAGAGTTATAAGAATTGAATAAAAATGAATTAACTCACTCAATACCTACAGAAAGCGAAATTATTGGGTGATGAACTATCCACAGCCGGAAGACCTTTGTTAAACGTTGAATTTAACACTATCATTTACTGCAATTTTGGTTCATATTTTCATAGTATCATCACCGCCTTGAATCAAAGATCTGATTCGGTTTCCCTTCAAGAACTCCATGGCCAACTTGTGGCTTACAAAATACTAATAAAAAAATCTACATAATCCACCTCAAGCTTATATAGTCACTCGTTAATCTTCTTCTTCCTCACAATAGTATCACCCAACTTCCACAACCTTTATGCCCTCATACACCCCAAACTAGTATCACCGCACTTATCCAACTTTGCGCCCTCATACACCTAAAGCCATGTCCGCCCCACTTTTTAATTCTATTGACCTAATGGTTCCCAAGCACCTGTCAAATTTGTGGGTATCAAAACCACATAACAAACTAGTGCAAGCGACGTTATAAAGCTCGTCTATAGCCTGCTCATATGCAAGCTCATGTCACTCAATTTTCACAGACAAAACCTACCCATTATGATCCACCATTGCTTCACTCCTAGCATCTAGACATCGATGCTACCAACCATATGACCATTGACACTCAATTGATCACTAATCCCATTCCATATAGTGGTACGGATTGCATCATGATTAGTAATGGATAGTCATTACCAATAGCAAATTCTAGTACATATATTCTCCATTCATTGTTTTCTAAAAGAAATCTTTCCCTTAACAATATTCCTCTTGTTCCTTAACTCACTAAATCTTTACTTTCAGTTAGCTAATTTACATTTAACAATGCTTTTTTCTTTGAATTTTTCCCTAACCATTTTTTTCAAGGATCAATGAACAAAGGCAATCCTATTGCAAGGTCGAAGCCATAATGGACTTTTTGTGTTGCCAATAACACCTCTTTTCCAAGCCCTTCATAATAAGACCACCACCTTTGCTAATTGGCATGCTCGCCTTGTCCACCATTCTTAAGAATAATAAAATAAATGTATCTTTAGCTAGAAAATTTATTTATTCTTCTAGTCACCTAGGATAAATTGCCTTTTAATGCTGATGAACACACTTCTAATGCACCATTTCAAATAGTGCATTTGGATATTTAAGATCCCTCCCCTATTTTATCATTATATGGTTATCATTATTTTATTGTGTTTATTGATGATTACACTCGTTTTTCATATATTTTCTTTCTAAAAAATAAAAGTGATGTTTATTCCACTTTTCTTAATTTTAAAGCTAATGTACAACATTAATTTCACATAAAAATTGAGGCTTTCCACTCCGATTAAAGTGGTGAAATTTTAGAAATTAAATAAATATTTTAACATTGTAGGAATTGTTCAAAGGATAGCTTGCTTATACACTTATGAACAAAATGGGCTTTCAAAGTGCAAAATACGTCATATAGTAGACATATGATGAACACTCCTGGCTTATGCTCAAGTCATATTCAGGTTTTATTCATTTTATTTTCACATTGCCATTAACTCAATTAATAATATGCCCACTCATGTTTTGCAAAATCAATCTCCATTCTAAAAATTATATAATAAGTCATCCAAATATGAAGACACCAAAATTTTTTGTAGTGCCATTTATCCCTATCTCTGCCCCTATAACAAAATAAAAATTTCTTATCATAGCCAATAATGTGTTTATATAGGCCATTATTCCAATAATGTTGGCTATCATTGCTTAGAAATTTAGAAATATAAAATGTATATTATTAGACATGCCAAATTTGATGAGCAAACTTTCCAATTTAAAACTCAGACCAACACCACTGTACTACCCAATCCAACCCTGATGCCTTGGCTCACATTCCATTCTCTGGTCTTTAACTTAGGTATGTCTTCTCTTGATCCTTTACATAGTCCTACTCATACACAAATAACTTCTCCTTCACTTCTCTCCTTACCTCCCACACCACGTCACGTCTCTCATTCTCACAACACCTCTCCACCTATAACCCACCTAACAACTTTATCCCCTACACCTATAAATAATACAACATCATCTCCCCTTACCTTATCTCCTAATCCTCCCTCCTCACCCACTTTACTTCATTATCATTAACCTAACCAAACCACAACAAACTCCGTCAGCCTTAACCTTGTTTTTTATCTAATGGATTACACCTCAACCTCATTCCTAACCTCATCTCCTCCTCCTCCAGCTCCCCAATGTACACATTCAATGACGCTTTGCCCTCGCCCAAAACTTTGAGCACTTATCGCTCAATCCACTGACCACAACTTGAATTACCTCTATCATGAACCATCATCCTTCTCAATTGCTAGTAAATACAATGAATGGAAAATAGTTGTTATGCATGAGTGTTGTGTATGCGTGGCCATTATGCATGAATTTGCAAGCGTGTTGTGTATATGGAATAGTTTTTTTTAATATTATTATGATTAATTTAATAATAATAATAATAATAATAATAATAATAATAATAATAATAATAATAATTATTATTATTATTATTATTATTATTATTATTATTATTATTATTATTATTATTATTATTAATTATGCATGAGTGTTGTGTGTGTCAGTGCTGTGTGTGTGCCATTTTGCCATTGCAAATGGCAATTTGACCTTTTTTTTTTATTAAACACCATTTCACCATTTTGAATGGCGAAAAGGAAGAGGTGACGTTTGTCATTTTCCCATTTTGCCATTCAGAATAACAAAATGGATTTTTTTTAAAACCACAAAATGGAAATTTTTTTCAAAATCACCATAAAAATGTAATAAGTTTTAAATTTTCTGTGGCAAATAGCTCGAGCTAAGCACTTCTTTTCACTTGAATGTTTTTTATTATCCTCCTTAAAAGGTCCATTTGTAAGCACGAATTTCAAAGAATTAAAATTTACATCTTTATTAGCATCAATTTTGATGGATCTGTTGTCATAAACAAAAGCTCATATTGTTTATCAACTCCCAATAACTTGACATGCAAGGTGCAATCATAAGAAATATACAAAGAGATAAGTTAGAGACCAATGGCAGCAATTGGTTAGGAAGTTTTGTTAGTTAATTGGTTTATTTCTATAGTAGTTATCTTATTTAAGAAGTTTTTATTTCTGTAGTAGTTACCTTATTTAGTAAGAATCCTATTCTTAGTAGGAGAATAAATTAGTAGATTTCTATTATATTTTTAATTCAAACTTTATTGTACTCAATACTATTTAAAGGGAATTATAATGAATAAGAGGGCAGTCCAAATTTTTCTTAAAATCATTGATAGAAAGCTTATCAGAGGACTAGTTTTCTAACAATAACCATAGGAACTAAGAAAGGAAAGAACTTTAGTAAAAGGAAAGAGGATTTTCCTGTGAGTTGTCCTATGACTAGATCCTATATAAAAACTCATATCAATTTGGTATTTGATGTGGATGGGGCTGCATTGTCATTTATGGATGGATTTGACAAAGTGGGCGTGCGCGCTTGGGCTTCAAATGAACGATCGTGGCGACCTAAATTGAACTACAGGGCCCATAATATATCAAATAAAAGCTGACTTAGAGCCCTATAATAAGTGCTACACACTATATTTGTAGCAACTTATGTTCATGCTCAAATTCCTTGGTTTAGGCCCTTAAATTTGTCTTAAATTTTTTTGTTCCTTTTTGGGATTTTTTAGTCTTTTCTTCCTTTTTTTGTTTTTAGGGTTTTTTCCCTAAAATCTAGTTATTTATCTCTTTGGGGGGTTTTTTGAGGATGAATTTTGTTGAATTAATAAATCAAATTTATATTTTTCCAATATTTAGTATTCTTTTGTGTGAATCAACTATTATTGATGCCTATTTCCTAGCATTTGTGCACAAATCAATAGGTTATAGAAGATTGTTAGATGGTAATCATTCACAATTCAATGTCAAGTAGTATTTATCCAATTTCTTAGGCTTTTGCTATGTCATTATCAAAGCTTGGCGTCATGGATGACTCTACAGACTTGTTGACTGAATAGATAGGCTTATGAGAAATATCAAATAGAGGCTATATAAAGTGGAGGAATGCCAACAGTCCAGCTAAAATTCATCCTAATAACAAAAGCCAAAGACCTTGTAGTAAAAGGAAATTTTGCGAGAGTTGAAGGGGTGTAATAAGAACAAAGAGGTGGTAAGTAGCAACTGCACTTATATTGACTAAAGGGAAGAAAGAAGTGTTGATTAAATAATAGGAACTATTGTTCCTAGCTATTCTAAATTAGAATTTCCTTCATATGGTGGTACTGTTGATCCTTTAATTTGGATCCATAAGTATGAGCAGTTTTTTATAAATTAGTAAACACCTAAAAGGGAAAATAAGGCTAGCAGCATTCCATCTTAATAGAGAGGCACAATTGTGGTTTTATAAAGTGAAGCAAAAAGGGACATGTATGAATTAGGAGACATTTATAAAGTAGTGCCATTTGATGTTTGGTCCTCCTATGAGCATCAACCCCCTTGGTGAATTGGCAAACTTAAAGCTGATAGGATAATGGAAGAATATCAAAAGGAGTTCTAATCTTTAATTGCTTGTAATAAAGAACTCACTTCAAAGTAATACATTATCCTTTTCATTGCTAGTCTTTTGGAGGGATTGCGATTGAAGGTAAAATTGCAGGAACCTACTAACTTAGAAGCTACAATGAATTTGGCTTGTATGTATAAGCAAAAGTAAAAAAGCAATCAAGCTATTTTAGGGGGATACCGTAATGTAGCACCTCCTTGGAGTAGTCTAAAATAAGCACTAAAGGGGTAGCTTTGGGAAAGGGAAATCTTAGGGCAACATCTAATATTATAAGGACAAATCCAACTTTTTTAAAAAGTTAAAAAGGAATGAAGAACTAACGGGTATTTCTTCAATTGTGATGAAACATTCTCTAAAGGACATTGATGAAAAAAGTTATTTTGGGTAGGATTGGCAAAATTCAATGAAGAGAATGATGGTAGAGGAGGTTTCTTGGGAGTTTCTTGAGGATTTTAAGAAGATCTATCTTGAGTTCGAGCTTGGGGACAAGCTCTTCATCCATGAGGGGAGTAATAATATGCAAGATGCATTCGTAGGAAAGTAATATACAAAGAGATCAGTTATGAACTAATGGCAATAACTGGTTAAGAAGTTTTATTAGTTAATTGGTTTATTTCTATAGTAGTTATCTTATTTAAAAAGTTTTTATTTTTGCAGTAGTTATCTTATTTATGAAGTTTATTATTTAAGAAGAATCCTATTCTTAGTAGGAGAATAAGTTAGCAGATTCCTATTCTATTTTTAATTCCTAAAAACTCTATTGCACTTAGTCCTATTTGAAGGGCATTATAATGAATAAGAGGGTTGAAAAGTATGCATATTTATTTTATGAATTATTATGTTTTGTGGAACAAATAATGAGAACACTACCGTTGTGCTTGCTTGTGAAATACAAGGTTATTGATGAGACACAATGTCTAATATGAGATATGTTGTTTTATGAGTTTAATACACATGGACACATATCATAGTGCTCTAATATTCATAAATGTATCTTGTACAATATAATAATAACTATAAAGACAAAACCTTGAAAAAATATGATATGAATTATAGAATGAATAAAATAACAATTAAAAATTAATAATTAAAGGTTAATGAAATCCACTTTTTTTGTTACTAGTTTGTTGGTATTTTCCTTACAGGTTTTTCTATAATTTTTACATTTTTACTTATGGCTGATATTATTGATCGATTTTATACTAATTTCATATGCTCTTATTGCTTAGTAACTAACTAGGTGACTTTAATGAGATATGTCATTTGCCATGATGCAAATATTAAGTTTGCTTTGAGAGTTTCCTACGTATATATGTAGTTAAAGATGAGTTTATGGACAATATGTGTACCACCATTTGAATTTTCTATCAGACAAACATTAGAGTTTAGGTCACCTTGACTTGGCTATGAGTTAGCAGTGGTGGATAATACTTTTTGCCTTTTTACTAAATGTCGAGTTACCCTTTTGGATTGTAAATGTCACTTTTTTATTGATCTAGATGAGGGGTTGATTGTTGCCTTTGCAAGTGATATGTTAATGGATGATGCACGTCTCATCTTTGCTGGTGGTCTTCTTAAAGAGGGTTATTAGAGCTTCACATTTTTTTTTTTATCATTTTGGTTGTAATATTTTTATAATCCTTACTATGGTTTATGTATTATGGCATGGCAATGTATTTGGAATGTTTGATGATGTATATAACTACCGCAACTCTAAGTACTTTAAGTGATGCTATCACACTTGCCATCAAATTTATATTTGTGGTGCCTTTATACTTATTTATGTTTATACTAGGATAATGTGTGATAATGCTTGTATTATTTTGGTTTAAGTAATTCTTCTCTTTGTCATATTGTCATCGGATATAATATTTTGGTGGCCATATGTCTAGGAGGGGTTTTACGTTTGAGATCATGAGCTTCTTAACTCACGAGTTGTCTTATTATTAAACTTTGATGATTTTTTTGTTCCACTTTGTAGTCTTTTCTTTTAATGATCTAGATATATAAACATAGTTTTTCTCTCTTGTTGACATTAATATATGAACATAATAGCCTCTTTGATTGATTTTTTACAAAGTCATTAACAAGATTATTTTCCCACTATTAAAATCTAAAGATAACTTGTGAATTTAACATTATGATGCTTAAGTTAGATTTTGTGTATGTATGAGATATCTTTATAGGTTTTAAAGACTCTTCATATATAGGAGACGAGTGAAGGCAACAATCATTTTTCTTATGAGATTCGAACTCTTTTTCACTCATCTTATTCCGGTCGGATTTGATCTCCAAATCCATGCTCATATGTTGATATTTTCATAAAATTCTCATGAATTGATGAAAAATAGAGTCATTTTTCATTGGGCATAAAACATGTCTGAATATTTTCACTTTTATTATAGTGTTTGAACAATTTTTTTACAATTAGGTGTCCAAACTTGTAAAAAAAATTTTAAAATAATATCTCTAACATGTTTCACAAGTTAAAATTTTATATATCTTATATTTTAAGTAAGAAATTGAATTAAATCTCTTTTTTTTAATATTAGATTGATTTTTCATTTTAATTTAAAAACTTACTTTTGCACACACACACACACACACACACACACACACACACACATATATATATATATATATATATATATATATATATAACAGAAAAGTATAATGAACTTTATTAAAATAATATAAAATAAAAGAAAAATATAATTTAACTAAAATAAAAAAATACGAGTACAAGTTTATTTATTAACACTAAAAATAATATATATATTAAATTTGACAGAAAAATATACTTTAACTAAAATAAAAAAATATGAGTACAAGTTTATTTATTATAACTAAAAAAATAAAATAATTTTTATGAATAAAATTTTATTTGACTAAAATTCAACCACTATAATTAATAAAAATAAAAATATTTAATTTTTTGAGTTTAATATGACAAATAAAAATACTTATTTCATTTCTAATAATTTTAAAAAATAATTAGATTGAAAGAAATAAAATTTAATATAAAAGAATGATATTTAAGTCAATTTATTGTTTAAAATAAGATATATAAGTACTTTAATATGTACAATATATATATTATTTTAGAATATTTTATAGATTCAAACATTTAATTGTGAAAAAATTATTAAAATATTAAAATAGTAAAAGTGAAAAGTTCGGACACCATTTATTTTTTTTCATTTTAAAATATAGAAAGGCTACAAATTTAATAAAGTTTTTTAATTACTTATGATTATTATTGTTGTTATTATTATTTAATCTAAAATATTATAATAATTAAATTTAATATATTATATCATGAATCTTTATTTATATTGCAATATTAATCAGAAGCTTATTACATTTGTGAAATGAATCTTTTATTTTTTTTATTTTTTACACCTTTGATTTTTTAGTTTTTGTTTTACTCTTTTGTTTCTTATATGTGCAGTCATCACCCGTTCAACATCTGCTCCTAATTAATGATACGTGCATATCTTTGAGACTTGCTTATTTGATATGTGTGTGTCACTTGTTAGTGTGGAACCGATATCCTACCATATATCAGTAGTGCTGTCACTGTGCTACGTCATTTCTTCTCTCTAGAAAATTTCCCCCATTATAACCTTCTTATTTCTTTTATCTCCGCCAAAATACATAAATAAACAACGATTGGGGATATACGCTTGTACCACATTACATTTATTTGAGTTTGTTTCTGAAGGAGCTTTCTATCCTATAGAGTTGGTTTCATGGTCTGTAGGCATATAATCCTGACTGCATGCGAGGTTCTTTTGGTGATCAGCATATAAATAATACATGTTCATTAATCTTTATTTATAAATTTATTAATTTTTGTTTACAGGTTCATTCATTTTCATTGTATATTCATTAACCTTTGGTCCTATAGGTAAAAATTATTGAACCTACGGTTTCAACTTCACATGCAAGTTCATTTTCAATTTCATTAAAAAATTAAAAAATATATTTTTTATTTATCAAGAAATCATTTTTTATTATATTAATTACAGTAGTTGAATTTAATTTTTTATTCATGATTTTATTCAAAATAAATTTTTTATTCATTAAAAATTATTTAATTAATGATTTTTTAATTATAATAGATAAAGTTTTACTTGTATCTTTATTTAAATTAAATATTGTAGATTCATTAAATAATGTAGGTTCAAAAGATAAAACATGTAGGTTCATTAGATTGTTCTTTTTGAAGTGTTGAGGCCTATAATCAGTATGTGCACCTAATTATTCCAATTAAGTTGACACAATCTTAACATCCTCATTATATAATAGGACTCAAAATCTTATTAATAAAAAGAAAAGAGCATCCATATAAAAACACAACCCAGAATTAGCAAAATTTAAAATGCCCAACAGAGCTAAAATTTTCAAAAAGAAGACAAGAACTCCACCAATGAGAATTAGCATGTTGGGCACCATATTTTGCTAAGCTATTAGCCAAAGCATTACCTTCTCGAAAAATATGAGGGAACACAAGATTCAAACTTTTCAAATCATGTATACAAGAATCCCACTGATGTCTAGTAGCCCAAGGAACTTTTACTGAGTGAGTGGTGAATATTTGCACAATCCAAGAAGAATCACATTGTAACCATAAATTACTTCAACCCAAATCTTTAGCTTTCCTTTCGGCAAACATAGCAACATGTAGCTCAGCTATATAAGCAAAGCCAATACTAGTATTGAAAGTAAAAGCATCAGTTACATACCCTTTTAGATTCCTGAAGACACCACCTATGCCGGAACACCCTAGAGCATCAAAAGTTGAGTCATCTGTGTTCACTTTGATCTAACTCAGAATTGGGGGGGGGGGGGGGGGTTTAGCAAGTGGCACTGATTATCTTTAGAGCCATAGGAGGAATCACCATAATACTAAAAAGAGAGAGAGTTTGTAGTTCACTCATAGGATTGGACATCGACCCAAGATGAAAGTAAGCACTTTCTTTTATCATTTTCCAAAGACATAGAAGAGCAAGAAAAATATCAGGCTTAGCATCATAAAAAATAATTGAATGGTGACATTTCAAAATTAACCAAAGTGAACTAAAAATTGCCACAACCTAAAGAACTTGAATTTACGAACTAAAATGGCAACTTAACGCATTTCTCATAAGAGAAAAAAGAGATCCCAAAGCCAGCAGAGGCCTTTGAAAAGTATCATTAACTGCCTTCCAAATTTATTTAGAAAATGGGTAGTGAATGAAAAGGTGATCTATTGATTCAGTAACATAATTGCATAAATAACATTGAGAAGCTAGATGAAAACCTTTCTTAGACAAATTATCCTCAATTGGTTAATACCTAAGATAGGCATTCTAACCTAAAAAATAGCGTGAAGGCAGCAAAAATTCTTTCCAAAAGAACCTTCACTAAGAATCCATAAGGGTTAAAATGCAAAGTAAACATATTCTTCATAGAATAAATACCATCAGTGGAAGGAAGCCAAAGACAAACATCTGAATTGTCTTTAAGAGTTTGAATTAAAATAATATCATTTTTAATATCTAAAGGGGGATTATTTGGAAGATGCCAAACCTTATTAACTAGAAACTCTATAACTGGGGCATCCAACTTAGCCTGTTGTGCAAGGGAAATATTAAGCCTAGAAACCAATGAAAGATGAATCCACTCATTAGTAAAAAAATACAAAGAAGATAAGGAGCCAATCAACCATTTAATGGACTTTTTCATAGTTAAGAAAGAAGATTTAATAGAACTCTAAATTGATGAAGAAAATGGAGTATTTATAGGGACACTTGAAGCCATAAGAAATTGACTATGCAAAAAAGACAAAGGGAGCACATTTTGAGAAATTAAACTCCAAGACAATTTACCAAGAGGAGCCAAATTCAAATGCTTTAGGTCTTTAATCCCCAGACCACAAAGCTTTTTATTCAAACAACAAATGGACCAAGGAACCACCACCAATTTTCTATTATTAATAGAACTAGTCCAAAGGAAATTTTTAATGCATTTCTTCAAATGAGTCAACAAACTTCTGGGCCATTTATAAATAGAGAAACAATGCAAAAAACAACTCAAATCACTGAATTGATTAGCATTAATATACCAAACATGGATAAAGATGAACTAATTACAAAATTTATTGTTAATCTTATTAACAATAGGTTGAAACCCCATTTATCTAACAACACCCTTAAAAAGTGGAACTCTAAGATAATTAAGGGGAAGAGAACCCTTATTAATTCAAATAATCTCCTTTAATAATTAGGCTCTGCAGAAGGTGACAACTTTCCCAAAAAAAAAAAATATTTGGACCAATTAACTCGTTGGCTTGAAAGATCCCCATAAGTCCAAAAAAAATTAGCCAACAAATTAATATTTTTAGTGGAAGTCTTGAAAAAAATAAGGAAATCATTATCATAAAAGCAAATGAGATGGAAAAAATGAATGTTTAGAGTAATGCATCTTATAAAAAAGATTTTCACTTGCATCCTTAGAGAGCCATCTATTCAAAAAATCTTCAGCTAGATAGTACAAAAGAGGAGATAAAGGATCCCCTTTTTTGACACCTTTGGAATAAGTAAAATAACCCTTATGAACATCATTAAGCATAATAGAGATTCTAGCAAAAGAAAAAAAATCTCAAGGACCTAATCTCTAAACTGAAGAGAAAAGCCAAATGCTTCTAGAACATTACGGATAAAATTCCAATCCATTGTATCAAATGTGTTTTGAATGTCAATTTTGAGAGCCATATTCCTACCAAAACCATGCTTATAAAGCAAATTAACACCTTCTAAAGCAGTAGTAATATAGTGTGAAATATTCTGATCGTTAACAAAACCAAATTGGTTAGGGGAAATAAGTTTTTTAGCAATTAGGGAAAGACGATCTGCAATAATCTTAGTAATAATTTTATAATAAAAATTACTAAGAATTATAGGATGATATTGCTCAATCATGCATGCTTCTTTCACATTGGAAACAAGAACCATAAAATTAGAATTAAAACGCAAAATTATTTTCCCAGAAATAAAAAAAATTCTAAATAACATGACAGAAATTAGTGTGTACAATATCCTAGAAAGTTTGGAAAAATAAACCATTAAATCCATCCGGACCTGAAGCACTATGGGATCTATTAAGAACACATATTATTTTAAAATCCTCAAAGGAAGGACATCTGGTAAGTTATGCATTATCAATTTTAGATACCAAAGAATGAATGATAACTTTAATAAAAGGTAAATTAGAAGACACACCTAAATTAGGCTAAAAAGCTTACTATAAAAGTTCACCACATGAGATCCAATAGTTGCCAAATCTTTATAAATAGAATCCCCAATTATTAAAGAATAAATTCCCTACAGAGGTTGACATATGGTAATAAGATTAAGAAAAAATAAAGATCTTTGATCCTTAGCTTTAAGCCATTGAACTCTACTTTTTTCTTTAAGGAAAATTTCTTATTGGATAAAATGAGCTTCTAAGTTAGCATGAGCTTCCAACTCTTTTTGATGAAGAGAATCTAAAATTCTACTAATAGAAATGGAAATTTTCATATTTGAAAGCTTATCTTGAGCTTTTAAAATATTCTAACTAAGATTCCTAAACACAATCTTATTTTAGTGTCTTAAATGCTGACGAAGTTGTCAAAGCTTAAAAGGTAAAGCCTGCATAGTAGGGAAACCAAGAAACCCTTAAGACTAATTCATAGCCACAACACTCTATAGAGAATTGAGTAATCCATATAGTTTGGAACCTAAATCGAGATTGTCACACCATCCCAATAGAATAAGTTAACAATAAAGAAGCATGATCTAAATGATGTCTTTGAAGAGCCAAACATTATATAGATTGCCAAAAAAGAGA
Organism: Mallotus nudiflorus; assembly: GCA_947683625.1. Lineage (NCBI taxonomy): Eukaryota > Viridiplantae > Streptophyta > Magnoliopsida > Malpighiales > Euphorbiaceae > Mallotus > Mallotus nudiflorus. The sequence goes on from CANTUR010000142.1 coordinate 1,218,329, forward strand.
AAATCCCAAAAAAAAAAGCAAGAGATCTATCAAAAAGACTTTACACCCTGTGTAAGCACCCAATTTCAGGATGCAATTGTGCACAATTGCGACGTAAGCCCCTATGATGAAATTTATTCAAAAATTGAACTTGGATGTTGATTTTCTGGACTTTAGGGACTAAATTGCAATATTTTTTTAGGATTTGATTGCAAATAAGTCATTTTTTCAGGGGTCTTTTGGTAATTAAAAGTTTAAAAAAATTTTAAATTTTAAATTTTTTTAGGATCGACATTAGTGTAATGCTGGTCAACATTAGACAATGCTGGTCGGCATTGCATAATACCAATGCACAATAATTCCATTTTTTGACTTTTTTCGCGTATTTTTCCTTATTTTTATCAATTTTCTCAATGTTTTGATTGGTTGAAAAATTCAAATTTTTATCTGATAAGGTTTTTTTTTTAAAAAAAAGAAGAAACACTAAAGATATTTTTTTGAAATCAAAACAAACGCTATCTGATCTGATCAGATAGGTCTTTTCCTCCTTTGGAGGAAGTTCAGTACGCACAGACTCTGCATTTAAAAGCAGAGTTTGCATGCGTGTGAAGGGGGGGGTTTGGTTGGCTGGAGGCTTAACTGAAGGATGTTTTACAGACGAAAGAAAGCTTTGATTTCTTCTATTCTCTAGGAAACCCTAATCTTTGTAGTTCATTTAAGGAAGACCATACAACGACTTTTAGTCTTAGTCCATAATCAAATCAACACTGAGTTAATTTCAACAGTGAAAATCCTAATCTGAGGGGTCGAAAAAGGGCATATGTATTTCTTTCTTCTCTTTTATGATTTTTATTCATTTTGTTATTTATTTTATTATTTAATTTCACTACTAATTTGATTGCTTTTTTTTGTTTTTTTTGTTTTGATGTCCGTATGTGGATTGAGGAGGAGGATACCGCCTGTGTTTAATTGAACAGAAGATCCATGAAATGCCATGGATGAGCCTGTACTGTTTTAATAATAGTTCTTAGGATTTTAATTTTTATTCTGCATTTTGGTATCCTTTGTAGTTTATTTTAATTTCTAAGTGTATAATTATTTAATTTTAATTCTGTACGTAGTTTGTAATAACTCCAGTAGTGGGAATAATGAAATATTTAAATTTTTATATTTTAAAATTGATTAGTAATTAGGTTCAATTGGGTAAAAATCAATTAAAATCAATGGTGGTAGTAGCTTAAATTAGGGTTTGCATGTAATTAATCTAGGTTTTTTTTAGAAAATCACTGTAATGTTTGTTTGATCTATTTTTTGTGTTTTATTTATTTTAGGCTTGTTTTATTTTTTTATTTTTATGTTTTTGGGCCCCAAGCCCACATTTAGGTCTAACCCACTAAATGAATAGGCTTAAAAAATGATTTAGGTTTTTTAAATAATTAAAATCAATTTAGGCCCATTAGGTTAATTAGATTTTAAGTCCGCTTAGTTAATTAAAATTTTTTAGACTTAGCTCAGCTCATTTAATTGCATTTCTTTTAAAATAAATAGACCTAGGCCCACATTTCATTTAAAACAAAACTAGATTAAGACTTAGGCCTACTAATTTAATTTCTTCTTTAAAATTGAATAGACTTAAGCCCATATCTTAGAAAGACTAAAAAATAGATTTAAGCTCATTAATTAATAAAATGTAGGCCCACTTTTATTCTATTTTCACTTGTAAATAAAATGTAGATTTAGCTAACTTTCTTTAATAAAATTAACATAGTTTAGACTTAAGGACAATGCGATCTTGAGTGCATTTTTTACTTGTAATTTTATTGACTTGTTGACTTTTTGGGTAGATGGATGTTAATTAGGGTTTAATAAAATTGCATGTAATTAGAGGATGAAATAATTATTTATAAAATTATTCTAAATGAACACGAGACTAAGAGAAGTTAGTATTTCGTATCCAGAATCTCCTGGTTATGGTGCTAATTTTCTTTTAGAGTTGAGTACCACAATCAAATTGTCCCAGTTATTACCCTGGGTGGCGAGTCCTCATCTCCACGCCATGTCTTTGTTGATAGTGGTTAGTGTGTTTTCTTAGGTCTTGAGCCTAAATAGTGTCGCGATTGCTAAAATCTTGGACATGCGCTAAACCCTGTCGTCTACAGTGGCGACTCCAATGGGGATAAGAGATACTGATTCTACTTGTGTTCTTTAGAATTGTTTTATTGATTATTATTTCATTCTTGCATTCATTCTGCATGTCCCTACTAAACTGATGGCATTGGTTTATGATTCCATGATTCCACTAGCTTCATGGAGTTGTAAATTGGCTAACCATCACTCGTAGCCTTAACTCGGTTCAAGAGAGATTACCGAGCTCATCTGACCAGAGTCTGTAACCCAAGTCCCTAAGGGGGGTAATCTTCTCTCGAGTTGGTAAAGGATGCTGGGCCCCATTGACCTTGGCCTGTAACTCAAAGTCCATAATGGAGAGCATCTTGCTAAGGGAACCTTAACTTTTCATTGGACCTTAACCATATATAATGGCCTAGTTACTTCCCCTAGGATCTTCACCCAAAGTGCTTATTTGTTTGAATTTCCATGAGGTATTTCTATTTATAAAAGCCCAGGCCTATACCTTTGAAGCTCATTCAAGCTAATAAGGATTAGGCTAGACCTTTATATTTAGAAATGCTGCTTCTATGCTTTTTCTTTTAAAAGAGATTTGGCATGCGCGTTGGCTCTTAATATCCCTTGTTGATATGAAGGCCAAGACCAGAAACCCTAGGAAAAGAAACTCGCCATTGAACACGTGTGTGGGAGAAATAAGGTTGGAAGGCTTATGCTTGTTGCCTGTTGATTGCTTCTTGATACTTGCTACTTGCTACTTGCTAAGTGTTTGCCTACTACTTATTGCATAAACACATGCATCATGCATACATACAGTCCATGCATCATACTAATACCTTGTTTTGCAGCCATCATAGATTCATCCGAGTCTTCTCGTGTCTGGGGACGAAGAGGTGGCAGATTGACCAGAGTTGATTTAAGTCCAGAGTCTATAGCTCAAGGCATTCTTCACAGACTGGAGAGACTAGAGGGGAGTCCAATTAACCCACTATTCCTAGAAGCTGAATTAGCTCAGACTAGACAAATTGAAATGGAACAACAACTAGAGATGTGGACCTTAGAGGACATTAAGGGAGCTTTGATGGATGACATAAGAGTTATAATGCAAGATGAATTAAGACAGGCTTTGGCCAAACTAGTGCAACCTGTTGTTGGATAACCACCTGCTGCTGTTATTGAACAACCACCTGCTGCTACTGTTGAACAACCACCTATTGTAGGAGCTCCACCTGTTGCTGTAGCTCCTCCACCTACTACTAACAATACTGGGGGGCAACCTACTCCTAGAAATGTGCCTGCTACTGATGTGAGAATGGAAGACGTTGAAAACTACATAGTAGAAAAGGCGAAGAGAGAGTCACTTGAATTGGTTCAAGACCTTAAGTCCAAGTAGATGTAAGCATTGACTCAGAAAATGTCCAAGATGGAAGAGCTGATTAGAGGACAAGGAATGGGATATGTTTTTGACTTTGATGACATGTTGCAAATGGAGGGAGATAAGCTGCCTGAAAAATTCAAAATGCCTCAACTATGGAAGTTTGATGGGAGAGGAGATCCAAGGATTCATTTGAGTTAATACACTACAACCATAAGCACTACTAAAGCACCATTGTCAGTAGTTGCTAGGCTATTTGTGTTATCCCTGGAAGGAATGGCTATGAACTGGTACCATGGGTTAGAAAAATCTGTTAGAGCTGACTGGAGGGAATTATGTATTGCATTCTTGAAGCAATATAATTATAACACTCGATTGGAAGTGTCAATTAGGGATTTGGAGTTGACTAAACAGAAATCAAATGAGTCCTTTTCTAATTTCTTAACTCGTTTCATGAATAAAGCAAGGATGATGAAAAACAAGCTTGCTGAGAAGGATCAAGTTAGAATGGTAGTTCATAATGTATCACCTAATTTAGTCGAGAGGATACAGATGATGAATCCCAAAACCTTTATGGATTTGTATGATGATGGGTTATAAGCTAAGGAAATTAAGAATGAGAAAAAGAAAATTGTTAGAGGCACAAGAACTCGAAACTACCCAACTAAGGGCATACAATAAGGAAGTACTAGCCGAGCTGTAGAGGTGCCTGTAGTTCAGTAACCCCGAAGGTTCTCCGACTTCAACCAACCACTCTCCAAAGTCCTAGAGAGGCTAATCCAAAAAGGCCTACTCAGACCTTTAACCTTTTCTAAGCCAAACCTAAATATCTCTGGTTTTAACCCTAATAGTTACTGTAAATTCCACCAAGCTGCTGGCCATCCCACAGACAATTGTATTTGCCTAAAACATGAGATCCAAAACTTGATAGACTCCAAAAAAATCACTGACCCTGAAAAATCCAACTCTAACCCAAACACCAGAAACAACCCTTTCCTAAACTACCAAAATGTTCCACCACCAACCACCATAATGATCAACTCAGGAGTTAGTGAGGAAGAAGTGCTAAGCTCCTTTGAGGACCTAAACCCTATACCCAATGGAGAACGTTTTGAATAGCCACAGAGAGGAGTGGAAGATTTACTGGGCCAACCTTTGGGCAAGTTCGATTATAGAGTGTTTTATTTTAAACTTGCTTCTGCTGACATCCTTATTGAATCGATTATGCTGACAGGATGGGGTGATGAGTTTGAAGAAGATGAATTCTTAACCCCAGAAATGTCCCAAGAAGAAGTGGAAGAGCTGTTAAGCCAATATACGGACAAGCTGAGGGAGTCAAAAGGAAAAGAAACATACACAATGGAAGTGTGGAAGGATAGGAAAAGAGACCGAACCATTGGAGTTATTGACATGTGGTATAACTCTGATGAGGAAAGCCTAGGCGGTTTTAATGTTTGGATTGATGATCCTAAAGTGAATCATGTCATTAGAAGTGGGAAGAATTATAAAGCAGCAGAAAAGAAAACAGAAGGTATAATAGAAAGAGAAGATACGAAAGTAGAGGAAGAATAGAAGGAGGATATGATTTTGGAACAACTCAAGAAGGCTAAAGCAAGTGTGAGCATCTGGGAATTACTGATGCATTCAGGTAGTCACAGAAGGGCTTTGGTTAAAGCTTTATCGAATATGAGCATTGAAACGGCAACTACGCCTAAGGCTATGGTAGCAAAGGTAATAGAAAAGAAACATGGGCTGATAACATTCTCAGATGATGACTTGCCTTTGGAGGGAAGAAACCATAACAAGGCATTATTTATCCCAACTGAAGTAAAAGGGAAGAGAACCAACTTTGTAATGGGGGATGATGGTTCAACTATAAATGTATGCCCACTAAAAATCCTACCTAATTTGGGTATGAAAGTAGATGGCTTGACGGCTTCAAACCTCATAATTAGAGCTTACGATGATAGTACCAGGAATATGGAGGGAACATTTTAGACTTTGGTCAAAACAGGGCCTGTAGAGTCAACTATTGAATTTACTGTACTGGACATCCCTGTTACCTATGCCCTGCTATTGGGATGGCTGTGGTTTCATGCCCTGGGAGGAGTATCTTCAACAGTGCACCAGAAAATAAAATTTCCTCAAGAAGGATATGTCGTGACAATAGAAGCTGCAACTAATGCAGCTGTGGCAGCCATACTTGATAAACAGAAATAAGTGTGTGCACCCCCTGGTTTCCAGATTAATAGGATATTTGATGGGACTAAAAATGGATTCGAGAGTAGCAAAAATGATAGAGAACATGAATTACTGGTTTGGATGAGGATTGCGGAAGAATGAACAAGGAGAATTCCTATGATTCAAAAATCAAGATGACACAACATGATTGGGTTTTACAGGGGAAGCAAAGCCAAAAGGTAGAAGGGCAAGGAAGAGATTCAATGTAGAAAAGAGGAAGCTTTATGCAAAAGTTGGTCCTTTAAGTCAGAACTTCAACAGGTCAGGGGAAGGTAAATACTATCTGAGAGCTAAGGAATCAGTCAGTGTTGCTGGAGCAGATGTCCCTAGGTTTGAGATCTTCAAGGAGCAGATTGTGGAGAATCTAATGAAGGACAACAAAGAGGAAGTGATGAAGCTGACAACTGAGAGGATGGGTAGTACTGCTGTTAAAGAGTTGTTATGTCAAACACCTCAAGGACAACCACTATGAGACTCAGCATCGCTAGCATCTATAATAGGAAATAAAATTTTTCATTGTCTCATTGAATAAAATTTTAGTTTCTAGTGATCGATGATATAAATTTAGATTATGCTTGCTTATGTAATGTGCATCCTAATGGTACTGTGCATTATGATATTGATTACATATGCTTGTTTGACATAAATTTAATCCAATTAGATTCATTCAGCATGGGCCCAAATGCAAATTCAAAGAACATACATATATCACATGATGCAACTTCTAAAGATAGGAAAGATGAGAAAAAATAATAAAAAAGGAAAAAGAGAGAATAAAAAAGAGAAAAAAAAAGAAAAAAAGAGAACATTAAGGTAAAAATTAGAGAGGAAAATTCATGACTGACTGAAAACAGGAGTTATATCATGTGATGTAATGAATGTTCTCATTTTTGCCCTAATGAATGATTAAAATTGAATTTTAAATTTTTGTTCAAACATCGCATATTGGTCTTTATCATACCGCATAAGTATCTAAATGGAAAAACAATACATGATGAAAGCTAAATTAGAGCTATGAGATCACTATTTTAGTTACATTTTCTTTTTGCCACCTCTTTTGTACTTTTCCTTATAAGCCTAGTGTCCCCTTATACCTTGAGAATTCAGGTGGCTCAGTAACTTGCTTTTCAATCCATACATTATAACTATCAATTATTGCATTAGCATCAATCCTTATATTTTGCTCCATAATTCTTTGAAGTGCAAGTCCAATTGATTTCATCATCCAAAATTCACTTCAATCAGTTTGCCCACTCCTATGCATCTTCAATACATGAGATTACAACTAATAGGGTTAGTAAGACAAAGGGCCAATAATAATAAATGACCAAACTGAGTCTCTTGTGCATATGAAGAAAGTGATTGCTAGGATGAATTCAAAATGAAGCTGGGGGCAAAATGTAACTTCGAGACAAGTTAGGGGCAAAATGGTAAAAATAGTAGAACTTCAAAGTTAGTGAAAATGATCTCAGGGTAGAAAGGAGTATACTGCAAGCATACAGATATAATAGTTATCATACAACAGAAGCAGTAACAAAAAGAAAATTTTAATAGTGCATCAGTTAATCATGAGCTCCAGTGTAAAGCCATGGACCCCATTCACTAGCCTGGTTATTTGTCTGATAGGCTATATTAGAGGCTCAAAACATCAAAAGTACCAACAATGAAGCATCAATTTCTTGAACCTATAAGCTATTGATGAGGCACCTCGTTCTCACACTCCAAGTTGTGAACATAGCTTCACCCCAAATAGAAGACCTATTAGGATCATGCATAACATCCATACACTTGCATACTTTCTTTGCATATAAAGTCTTTGAGCCTAGTCAAGATTGTTTAAACACTTTGCTACTAACATTCAAGATTAGTGTTGTAAAAGTGCAGGAAAGTAGTCAAAGTATTCACATGTAAAGCATCTGAAAGGTAAAATAGAAGGAGCAACATTACCAAGAAGCATCATCCTGGTGATCTCAAGAGGGTTTGGAATATGGTAATAAGAAAGTCCAACATGTCAGCGATACATACGCTTGGCCTTAAAAAGGGAAGAATGCACTCAAAAACTTAAGATGAATGCACTCTGAAAAATTATTTGATTATGAAATAAAAAACCTCTAACTCCCAAATCTTTTCTTTTGCAGTGAAACATTGGGAAAAGGAATGAGGCCCTCTACCATAGCATTAATAGAAGAAAGCCACAACTTCGATGGCAGAACATCGCGACCCTGCGACTAGAGACATCATCACCACAATAAAAAAGGGAAGAATGCAAAAGAATAATATTGCATTTTGACAAAATTTCTTCACTTACAAATAAACCATACTAACTTATGGTATTTTGTGCAGGGAAAATAAAAGAGAACGAAGAAGAGGAAAAGAATCGATACATCAATAAGAATGACTAGGATAGCAAATGCTAATCACTTGTTAAAATCTCACTCTGTGTGACAAATACCAAAGGGAAGTAGTATAACTCTATCTCTTTTTTTATTCTGTAGTGAAGTACAAAGAAAATTTATAAAATTGAGAGTAAATTCATCCACTTCATGATATCATGTGCAAAAAATTATCTCATGACCTTTGATTTTAGTGGCTTTCTTTTATTAGCCTCACAGAATTCAGATGTCTTGTTGACAGTTCTATGCTGAGGGTTTCTAAAACTCTAATCAATCTAATGCTTACTTTACACCCAAACGAGGGGAAGAATGTGCAAAGACAAAATCTATGGACTTGCAGTATAATTTGGTTGAATTTCAAATTGTCATTTTAGTATTTTGAATAATAAATGTGCATATAATCTACTCCAATGCTCAGAAATGAGTACGAGTACAAATCCCCCAATGGTATCCACGCTGAGTAATACGAGAAAGGCGAGGGAACACTAAGAGGAGAATTAAAACAAGAGCAAACATAATATACTCCAATGCCCAAAAATGAGCAAGAATATTAACGTGAACCTCTGGCGGTATCCACGCTGAGTAATACAAAAAGAGGACCCACATTAAAAAAAATTGCTTTATTTACTCCAATGCTCTATAAGAGTATGAGTATCCAAAGGACCTTTCCAATGGTATCCACACTGAGTAAATGAGAAAGGCGGGGGAATACTTGGATAAGGAAGAAAAGCACAAAAATAATTCAAAGACTGTTTTGATACTTCGAATTCAATATTTTTATGCTTAATTTTCACAAGTTTTGTTTAGAAAATTCTCCCTAAAATTAGGTGTGGAAGTAAGCTCTTCACTTGGTAAATGCTATACTCTCAGCATAAGATGGTTAACAATGCCTCTAACCTTTGCAAATGGCAAATAAGTGACAGTCATGAAAATAAAAAATAGTGAGATTTGTTAAGTACATGCTAAATTTTCAACATCATAATGTACTTTTATACATTCATCATGGTTGAAACTAACTTCAATAAGTCTGTAGGAATTGTAAATCTAGAAAGAAGTGCATCCAACTTGTAAAGTTGGTTAACACAGTAGTGCAATAGAGAGCAGTCAGATACAGACACCCAAAAAGTCAAGAATACAGAAGCTCTAAATCATTCATCTCATGTTTTGGTATCATGCCATGGGCTTCATCGTCTAGTAGGGTCATCAGGATGATGAGTGTCTGGAGATCTAGCAGATGAAATCCCAGCACTATACGAATCAAAGCCCAAGGCTGCAAGCTGCCAATGAAGCATCTCATTCTCCCACTCTAGACCGCTGGAATAGCTCTGCATACACAGAAAACACCATGTCATATGCATTACATGCATAACATGCATACATTTGCATTGTCTCAATGAGGGCACTTACCCGCCAATTGTTTGTAACATGCATCATAAATAATCTCTGAGACAAGATCCATACAAGAAATAAAGCAAACAGACTCACATGAGAAGCATCTAGTGGATAAAAGCTAGGAAGTTGAGCATCACCAAACTGCATTTGCTGCTCAACTGGAGCTTGAACAACGGGAGCCCAGTAGAACATAGACTTGTCTGGAAGAGAGACATCGCCAAGCGTAGCACGGATAATGGCCCTATCTAACTAGACCCAACGTGCTGAGCAGGATGACCAGGACTAGGTTTGGGCTCAGGGCTCTCAATCTCTAGAGCAATCTCAGTCTCCTCATCCACATCAATAGGAGAGCGAACCTCCTCAAACTGTAAAGAGAAGGAGTGATTCATAGGTTCCAGAAACAGAAGCTGAAATAACAAGAAATTACCTCATCATTGTCAATAGGAACATGCTCTAAGAGACTCTCACAGATAAACTGCTGATAATGTCAAGAACGCTCAAGAAAATCTGAGGCAGTATATCCTTGTAATGCATCCCTTAGCTTTAAACCTGTAAGATGCGAGCTGCAGAGCATAGAGGAAGGGACATCAGATGGAATGCGATGTCGAGAAGGGCTGGAAGACCAGCAATATACTCGCTCCCCTAGATACCACATCAGACAGCCATAACCAGAGAGTAGGGTCCTCATAGGCTCTAAGTGAGCTGCAGCCACCATGAAATTATAACGTTGGATGTCCTCAGCACCCTTCAACCAATCAGAGCTTATTTGAAATTTATGTAAATTAAGTCTAATCTCTATTAAACTGTAGCATACTAATGATTTTATTTTTTCCTTATCAGGTGCCACTCGACAGTGTTCAACTGATCACGGTATGTCTGCGAAGTGTTCCTGTTGCTAGCAAGGCAAGAAGAACCTCATCTCATCATCAGAGGAAAGGTCCTATCAGAACTGATAGCGTTAAAGCCTCGAATTAGCCTGATCTCTATGCTCAAGATTTGGAAAAAAAGAACATATCAGAAAAGGCAAAGAAGAGCAAAATTATAAGGATCAAATGAAGGAGAACATACATCCAAGATGTGCCAAAAGCCACACATCGTGACAGCACCTCTACAGACAGTGTCCAACCTGTAATAAATATAAGCGAGTGCAACAAAATCCCAATCTAATATGGCAACTCAATCCAAGTCACGAAGAGAACCCAACAAAGCGATACTGACCTCATGACCGGTCTCACAAAAAAGGGTCATGCCTAATAATATCAAGAGGAAACACCTCGCCTTATGAATAATCTGACGAGGAGTCGAAGTAGGAAGGCATCTAAATCCCTTAACCAATGATGAAAGAAGAACGTTCTTCCGATTCTTCCATGCTAGGGCGAATCCAATCAAGTCAAGCACGTACTGACTCCGTGCATGCTTTGGAAGACTGCAATAGCTGATGTCAAATGGAACTAGGGATCCCCCAAAGGCAATCTTGGTGATAGCAGAGAAGCTCATAGGCGAAATGGTTAGCTCACCCACACGAGTATGAAAAGTATGGGTAGTATCCATCCATCACTCGATCAAAGCGAATAAAGAGTAACGGTTAGATCAGCCTCGAACAGTCGGAAGTGCAACAATGAAATGCCTAAATCAGATGTGTCACCTGTTCCAGCAGTCCATGAAACAATTCTTGGGCTAGATTAAAACAGCCAGTGAACTTCATCAGATGCTATTTCAATTTCAAAAACAAAAAAATAATTAATTAAATGACAGATTAATTAATTAATCAAAGAACTCAAATTGAAGGATTTTATTAGTTAATTAATCAATTAATTAATTGCCTAAAAAAAAATTCTGAACGGCAATATAGATTGCCGGTCGACATTACACAATTTTTTCCATTAAAATTATTTTTTAGGATCGGCATTAGTGTAATGTCGACCGGCATTGTGTAATGCTGATCGGCATTGCACAGTATTGATACGCAATAATTTCATTTTTTTGACTTTTTTCGGGTATTTTTCCTTATTTTTATTGATTTTCTTAGTGTTTTGATTGGTTGAAAAATTCAAATTTTTATCTGATAAGTTTTTTTTTAAAAAAAAAAAGAAGAAACACAGAAGATATTTTTTTGAAATAAAAACAAACGCTATTTGATATGATCAGATAGGTTTGTTCCTCCTTTGGAGGAAGTTCAGTACGCGCAGACTCTGCATTTAAAAGCAGAGTCTGCATGCATGCGAAGGGGAGTTTTTTTTTAGTTGGCTGGAGGCTTGGCTGAAGGATTTTTTACAGACGAAAAAAATCTTTGTTTTCTTCTGTTCTCTAAAAAACCCTAATATTTGCAGTTCATTTGAGGAAGACGATACAGTGACTTTTAGTCTCAGTCTATAATCAAATCAACACTGAGTCAATTTCAACAGTGAAAATCCTAATCTGAGGGGCCGAAAAAGGGCATATGCACAACATTCTTCTTTTTAATTATTTTATTATTTAATTTCACTACTAATTTGATTGCTTTTTTTATTTTTTTTTGTTTTGATGTCCGTATATGGATTGAAGAGGAGGATACCTCCTGTGTTTAATTGAATAGAAGATCCATGGAATGTCATGGATAAGTATGTACTGTTTTAATAATAGTTCTTAGGATTTTAATTTTTATTCTGCATTTTGTTATCCTGTGTAGTTTATTTTAATTTATGGGTGTATAATTATTTAATTTTAATTATGTACGTAGTTTGTAATAACCCCATTAGTGGGAATAGTGAAAGATTTAAATTTTTGTATTTTAAAATTAATTAGTAATTAGGTTCAATTGGGTAAAAATCAATTAAAATCAATGGTGGTAGTAGCTTAAATTAGGGTTTGCATGTAATTAATCTAGGTTTTTTTTTAGAAAATCACTGTAATGTTTATTTGATCTACTTTTTGTGTTTTATTTATTTTGGGCTTGTTTTTTTTATGTTTTTATATTTTTGGGCCCTAAGCCCACGTTTAGGTCTAACCCACTAAATAAATAGACTTAAAAAATGATTTAAGTTTTTTAAATAATTAAAATCAACTTAGGTCCATTAGATTAATTAGATTTTAGGCCCGCTTAGTTAATTAAAATTGTTTAGACTTAGCTTAGCCCATTTAATTGCATTTCTTTTAAAATAAATAAACCTAGGCCCACATTTCATTTAAAATAAAACCAGATTAAGACTTAGGCCACTAATTTAATTTCTTCTTTAAAATTGAATAGACTTAAGCCGATATCTTATAAAGACTGAAAAATAGATTTAGGCTCATTAATTAATAAAATGTAAGCCCACTTTTATTCTATTTTCACTTGTAAACAAAATGTAGATTTAGCTAACTTTCTTTGATAAAATTAACATAGTTTAGACTTAGGGACAACGCGATCATGAGTGCATTTTTTACTTGTAATTTTATTGACTTGTTGCCTTTTTGGGTAGATGGATGTTAATTAGAGTTTAATAAAATTGCATGTAATTAGAAGGTGAAATAATTATTTATAAAATTATTCTAAATGAACACAAGACTAAGAGAAGTTAGTATTCCGTATCCAGAATCTCCTGGTTGTGGTGCTAATTTTCTTTTAAAGAATCAAGTACCACCAATCAAATTATCCCAATTATTACCCTGGGTAGCGACTCCTCATCTCCACGCTATGTCTTTGTGATAGACGTTATTGTGTTCTCTAAGACCCTGAGCCTAAACAGTGTCGTGGTTGCTAAAATCTTGGACGCACGCTAAACCCTGCTGTCTACACCCTGTCGATTCCCAAGCGACCATTACACCAAGTATAATGAGCTCCACACATAGGAATAGAATTCAAATTACTAGAATCAATAAATGATTTAATCTCTCTATAAGGCCGAGTAATAGGGGCTTTGCCCATTTTTTCAGGAGATCCCAATACAACATTAAAATCTCCTACAACTAACCAATATTTAAGAGTAAAAACCGCTATAGCAAGCAAGTCATTCCACAGCTCAACCCTTTTGTTATTCCACACACTACCATAAATAAAGCTAATACGATGAACTTTATTAGTAAAGCACAAATCCATGCTAACGTGTTGAGAATGAATATAAATCCAATAAGGAACCAAATTAATTGAATTCATAAAAATCCAAATAGAAAGAAGAAAACTATTATTACAAGCAATAAAAAACAATCCCAAGGAATTCCAAAATTTAGAAGGAAGAACTTGAAAACGAACATGGGTTCCATAATATAAACTAAATCAGGGTTATACTATCTATAATATTGAAACAAGGTTCTCTGCATATTGGTGTTACTAATACCTTGGCGATTCTAATAAAGAACCTTCATAAATTAAGTCTGAGGGGTTTCTTAGTTGCTGTCTTGGTGAGAGTTACCTAATATGATCCCATTGGCTTTTTATTTTTTTCTTCTAATGAGAAACTGTGGTCTAGTGATCTTCTTCACATTCCACTTCTTCCACCCAAGACATGTGATTATGAATAGTGTCTATGAAACCATAATTATTTTAAGCCTCGGTATCAAACGCATTCACATCCTTCTACCAATCAAGTGAGCCATCTTAATTAAGGCATGGATGAACTTTACGGATAGAGATGTTAGGAACATCAGTTTTGTCCTCTGCAGAAACCATATGAACAGTGTTTGTGAATCCATAAATATTTTAAACTTTGATGTCAATCTCATTCTCATTATCTTGTCAAACATTTGAGATATCTATAATATGGCACTGATGAATAATATCAATAGTAGTATTAGCATACAAATTGGAGATATTAGGAACGTCAAGTCTTTCCTGCTTAGAAACCATATCACGCTGATCCTTCTGAGCGAAAATGTCAAGGACCGGAGCAACTACTTTAGGCTGCCATTATTTCTTAGGATCATTTACTTTATTCTTTTTAAAATCTGCCACTCTATATTTGGATTTATTTAATGTGTAATCAGCTAGAATATGTCTTATATTAGAATAGAAAGAGAAAAAATTAGGAAGGTTCTCATAAACGACATTAATAAAAAAGCTCTTCCTAATTCTTTTAATCATTAATAAATTTGAAATCTTATATGAAAGATAACTTTGATTAATATTCTTGCATAATGACCGAAGTCACCATTAAAAGTATTATTATCAACCCAAAGTGGAGTCCCTATACCCCTTGCTATATCTATAAGAATTTAAGGATGCCAACACTCCTATGGTAATTTATAAAAATGCACCCAATAATAATTAGTTGTAGACTTATGATCAAATGGATTAAAGTTTGGTGACCAATGCTGTAAATGTAGAGTTTTTGGCTTTAGAGACACTGAACCCTATCCTTAAACAATTTTCTTCTCATTCTCAGATGTCAAAATAATTTGATAATAGCCCCTTCTTAAGGAAATCAACTTCTATGCACTTATAAACGCCAAAGAGCTGATAACCATTCCTTTAAAGCGGAAACCTTCCATGGGGAGTCACCCTTCAATAAAACCATTCGACCTATCAAAACATATTGACATAGTGATAACCTTTGATCATAAAGATTTTGATTAATTTTGATTGAAATAAATCTACCCTTATTGACAACCTCTTATAGAGCAGAGGGAAGAAAAGATTGATTGGCCATAACTGAGGTAAACGATTTCTTTGGAACATCCATTCCAATATCATGCGAGATTAATGCATGAGTATTGATATTAGGTACGAAGAAAATCTCCCTATGGTTGACGATGTGCATTATTGTAAAGGAGAGGGGATGGCCGGATAGAGAGCTAGCTAGCTAGCAACTGTAGACGCCAGTAATAGCAGCAACGCATAGGTTTTTTTTTTTTTTTTGCAACCTGTATCTATATCTAGGTTCATTAGATAGAAAAACTAAATAAATTAATTTGACAAATAAATATATTAAAATTATGATTAACCTCCAATCAATAACAAATGAACTTTTACATCATAAATAATGAGTTTATCCTTTTAAATAGAGCTTTATGTAAGGCATAAAGTAAATGAGGTGACCAAAAGAATAAAGCAAGTAAATGTATAATACATAGATAATCCAAAAATGTGGCTTATTATTATAGTGAAGTAAATTTGCTCTCACAAATTGGATTTAAGGAAGGACAAGCTAAATGTTTAAAAATGAGAGAAAAATCCAAAATGTTAAAAAAATGTGTGTTTTTCCATATGTATGGTGGTCCCTTGGTCCATATTGCAATATGGATAGGAGTCCATAATGTAACAATTGCAAAGCAGGCGCTAAGGTGTTAAAGCCTAAAACAATAGTGTTCCTCTAATAATGAACCTATATATACAATGTAAAAGCCATACATCAAGACATATTACAAAAGCAACACAACTAGCAGAAATTAAGAAAGTAACAAAGACAATCACAAGCAACAATTACTTAGGATAAGTGCATTCATAGTAAACCCAATGCAACAGCCTTACTCACAATTTCTTGGTGAGTTTTCATATCTTTTCCTCTAAGGCTTTTTTCACATTTTAAACCCACAAGTGCATAGATCGTGATTTCAGTATAAAGAGTTATCATCCTACGAGGATTGTATATTGAGTATTAATATCTTTACTTATGATCTTAGCTAGTAAATTAAATAAAAGTAATTAAGCAAATATAAAACAAAGCAACTTCAACTGAATTAAAATCAAATAATTAAAAAGCTTAAAGCCTAGGTTTAGTTTCATTATTCTAATTAGATCATGAACACATTAATAAGCAAAAGACATTGATTTTAGTTAAGGGTAATTATTCTAAAATACCTAAAGACTCTTTCAAGTTTAATTAAGTATGTTAAGATTAAAGTTTAACATACTCTCGTGATTAAGAAGTTAATAAAAACTCATTACGTTCCTTAACAATTATTGGCTTACCACCATACACCCTTGCCTACTGTCATGGTTCCCCAAAGAGCTCGCCTACTCTCGTGGTCAAGTAGTTTATGTTTTATTAGTCTAAAGCTAATAAATTCTCCTAACTCTTGTTGGTGAATCTCCCCATAAACATGCAATCAATTGGGCCCTTAATTGAATACAATACACGAAGAGTAACTCATAAAATTAATTAAAATCAAATTAATAAAACTTGTGTTCAATCACATCACAGAATAGCTACTCCTAACCTAAACCCTAAAAAGAAATTTAGCCATTTATAATTGTGGCAAAGCTCATAAACATGTCTAAAAGAATTAAAAGATGAAGAAAAAAAATAAAATGAAACTCTTTTAATCTTGTATGCATCTCCTTCAATCTTCATTATGCTTTTATTTTTAAGCTTCAATCCCCCCCTCGATGAATGCCCCAACATCCTTTTTTTTATAGAAAAACTTGGTAAAAATCCTAAGTCCTTTTGAATTCTCAAGTCCTTCTTGAAAAAGGAAACTTTTATATGCTGACACCACTTCAGCATGGGCATGCAACTCTTTAGGTTAGGATTCCAGCAAGCAGCATCGATTGCACATTGCTTTAACATAACAATAATACTTATTGCACATCTTGGTGATAAAGCCATTTTGTGAGGTCTTCATCAATCTTCAAATGGGCAGTAAAGCACACAAGATAGACACACAGTGGTGTGGAAATTATGCTGAGCATCATTTGAAATCCAATAGCAAACACTACTTTAACATAGCTGTGTTAATTTGGTGTGGATTAATCCTTTAGCTTTTTAGACTCCTTTAATTAATTTTCCTATAAAAGAGGGGAAGACAAATTAGGCATTTAAAAATAAAATTCTTTATTTGACTAGAATTAAACTAAAAATAATAGAGTCCTAAATAAAATAGGAAACTATAATATTTCTTAATTAAGCTTAAATTCTACCCAAATTAAATCAATTTATTATTCAATAGTCATTAAAATTCAACTCAAAATATATGTAGCAATTACACACATCAAATTCTCCTATACTTAAGCTTTGCTTGTCCTCAAGCAAAAATCAATTTAAAATTTAAAGAACAAACTCAACTACAACCAAATATTTATAGCTTCTAAGACATGCAAACCAATAACACCGAGACTAAAAATTATTTACTAAAGAAGATAATTAAAAAAAATGCATCATATATGAACAATTTACTAATCATAATCCAAGAACATAACTCTTTGAAATCCAATGAACATAAATCTAGAAAAGAAACATTAAGATCTATAACTCAGTTTTAGTTATGAATGCGTTTTACACTCCATTTCACAATAACTTTTCTTTACCTCTGGCTTTAGTGAGTGTGTTTTATGCTCCATCTCACTAATTTTTATTCTCTTAATTCAAATCTTTCCACTCTTAATTATCCCCCATTGTTCCCATATTACTATACTGCTAAGTATGTCCTTTGGATACTCATACTATATTTAGAGCATTGAAGTAGATTTAGAGCATGTTAAAATTTGAATTGAAGCATTTCTCTTACTTAAGAAAAGAGAGATTTTTTTACAATCATAGACCAAATTGCACTCTCTCTAAAAATCATGCTTAAATTCAAACTCCAAGTTCATGCTTAGGTTATACGAACTAAAATTTTCATACATAATGACCATGTACAACCACCTTTGTTAATAAACCATTTAATAATTTGATAATTGAATAAGAAAGCAAGCTTGTAAACTATTTTTCTCTATTTGTAATTGAGAATCAATTTTGGACAAAAATAATAAAAACTTTAAGGACAAGCCTAACTAAAAGTGTAGAAAAATTGAGTTCAAGCTTAATGAAAATTTGAACAATTTTTTTTATTTATTTTTATAAAAGCAATTAACTAGAATATAAACTATCTAAATGCAATATATTTATGTAATATGAAAAAAATGCTAGATAGAAAAATCGTGAAATGAAAATACAAATGACACCCTCCCCTACACTAATCATTGCCATTGGTCTCAATGACCAAAATACATGTAAAAATGAAAATAAAAGAAACATAATTATGAAAAATAAAAAAGAAAGTGAAGAGAAAAATACTACCCCAAATGTGATACTTAGAGATTTAGAAAATGAATCGAGCACCATTTGCATAAGGCGTGTAGAACTAATGTGGTTGAGGATGTGTAAAGCATCTTCTTGGTAGAGGAGTGGATCTTTTAGTGGTTGATTTTTGATTCACTATGTTTAGGTGGTGAGATCATGATAAAAATTAGATTTATGGGGTAGAAAGTGAAAAGAAAAATGAGGGAAAAAGAAAAAGGAAGAAAATAAAAGATATGTTACTTGGCAGCTAGGGTTGAAAAGAGTGAAAATGAGTTTAAAGATTGTGACACTAGGATGCGGAAGTGGTGTCAAAGTGGTGTCGAGGTGAGAAAGCGGTGTGTTAATCCAGTATGGAAATGGTGTTACACTCAGCCTAAAATCAACTTGTGGTAGATTGGAATATAATGCAGTGCTAAGGTGATGCCAAAGTGGTGCCGAAAAGAAGGTCTCATGACATAGGGGTGTGGAAGTGGTCTGAAAATAGTGTTAAGGTGTGAGGACTGATGATGTAATGAGACTTCGGTGTGAAATTTGGTAGAAAATATGCAGGTTTGGCAATGAAGCATACTCTTAATGTTGAAGTGGTGTCGAAACGGTGCGACATTGAGGCTCTCATGACATGTCGTGTTGATGTGATGCTTAAGTGGTGTGACTTTCAAGTTAAAATTGAATTGTTGCAGGTTTTGACGACATTGGTGTATGGATGCGATGTCTAAGTTATGTCAAGGTCATGAGAATATGGTGTTGAAGCAATGTTGATCCCTTATATAGCCACCAAAACTCCATTCCTTAGCTTTTAATTCCCTTTATCTATATATGATTTTCTTAAATAAAAAGAAATAAAAATTAATGAAAATTAAGGTAAAATAAAAGAAAAATAAAAAAAAAAGTAAGAAAAACATTGGGTTGCCTCACAATTAGTGCTAATTTAAGGTCATTAGCTTAACCCCTATATTGGATTTTCACTTAGGGAGGATTAATTAAGGAATAATCCTCTCCTACCTGAGCTTGCTTATTTAAAACTTGAAAAGAAGATGAAAAATTCTTAAAATTTATATCCTTTACAACCCTTTTAATTTGCCATTCTTTTTTAGTTTTCTCCAAAGGCCCCATTTTCTTTTTAACCTTTTTTATTGCTTTCACCTTTTTGGTATCATGGATAAGACATGTTTTAAATGACTCTTTAGGAATTTATGGAAGAACATTTTCAATACAAACATCAATCACATGTACTCAAAAATAAAAAATCATCAATAAGGATTATCATGGCTCCATGAAGACATCAAACTCCACTTTGTCTTTTCTTATCTACACAACAATTTTTCCATATTTTAAATCAATAATTGCACTAGTGGTAGCATGGAAAGGATGCCCTAAGATGATTGGAATATGAAAGTCCTCTTCCATTTCTAAGATGATAAAATCGCCCGACACATAGTAGTCTCCAACTTTAACGGGTACATCTTTAAGAATTCCATAGGGATATATGATGGATCTATCTATAAGTTATAGTGACACCGTTGATGGTTTTGGTTCACCAATGTTTAAGCGCCTGCAAAATGAAAGAGGCATTATGCTCAGACTTGCACCTAAATCATATAAAGACCTACTTATAAATTCATTTCCAATAGTATAAGGAATAGTAATACTCCCTAGATCTTTAAGCTTTTATGGAAGCTTATTTTGTATGATAGGACTACATTCCTCATTGATAGGAATGGTTTCATGATCTTCCCAATTTCACTTATATGTAAGAATGTCTTTTAAGAACTTTGCATAAGTAGGCATTGTGTTGATCACATCCAAAATTGGTATGTTGAGCTTGAGCTACTCGAATGCTTTTAAAAACTTCTCAAATTTCTTGTCATGTTTATTCCTTTGTTGCCTTTGAGGGAAGGGTAGTGGTGGAGTGATAGTTTTAGGCACTTCTTCTTTCTTTAATTCCTTTTCTTTAGTGTACTCCTTTGTTTTTTTCTTCTTTATAAACATCCTTTACAACCTTTTCTTCTTCCTTTTTGATCCCCACCTTAGGTAGTTGCCTTCCACTTTAAAGCATTATTTTTGCTCTCTAGGGTTCTCGAATTGATTAGGAGGTTTACCTAGTTGTAAAAATTTTGAGGTACTAGCTTATGAAGCAATTTGATTCTCTAATATCTTTCCATATGCAAAGAGTTGACTAATTTGAGATGCTTGGGATGCAAATTGAGATGCAACTTTAGATGTTATATTCATGATAGCCTCATTTTGTTCCATTTGTAGGTTCTTAATGGACTTATTTTGTTCTCCTTGAATTCTAAGAAACTTCTCGATCATGTTTTCTATCATGCTTTCAAGGTTAGGTTTATTCTCATATTATTGATAGAAAGTATTATTTTGTTAGAAAATAGGAGGGGTTTCTTAAATCCTTAGTTTGTGTTTTGGACTCCCCTTTGATTTGACCATGAAAAGCTGGGGTAATTTTGCCATCCTGGGTTGTATGTGTTAGAGTAGGGATTTTCTTGACTCCTTTAGAACTTTTTGAGAGGGTTGAGTTACTCAATTGATGGGTCTTGAGAAGAAAAACCCCTTTGACACTTTATAGTTAAGTGACATCCTCCACATTATTCATAAGAATAAATAGCCATTGGTTTAAATACCTTAGTTGAAGCCTCTAATTTCTTTGTGAGCATATTAATCTTTGCATTTAAAAGGTTCCAATTATCCACTTCATTCCTAGAAATCTCTTTGGTGCACTTTTTTCTCCATGCCATTAGTAATTATTAAATGTCATAGTCTCAAGTAGATTGTATGCATCGTCTGGTGTTTTGCTCATAAATGAGCATTAAGCTATAACATCTATGGTGAATCTTATTGGCTCTATGAGTTCTTAATAAAAAGTCTAAGTAAGCAACCATTGTGGAACTCTATGATAAGGGCATTAACATTACAAGACTTTGAAATGTTGCCAATCTTCATATAAGGATTCACTATGGTGTTAAGTGAAGCTTGTGATTTCTTGTCTGAACTTTGCTATCTTTTTAGGTGGAAAATACTTGCTAAAAAATGTCTTTGATAACACATCCTAAGAAGTGATGGATTATGGTGCAAGAGAGTGTAACCACAACTTGACTTTATCTTTTAAGGAAAAGGGGAATAATTTGAGTATTATGGCATTTGGACTAACCCCATTCATCTTAAAAGTGTTGCACATGTCTAAAAATTGGGCTGGATAAGCGTTAGGATCTTCACTTGGGAGACCTCCAAATTGAAATTATGAAACCATTTATATGATTATTGGTCTGATCTCAAAGTTATTAGCATCCATTTTTTGTCTTATATTATCAAATACGATGCCTTCCATATGTGACAAAAAATGGATGCTAATCTTGAAGAGCATGATTCCTAACTTGTTTTGTTGCTTGATCTTTAGCCATGGTTTTCTTGTCTTTCTCGTGCTTTTCCTTTCAATTTTTCTTGCATGATTTCTTGATTTCAATGTTGATCTTCTCTAAGTTTGTCCCTTTAGATCGAGTGTTCATAAACTAGTAAAAATTGCTTGAAAATGCAAAAATAGCAAAACAAGTAAGATTTAAAAGAAAAATACTAGTCTAAAAAAAGTGAAATTAAATTAATATTGCCAATTCCTAACAATGGCACCACAAACTTATGTGTTTTAAATCTATAAATGCATGGATCATGATTGTAGTATAATGAGTTATCATCCCACAAATATTGTATATTGAGTACTAATATCTTTACTTATGATCTTAGCTAGTAAATCGAATAAAAGTAATTAAGCAAGTATAAAAAAAGCTACTTAAACTGAATTAAAATCAAATAATTAAAATCTTAGAGCCTAGGTTTAGTTTCATTAGTCCAATCAGATTATGAACATATTAACAAGTAAAATACATTGATTTCAATTAAGGGTAATTGTTCTAAAATACCTATAGACTCTCTCAAGCTCAATTAAACATGTTAAGATTAAAGTTTTAAATACTTTCATAGTTAAGAAGTTAATCAAAACTAATTAAGTTCTTTAATAATTATTGGTTTACCATTGTAGGCCCTACCTACTATTATAGTTCCCTAAAGAGCTTTCCTACTCTCTTGGTTGAGTGGTTTAAGTCCTATAAGTCCAAAGCTAATAAATTCTCTTAACTCTCATTGGCGAATCTACCCATAAACATGTAATCAATTGAGCCTTTAATTGAATAAAGGACATGAAGAGCAACTCATAAAATTAATTTAAAATCATATTAATAAAACTTGTGTTCAATCACATAATAGAATAGCTACTCCTAACCTAAACCCTAAAAAGAAATTTAGCCATGCATAATTATGGTGAAGCTCACAAACATGTTCAAAAAGAATTAAAAGATGAAGAAGAAAATAGAATAAAATTTTTTTAATCTTGTATGCATCTCCTTCAATCTTCGTTTTGCTTTTATTTTTTAGCTCTAATCCCCCCCCCCTCAATTAATGCCCTAACATCCCTTTTTTATAGAAAAACTTGGTAAAAATCCTAATTCTTTTTAAATTTTTGAGTCTTTATTGAAAAAGGAAACTTTTATATGCTGACACCACTTCAACATGGGCATGTAGCTCTTTTGGTCAGGATTCCAGCAAGTAGCATCGGCTGCACACTGCTTTAGCATAGGAATAACACTTATTGCACATCTTGGTGATAAAGCCATGTTGCGATGTCTTCATTAATCTTCATATAGGCAACAAAGCATACAAGATAGACACACAATGGTGTGGAAATGGTATTGAGCATCATTTGAAATCCAATAGCAAACACCACTTTAACATGGTTGTGTCAATGTGGTGTGGATTAATCCTTTAGCTTTTTGGACTCCTTTAATGAATTTTCCTACAAAAAAAGGGGAAGACAAATTAGTCATTTTTAAAATAAAATTCCTAATTTGACTAGAATTAAATAAAAAAATAAAGTCCTAAATAAAATAGGAAACTATAATATTTCTCAATTAAACTCAAATTCTACCCAAATTAAATCAATTTATTATTCAGTATTCATTAAAATTCGGCTTTGGTATGGAACATTTAGGAGTTGGCACTAGTATAAAGACTGACATTCTTTACTGAAACATCTATTTGGCCATTAGTAAGGGTGTTTTTCTGAGTGTAGGAGAAGGGAACATCACATGTTCCAAGTGTTGCAATAAGACTGACTATCATTTTAGTCATTAGCAGCATGCTAACTGGGATTGTTTTTACCAAATTGATGGAACAATCTATTACCTTTCCCTAATTTTTTTCACTTTCCTTTGTTTCCTTATGTTCAATGGAAGCATAAAAAATCTCACTTATCAATAGTGGTGGCCCAAAATGCCGTAGGAAGAGAATTCACCATGCCACCATAATTAGTTCTACTATAAAATCTATCATTGCCCATGTTGCAAAGGGCAATTTATTTACCCTAAAGTTTGACTGACCAAAACTTTATTATTGGATCGTGGGTTAAATGTACAAGTGGGTACCCAACTTTGTACTTATTTCATTTTAGGTACTAAAGTTTAATTTATTTCTTTTCAAGTACCTAACTTTGATTTAAGTTTCATCCGCCAATGACCTAGTGGTGCGATGATGACATGGAAGCTGGCAAAAGAATATTTCCTAAGTATTTGCCATGTCACCCATGCTTAGTCATTAATTTATAAGGGTTATTTGTAATGGTGGTCACCCAACTTTACTTTTGTTTCTTTTTTGTCACCTAACATTTATTTTTTTTAAAAAAAATGTTAATGTTAAAGATTTGTAGTCTTTTGAATTTATCTTAAAAACCATTTTAATCCCTCAACCTCTTTATCTTTTCAATTTATTTAGAAACTATAAAAAGTTTAAAAGTTTACTTCTCTTAGGCTATGATACCACTTAGGATGAGTATACTTTTACGAGGCAGAATCAAAATAAGTTTCAAATTTTTCTTTATTTTATATAAACACATTTAAAATATGGACTTATTTGCAAAAAAAAAGAAGTTTTAATTCAAAATTAAAATAGTAATTATGGATTATTTAGGTACTAGAAAAAATTTTAAATGATTACTATGAAATTAAATAGAAGTTTGGTATCTTAAAAGATAAAAATTGAAAGTTTTATAGCCAAACTGAAACAAAGATGAAGTTCAGTACCCTCATGTGACTTGGGTACTAAAAATTAATAATTAGGCATGGGCGACATGGTGAATGTTCTCTAAATATTCTCTTACTAGTTGCCACATCATCATTACACCACTAGGTTACTGGCGGATGATACTTAAATCAAAGTTGGATACTTGAAAAGAAATAAATTAAACTTTAGTACCCAAAATAAAATAAGTGTAAAGTTGGGTACCTACCCATACATTTAACCCTTGGGTCAGACTTAAAAATATCTATTGTATGTAGACATATCCAATTTAGGGTGACCCTTTAGAATTTTCCATTGGAGTTGTGTTTCACACTGATACTTTAATTGGGATTACTGCGGATTTGCTCCCTAACTCTATTATCACTTATGTCAGTAGCTCTAAAATCCATGTGTTGTTGGCCATTTTTGCCACAGTAATGCAGATATTTACCATTGTTACCCTTGAATGCCACATGTTTGGGCAGTATCACCAATGATTCCCAATCAGTAATTGTAAAGAGATCACTCAATCTCTATAGGGTGAATAGTTGGAAATTAAGTAACTGCGGTTTACATCATCATCTCATAAAAACCAAACATAGTTTCCACTTTGGACAAGTTAAAAATGAAATGTTTTGCATATTCAGCAAAGGGCTTGAACAATGTGCATGACCATTTGGATTGGTCTTCCTTTGCTGCATCAGTTACCATCGCAATTAAATCCTTTTCTTCGCTACTATACTGCCAATATTTGTTGTTATAATAACATATTATGTTGAAATCATCACTAATAATTGAATAAAAAACTTGAAATATAGTTTTTTAGTTTTTCTTTAAATAACATCTACTAAAAAATAATGGTTTATATTTATAATGAATTATAACCATTGAATTTTTAGTAAGAAAAACATTATAAATACTATAAGTTATAGTTTGTAAAATGTGTGGAAAAGAGAATAAACAAAACATTAATATGTAAAGAAGAAACTTTTATCCTTTTTAGTTTTATATGTTTGGGGTGTAAAATATTTCTTTTTTGCATTTAAAAAGTGTGTTTGGAATTTATAAATTCTAACTCACCAACATTTTTAAATGCTAATCATTATTTTTTATTCTTAATTTTTAATCTACTTCAACTCAATAAGTGGTATTAGAGCCTACTTGGTTAAGGGTCTGCCTACCAAAATTTTACATATAAAAGCAGTTGTACGAGGGAGATTTTGCACATAAACAATTTAGAATTGTGAAGCTTATTGGTTCGGAACCATGCTTGCTTAGTGAAATGCGAGGCTACTAAATCCAAGTCAGTTAGCAGAATTGGGTAATGTCAGTGTTATTAAAAAAATTAAATAATAATAAGTATAGCATGTGGAGGACTTGCATGGAGTCATACTTACAAGGTTTAGACCTCTAGGAGTTTGTTACTGGGATTGAGACTACACCATCACCACCAGATGATGATGTTGGCAATCTCAGAAAATGGAGAATTAAAGTTAGGAAAGCCATATTTGCCATCAAAACAACTATTAAAAAAGAGATGATAGAGCACATTAGAGATGCTACCACACTAAAGGAAGCTTGGGATTCTCTTGCTCTACGGTTCTCAAAGAAAAATGATGCTAGACTTTAACTTTTGGAAAATGGACTAATGTCTATCTCATAAAAAGATATGAAAATTAGTCAGTATTTTACCAAGGTGAAGTCTTTATGTTGAGAAATTAATGAGTTAAATGAGACATCCAAAATAGCCAGCAATAGGATGAGGAGAATCATCATTCATGGACTAAGACCTCAATACCATAATTTTATGGTTGCAGTTCAAGGTTGGCCCACACAACCCTTTATTGAAGAGTTGGAGAATTTATTAGTAGGTCAAGAAACATTAGCAAAATAAATAATTGGAGTCTCCTTAAATAATGAAGAGGTGGTGCTCTTCATCAATAAGAAGAAGACTCAATTGCATGGTAGGAATGGAGGGAAGACACGAGGTAATGTCCACTTGGAGGGGACTTAACAAAAGCAACAACATAACATTCAATAGTTTAAGAATTCTAGACATCAAAATGGCAAGTGTTTTAACTGTGGCAAGAAAGGACACAACACCAGAGATTGATGGTCTAAGAAGAGGACTATTCATAGTAATATAGCTATAACAAGCAACCGCCACCAGGATGAACTAGAGTGGGATGTTGAAGCATTGTTTATGGAAGCAATGCAAGTGGAAGAGTGTTCCAGTTCAAAGATTGTGGAAGTTCCTAGCTTTATAGCTACTGCAATAAAAGAAAAGGAGCATGCATCTAGTGCTTCAAGTTCTCATAGAATTAATTATGCGAAGTGTTGGATCTTTGATTCTAATTGTTCCAATCATATGACAGGAGATAGAAGTAAACTCTTTAATGCTTTAGAGTACAAAGGCAAGCAAGTTATGGTAACTACAAATAACATGCAACTACCAATTATTCACATTAGTGACATGGTGATCACTTCCTATTTGAATCAATAAAAAGTACAGTTGGAGGATGTGTACAAAGTATTAGGTATGAAAAGGAATCTTATGTTAGTTTTAGAGTTGACTGATTCTGGTAACTTTATTGTGTTTAGCCCCGAATATGTTAAGGTTTGTCAACAAATTAAAATAGTTGACACACTAATAATGGAGGGATATAAGGTGGATTCCATGTACATCTTGTTAGTAAAAGATGCTTATGTAGAAAAGATAAAGGCGGTGATACAACTGACTTGTGGCATGCATGGTTGGGACATGACAATTATCATAAGCTGAAGATGATAATGAGCAAGTCCTCATTAAGAGGGCTACCTAATCTTGATGTTTGTATTAATGTGTTTTGTGCTGGATGTCAGAATGGAAAGGCACACCAACTTCCATATAAGATGTCATCATGCATAGCCAAATAATCGCTAAAGTTGATCCATTATGATGTGTTTGGTAAAGTAAAGCAATTATCAGTCAATGGTATGCACTATATGGTGACATTTATTAATGATTATTCGAGGTATGTCTAGGTCTATTTTATGAAAGAAAAATTTGAAACTCTAGTAAGATTTAAAGAATTCAAGTTGATGATTAAAAGTGAAGTTAGGAACAAAATTTAGTGCCTTTGTATTGATAATAAAGGATAATACATCTCTAATGAGTTCTCAAGTTATCTTGTCCAGTGCAAGATTAGGTGGCAACTGACTTGTCCAAACCATCATAACAAAATGGTATTGTAAAGAGAAATAACAAGCATCTAGTAGAAATATGTAGGAGTATACTGCATGCCAAGAATGTCCTTGTGAGATTTTGGGCTCAATGCACGAGGACAATAGCTCATATAATCAATAGACTTCTTTAGCCAAAGATGGAATTTATATCTCCATTTGAGAACTTATGGAATATGAAACCTATGGTGAACCACTTTAAACTATTTGGCTATGTGTGCTATGTATTTATACTTGATCATCTACAAAGTAAGTTTGATAAAAAAAAAGCAATCAGATATATATTTATGGGCTATGATGAAAAAAATGGAGATGATGTGATCCTATAATTGGCAAATGTTATGTCTTACAAAATGTTGTATTTGATGAAACATCATCATGGTGGACTCTAGAATATATTGCACTTCCTCACTCTAATGAAGAAGAACAATTGCATGAAAAGTGTAAGGAGCAATCAATAGAAATTTAGCAAAGTTTAGAGTCTATCACATAGTCTCAACTTTAAGAAAGGCCATAGCAGACTGGTGTGTATGAAAGAACAAATGATAAAGATAAACTAGCAGTGGAGATGCTAAAAGAACAATCTATAGAACAGGTAACATCATCAATACAATTGAAAAAATCAACTAGAGTGAAAAAGAAAAATCTTAAATATGCTAATATTGCAATAGTGGAAGAAGAAAAAGAACCAACTAAGGAGGTATTACAGAAAGCTAAATGGATAAAAGCCATGGAAGAGGAGATTAAAGCCCTTATTGAAAATCCAACTTGGAACTTAGGCCAAAACTTAAGGATGTGAAGCCCATTTCATGTAAATGGGTGTACAAGATCAAGACCCATCTAGATGGTTTAATTAAGAGATACAAAGCTTGTTTGGTAGTACGAGGATTCTCACAACAATATGGATTAGACTATAATGAAACTTTTAGTCCAGTGGCTAAGATTACAACTGGTCGTGTTTTGCTAGTACTCGTTGCAAGTAAATCTTAGAACTTATAGCAGATGGATGTCAAAAATGCCTTTCTAAATGGAGAGTTGGATCGAGAAGTGTACATGGATTAACCTAAAGGATTTGAAAATAAGATTAAACTTAAGTATGTTTGTAAATTGAAGAAGGCATTATATGGGTTAAAGTAAGCCCCTAGAGCTTAGTATGGCAAGATTGCTAAGTTTCTCATCCATAGTAGTTATGGAGTTACAACAGCTAAATTGAGTTTATTTGTCAAAGCTCGAGAAGGGAAGCTAGCAATAATTCTTGTTTATATTGATGATCTCATCGTCACTGGAGACGATGTTAATGAGATCCACCAAACTAAGAAAAATCTATCAGTTCGGCTTCAGATGAAAGAACTTGAGGAGCTGAATCACTTTCTTGGATTAGAAGTGGAGCACACAAAGGAAGGATTATTCTTGTGTTAAGAGAAATATGCAAGAAATATTCTCTAAAAGTATGGAATACTTAACTGCAAACTGCTTGCTCTTCCAATAGAGGTGAACTTCAAATTAAGCATTACAAAGGCAAAGATTTGGAAGATTCAATTATGTATTGGCAAATAGTTGGCAATGTAATCTATTTGACATTGATAAGGCCAGATATTGCATTTGCAGTTAGAGGTAATGAGTCAGTTCATGCAAACTCCAAAAAAAACCTCACTTGGAAGCAGAATTTTGAGGTACATTAAAGGAACACTTGATCTCGGGTTATTTTATAAAAGTAAAATGACTTGTAAATTGAAAGGGTATTGCGATGCTGATTATGCTAGTGATTATGATAACAGGAGATCAACCACTAGTTATGTATTTAGTTTGAGTTTTGGAGTTGTTACTTAGTGTAGCAAAAGACAACCAATAGTGTCACTCTCAATAAAAGAGGCTAAGTATCATGCAACAACAATGACAACTCAAGAAAGCATGTGGTTAATACAGTTATTGGATAATTTACATCAGCCAGTTGATTATCCGATTCCAATATACTGTAATAATCAATCAGCTATTTGTTTAGTTGAGAACCTAGTGTTTCATGCTATAACAAAACATATAGAGGTGCAATATCATGTTATTCATGAAAAAACCTTAACAGGGGAGATCAAGGTAATCCAAGTAAAGATAGAAGAACAACTAGTAGATACTTTCACTAAAGGACTCAATAATGAAAAATTAGAAAATTTTTGTAAAGAACTTGGCATGACTCCAAGAAAAGGGATTAAAGATATTAGTAATGAGGGGGAGTGTTGAAATCATTACTAATAATTGAATAATAAACTTGAAATATAGTGTTTTTAGTTTTTTTTTTTTTAAATAACATTTATTGTAAAAAATAATGGTTTATATTTATAATGAATTATAACCATTGAATTTTTAATAAGAAAAACATTATAAATATTACATGTTATAGTTTGTAAAATGTGTAGAAAAGAAAATAAACAAAACGTTAATACGTAAAGAAAAAAAAAATTATTCTTCTTATTTTTATATGTTTGGATTGTAAAATATTTTTCTCTTTTACAAAGTGAGTTTGAAATTTGTAAATTGTAACTCATCAATATTTTCACATGCAAATAATTATTTTTAATTGTTAGTTTTTAATCTATTTCAACTCAATGCCTTATGTGTACTAAATCCTCATTGCTCTCTGCTTTCTCGACTCCGAACTTGGATAATAGGTCAAAAATATCTTCTCCCTCACATCAAATGTATCAGAGCCACTTTTCGTCCTCAACACAATAGAAATACTTTCGGCTATAGTTTAATTTGAGCACACAAAACCTTGGAATCACTATCGTAATTTTTTGTCCCTTTCTCTCTACAATTTGATTTTTGCCAGTATTGGCAACACTTGGGCACCTCTATATATAGATTTTTCAGCATATTACAATTATTTTTCTGAATTTATACCTTATTACAATTGTATCATTTTTATTTGAAAATGAAACACTTTGTTTTAATTCTGTCATATTAATTTTCATGTGTCCAAGGAAGTATTTGCAAGTATTGAAAGTTTGATTTTTATTTTTATTCTACTTTTAAATTTAAAATAATTTTTAAAATTAAAATTAAATTATTTTATCTTCTTAAATTAAAGATACTAAAGTGTTCATTTTTTATAAATAGAGATATTAAAATTTCTATTTACCAAGATACTAATAGGAAAAAATGTTGATAAAATTAAAATGGATGATTAAAATTTAATTTTCAAATAAAAAAAGAGGATTGTAGTTTTATTTTATTAAGGACTTTTGAATAGAAAATTAATATGTGGAATATACTCACCATTAAAAGAGAGTAGTTATGACCTTTAAGAAATCGGTTCAAATTTTAGGAGGAAATGTTTGAACTATCTATCTTGAGCTGAATCATTCCAGCTACGGAATTGACTCTACTTAGAGATGTCAGGATCCGTCTCTCTTCCACCCATCTATTGTGACGAAAAAAAGAGAGTAGATAATAAAATTGTATAACTAGAATTAGAATTGTTAGATTTTTATTAATTTAATTATAATTATTAATACATTTTATAGATATTTATATAAACAATAAACAATAATTGTAATTAAATAAAAATAATCCAACGAATCTAACTATATATATATATATATATATATATATATATATATATATATATATATATAATTGTACCATAATAAGAGCCAATAAAATAAGAGAAAATGCTAATTTCAAATGATAATAATGAAAAGCTCAGTTAGCCCCTACATTTGAGTGAAAAATAAAAAAGGTCAGATGGCAGGTCCCACAAATTTAATATCCACTCTTTGCCCTCACACCGGACCTTTTGTGTTTTTTCTTTTATTTAAAAGGTGAAAAAAACCCTTGAATGACGAGATTATTTAGCACCCTTAACTTAAAAAAAGTATATTAAAATTCATATATTTTTAAAAATGATTCAAATAGTCCTTTTTTTTTTTTAACTTTTACTTAACATATTTTATTTTTAACTTTTGGAACTATAAAGGTATAAAAAAAAAAAATCCTTAATCTCTGTATAATTAAACCTTAAATATTTTTAAATTCAAAATATCTATTAATTAACATTTTACTTTAAAAATTTATTTTAGAGTGCAAAATTATTTTTTAAAATTAATTGGTTCTTAAAAATTATTTATTTTGAAGTATATGTCACTTATTTTCTTAAAAATAAATTTACACTAAAATTGATAAAATTTATTGAATAGTGTAAGAAATATCATTAAAAATTAATAAACTATATATTTTTATTCTTAAAAAATAATTATTATTTAAGAATATTTTTATTTTTATGAATAAAAATATTTTTATTCATTAAGGCATACCATTTCACAATAATTTTCATGAATAATTTTTTAATTCATAAAGCATACTATTTCACAATAATTTTCTTAAATAAAAATATTTTTATTCATAAAAGCATACTATTTCACAATAATTTTCATGAATAAAAAAATTTATATTCATAAAATCAGTCTATTTGATAATAATTTTCATAAATAAAAATATTTTTATTCTTCAAAATAAAACTATTCTTAAAAATTATTATTTTTTAAGAATAAAAATATATAGTTTAGAATAATTTACATCAATAAATATTTTAATGATATTTTATACACTTATAAATAATTTTGTCAATTTTAGAGTGCAAATTTAATTTTAAGAAAATAAGTGACATATGTTTTAAAACAAATGATTTTTAAGAATAGATTAATTTTTAAAAATAATTTAATTTAAATATAATTTTACCCTCTAAAATAAATTTTTAAAATAAAATGTTAATTAAAAAAAATAGATAAATATTTTAAATTTAAAAATATTTTAATTGTACCAAAACTAAATATTAAGGGCTTTTTTGTACTTTTTATATCCCCAAAAGTTCAAAGTTAACTTTCGTTGACTAAAAGTAAAAAAAAAAAATGTCTATTTGAACCATTTTTAAAAGTTTATGGTTTCTAAATAATTTTTTTAGTTTATGGTGCTAAAGGCTCTTGTCCTAAAAGTTTAAGGTTTTTTTTTTTTGGTAACTTATGCCCTTTTTCTTGGGCAAAATATATTTTTAAGCCCCATGAACTATAGTAGTTTTTTCTATTGCTCTCCTATTCTTTTATTGCATTACATTGAACTTTTACATTGAGAAATTTCATAGATATGTTCTACATACTATTAGGATTTAATACATTACATAAATAATATTATATAAGCTTAATGCATCCATAAATAATAATACATAGACTCAATAGCTATATAAATAATAGCATAGTGACTCAATATAATGAAATAAAAGGATAAAAACTTAATAGAAAAAACTTCTTTAATTCATAGGCTTAAACATGACTTTTACCTTTTTCTTTTATCATCGGAGTGGGCCAAAAGGCCAATTTTCTTTCTTTCTTTCACAGTAGGGCAAAGGTACATTTTTCCCTTTAATATTTACTCCAAAAAGCACATCAGCCCCTCAACTAATTTCAAGGCCAAATAAACTGAAAACTAATTGTTTTTGTACAATTTAAGCCCGTGTGTAGATAGTAGTACATTTTCAAGCATACCACCATTAGCTTATCATTAAAGGGCTTTTTGCCAATTTATGACAAAAAGTAAAAAATAAATAAATAAACCCCTTTTATGGCATTCCAATATTTTTTTTCATTTTCAAAAAATAAAAATAAACAAATAAATAAATTCCATTTTGGTGGTTGAAACAAAAAAAATTATCGTTTGTGGTGGTTTTAGGTTACTAGCGGAAAACACAATTTCACCAATCAAATTGGCAGAATTGATCAGAATTTTTTTTTCTTTAGAGTGGCAGACTGCATTGGCAATTAATGCATGATGGCATTCTGTGAATTAAAGTGACGGAATGCCATATTTATTTTTATAGATGTTAAATATCTAAATAGTTTAAATATTAAAAATATTAAATAAGTAAATATTTTAAATATTCAAAATAAGTATTATTATACTATAATATTATTAAT
This sequence comes from Mallotus nudiflorus, assembly GCA_947683625.1. NCBI lineage: Eukaryota > Viridiplantae > Streptophyta > Magnoliopsida > Malpighiales > Euphorbiaceae > Mallotus > Mallotus nudiflorus. The sequence continues at coordinate 1,252,083 of CANTUR010000142.1, forward strand.
AATGCAATATAATATATTTTAATGTATAATAATATAATATTATTATTATTTGCATTATGACTAATGATATATGAATAATATTATTTTTAATGAAAATATCATTTTCAAAATATTTATTATTTCTAAATATATGCATTAATTTTTTTTTTTTTACTATGAGATCACAATGGTATACAATTCTCCATCAACACACAACTCAAATCATAATGGCCTTCAATAGAGTTTTTTTTTTCAGTAAAATGACACCATTATTATTAATATTATTATTATTAATAATTCATTAAGAGGAGATAATATTTGTAAGAAAATGAGAGTGATATTTAATGAGAAATAGCTAATAAAAAAATTAGAAAATAAAAATAAATTAAGTGTGATAAATTTTCTTTTTTTGAGCTTTTGATCTTAAACTCATATTCTATTGCTGAACAATTCATTGAGAGCTTATATCAATAAACTGCAATGAAATAGATTTTCCTCCACCACCATAAGAATCACCATAATCATCGTTATTGTCATTATCATCATTGTCGTCATCATCAGAAGTAATAGTAATATCATGAGCACAAATAAATTTGGGCATGCTAGAGGTGTAAACTATAATGGTGGTGTCAATTCCTAAAGTTGAGTGCCAAATCTCTGAAGAAAATTCATTATGGAATTTGTTTGTGCCATATTTGATTTTTTTTTTTTTTGCTAAAATATGTTAATGCCATTAAATTAATGGCCCAATTTGATTTAATTAAAATTTTAAGTCCAAAAATAATTAAAAGGCTAGCCAATAACCAATGTAACTTAATGATGAAGGTAAAAAAAGATTATAGAGATGGGTAGACATAGCTTGGGGAAGAATATTGCATATGGGAAGTGATGTGAATTTATTTTCTAAGAATGGAAGACTCTTAAGCTGTTGAAGAATTAATCTGGAGAAGTACCTTACAAGTAAGGATGCCTATAAAAGCAAGCAGAGAACACAAGCCAGGAAGACATAGCCAATCATCAACAATTAATCATCAAAATCACTATTAAAAATTGTGTTTATTTTCTTTTAGCTATTTCAATTCTTGTAGTTTGTAATCATTTATCATTAGTACAAAGTTTTATTTTCAATATCCAGTTAAAGCAAAAGAAGATTCTGGAGATGGACAAACACAACTTGGAGAAGAAGGTTGTGTGTGGAAAGTGACGTGAATTTATTTTCTAAGAACGGAAGACTCTTAAGCTGCTGGAGAATTAATTTGGTGATATGCCCTGCAAGTAAGGATACCTATAAAAGCAAGGGAAGAATACAAACCAGAAAGACACATAACTAATCATCAACAATTAATCATCAAAATCACTATCAAAAACTCTATTTATTTTCTTTTGGCTATTTCAATTCTTGTAGTTTATAATCATTTATCATCAGTGCAAAGTTTTTTTTTTTCAATCTCTAGTGAACTTCAATTTTCCATTTGCTATTTAAATAAAAGAAATTTCAATTCTTGTAGTTTTATCATTAGTGCAAAGTTTTATTTTCAATATCTAGTGAACTTCAATTTTTCATTTACTATTAAATTGATAAAATCTTATTGGAATCCAAACAAATTGTGGTAAATGAGTTTAAGAATAAACAAAAGTCTGAAAGAAGAAGTCAGGTTTTTATTTAAGGAATTTCTCTTCTAGCACGCTCGCAAAATTCCACAAAAATTTTTTGGCACACAACCAAAAATTGGAGAAATAATTTTTTAGCACACTCAGTGGGACATGTTTCAATAAGAAGAACACATTTAAGAAAGAAATTTTCAAAGTTGGTTACTTGATTAACAATTCAGTTGTAAAAATAGGTGGTTTATGGAAACAAATTAATGAAGGATTAATGCCTCAGGATTACTCTTGGGCTGAGGCACCTTTTGGTTATCCAGGCCAAAATTTGAATTTCATGGATACTACTGCTAGTTATAAGGGTGCTAATGGCTAAACTATTTTAATAGAAGGAATGAAGGCTCTACAAGATGTAGTGCCTCAAGTGATTTATTCTATGCATCAAGTTTATAATTTTATCAGTACTAGTATTAGAAATTTTGAGAAAATATTGCAGGATGTTATGCAATCATTTTCCAAGATGAATGAACAAGCATCAAAACAAGATATTATATTCAAGCCAATTGTGGCTCAGGGGGAGTCTAAAAATTCTATAAAAATTGCTCCAGGAGTTTAGTTGGTCACTGATGAAAAGACTAACTTAGTCTTATAGCCAAGAATATATAAATAAAAAGGAAGAGGCTATAGGGGCAATATTTTTCATGAGAAAGAACATATTCCCCAAGTTTATATGTCTTTTCCCTAAGCCTATGTGCCACTTCCCCAGGGACAAAAGTAAAGCACCAGGAGTATACATAAGGAACAATTAATTCCTCAAGGTCAAACACTACTTCTCTAATACTAAGAACTAAATCCCCAAGGACTAGGACAAAACATAAAAGGTGACATTTTACTTTAGGAATAATCAATTTTTCAAGGTCAAATACTAATTCTTTAAGGTTAAATGCTTATGCATCAAGGCCATTTTTCTTCTCCTCAATCCCTAAGGGAGGAAATGAACCTAAATGCAAAAAAAGAAGATATAGCTGATAGAGAAAAATTCACTTTCCTCAATGGCATCAACCAACTATATTAATGTAGATTCAAGAACATTGGTGGATCTATAAAAGAAAATAAAAAAATAAAAGGTGGTTCAACATTTAAACATGAATCCAAATAATTTTAAAAATTATTGAAACCTAGTTCTTCATAGGAAATCTTTAGCTTTAGATAAAAGGCAACATGCTCTAAGTTTCGTCAGAAACAATCATAAATTCATGCAAAGGAAGGTTGAAAGGGCCATACTAAAATTCAACAAAGTATTTGTGGTGCCATAATCTATTCCACTAGACAAGCAGTGGTGTAAGATGGAGCATAGGAAGTTTTCTCAGCCATTGAATCAGACATATAAAAGAAAATTATAGAAAGCAGTTGAGAGAATACAAGAGGAACATGAGATACAACCTGATACTATGCCCAAGATTAGGCTTAAAGCTACCAAAAATTCATTTTCTAACAAAAAGAGATCTATGATGCAAAAGGCAGAGGAAGATGTCACCAGAATCCACACTCAGGGGGCAACTTCCCTAGGAGAAATAGAAGGGGTCATCCTACAAAAGTCATAAGGAGAGATAATCAATGCAATAATATTTTTTAAAATTATTATTAATAAAAAAAAATCCCTTAATGACTTCTTTATGGAAAATTCAATTGAAATTATGAGCTTCAAAAGGGATTATTTTGCATATCAAGTGGTTAAATATTACCTCCCTGTTTAGTCAAAAAAGGATGTCAAAGGAGGTGGAACTGAAAATATGTCCCACCACGTGGGAAAATAAAAGCTAAAAAATAAAAATAAATTACTGGTATCTGGCTAGGAATTTGCCACTAGCTAGCAATATTTTGCTTTTTGAGTTCTAGAAATTAGTTTAATAGTCATTATATTAAATTAATAACGTTTGAATTTCGCAAGTCTCTTGGTGTGTTTCTATTTATTTAGCAAGATTTGAATTTTGATGTGTTTTTATTTAATGTTGTTTTTCCTTGGTATGTGAATAAATACTGTGAATGGTGCTATGTTGATGAAATTTCAGCAACATAACAATTAAAAATTTGACATTATTTTGGTAATTTATGGCTGTGGTATATATGTGTGATGTCATCAGTGGTGCAAAAAGTTAAAAAATCTAATTAATAGAACAAACAGGAAAATACATAGCAAATGACCAGAGGATAATAGATTTATCTTCCCTTACAACTAGAGAAATATCAAGGAGAGATGTAGTTTGGCTGCTAGAAACCAAAGATAAATTGAAATCCCCAATGTGTACAACAATAAGGAAGAAAATATATAACAAATTACAATTCTCAAGCAAGAAAATAACAAACAAGAAAGGCAAAAAAAAATGCTAAATTTGGCCATAAAATGAAGTTGCCTTAGAAATATAATGTACTAGAGAAATAGACAATATTTTGGAAATTTATTACTAAAACAAATTTGCTTTGTAAAAACAATTGTGGTTTTGTAAACCACTTGCTAATTTGTTTTGTTCATACTTATAATGAATGTTGTACCAAGTTTCGCCAAGTCACAAATGTTGAAAAATGTAGGATATGCTTAGAAAATAAACAAAGTCTCTTTTTCACAAAGTAAATTAATTTCTAAAGATGGATAAATAATAACCATCTAGAAAAATTTTATTTGAATTAATAAAAGTTGAAATAAATAAATAAATTCCATAAGAGAAGAAATTTTGAAAAAATTTGCTAAAGTAAATGTGAAAAAATGTTTCAAAGAAAAGTAGTAATATGTTTTGTTTTGTTTCCCCATATCAAAGAAGGCCAACTTTTCTAAATAAAGATGTAAGATAATAATGGGTCTGATAAGTTAATTTGGCTTAATAGGCTAAAAAAGTTCTTGCCTAAAACTTAAAATTTCAAGGAAATTCATGATAAAATCATGTGATGTACCTAAGAGTTTAATTAAGATTTTAGGCAACGAGAGACTCATTTTGTCTTGGCCAAACAATGTTGAGAATACAAAATTGAAAACTTAAAAGGTAAATTTTAATAAAAAAAATTTCCAAGCATTAAACTTGGTGAAAGTACATTTTAAAGTGCCTAAATGAATTACAAAGGCATTATGGCCATGAAAAATAAATAATTATGTCAAGTTTTTAGGCCAAAAAGTGATGAGAATTTCAGTTTGGCCATTATTTGCATCTTAAAAAGATTGGCATGATGAGATAATGCTAAGGTGGAAATAAAAAAAAGGACATATATATTAGAGCCAAGACATGATATATGACTAAGCAATTAATTGAGTTTATCAAAGTTTTGGTAAAATATTTTAGATTTTTTGCAACAAGCAAACATTATTAGCCATGGAGTTTATACTTAAATGAGAGCTAGGCTTTATATGAAGGAAAATTTTGCACGATGAAAATTTACCAAAAGATTAAGGTAGAGATAATTTTTGGTGAAAATTGCCAAAGAATAAAAGTAAGACATGCATTTTTTTTTTCTTTAAGGACTAACATTTCATAAAAATTAGAGAACTTTTGTTTCATTAAAGCAAAAATAATGTTTGCTTTTCACATTATTATTTTGTCATTTCTTACTAAAATAAATTTCAAAACTAGTTAAAAAGCTTAGTTCTACTCAATATATATGCATAAAAATGTTGCAAAAGTAGTTTGGTAAAAGTTGAGAAAATTTCTTTATATTTTGGCTAAAATTTAATTAATTAGCAACCAAGCTTAAATTAACTTTCCACAAACAAGTATCTTGGATGAGTTTAAGAAAAACTATGACTATTTGTTTAGAGACAATTAAAATTCAAGAGCATTAAGGACAAGAATATTCAAAACCTTTTAAGATGCTATGAATTTTGTTAAACAATCATGGGAATATATAAATAATAATTGACCATATTGGGCTAATTGAGATTTTTGGCCAAAGAAAGAAAAACATGGCCACTCACTTCAAATCCACCAAGAATGATTAAAACAGGGCATCAATATAATCATGAATAAATTCTTGTTTTGGAAAAATAAAGATATGTACTATTTCAAGATCATACAATTGCCAAGAGACAAGCCATTAAATCATGGTTTTTAAAAGCCAATATGAATTGCAAGAAAAATGAAAATTTGGCTAAAAGGAGCTAGTGCATTAAAATGCTAAAATCATCAAACAAAGTGCCAAATTAATATTGCAATAAAGTCAATTAAAACTTGTAATTTAATATTATTTGGCTTAAAAAATAGTATCAAACACAAATTTCCCAAGACAAGTGTGCAAATGGTCATGATTAAGGTACAAATCTCGAACTGAAATTGACAAAATTTAAAGAAAGCTGAAATTCAATGCACAAATTTTTGGCTAAATGAGAAAATTATCCAAAAAATGTCAATTATAATTTCTTGGAATAAAATGACCAATAAAAACCAAAAATTAATTTTTGGTTTAATAAGAGGTTGGTTAATACAAATACACAAGTAAGGTTACATTATCGTTACAAGCAATTCACAAATAAACTTGGAAAAATTGCTGAAGTATATTTTTGGCTAGTCAAATATGTGGGTAATGCGATTAATTAATGAATTTATGGAAATTGAAGTGAGTATTATGAGTTTTAAGTAATTCAATGTTTGCGTATTTGAGTTTTAAAAGCAATTTGGGGAAGGAGCAAAAAGAAAAGCGAAAAAAAAAATTGGAGAACTACCCACCCTTATTTGAATAGCCATTGTGTGTGATTATTTAGGTTCTTTGGGTTAATTTAAAGAAGTTAAAATGAATAAATAAAATTGCAAAAGGTGAGCGACAGTGGACTAAAAAAAAAGAAAGCAGTGGTGAGAAGAAAAAAAAAGAAGAAAAGAAAGGAAAATTTGAGGAAAATAAATATTCTTATCCCTTGTATGCATTTTCCTTTAAAGAAAAAAAAAACTTTAATGGGTCACTTCTTCCACTAAGTTCCTTCTAAGGCTTGAATGTTGATTTTTAATTGGCATATTGTTCATGGCATGTGTTATATATAAAAACTTTAATGGGCCACTTCTTCCATTAAGTTCCTTCTAAGGCTTGAATGTTGATTTTTAATTGGCATATGGCATGTGTTATATATATATAGTTTGTTAATTAGTTAGTTATTCATGGGCTTTATATACATGTAAATTAGCTTTGAGCTTGACTTGAACTAGTGCATTTTTTATGCCATATTTTAAATTTTTTACTAAAAATATGTTAAGGCTATAAAATTAATGGCCCTATTTAATTTAATTAAAACTTTTAAGCCCAAAAATAATTAAAAGGCTAACCCATAACTAGTACAATTTAATGATTAAGGCAAAAGAAAATTCTGGATATGGACAGGCACAACTTGGGGAAGAAGGTTTCATATGGCAAGTAATGTGAATTTATTTTCTAAGTACATAAGAAACTTGAGCTCTTGGAGAATTAATTTGGAGAAATACCTTGCAAGTAAGGATGCCTATAAAAGTAAAGGGAGAACATAGACCAGGAAGACTCATAACCAATCATCAATAACTAATCTTCAAATCATTGTCAAAAACTTTATTTATTTTGTTTTAGCTATTTTAATTCCTGTAGTTTGTAATCATTTATCATCAGTGAAAAGTTTTATTTTCAATATCTAGTGAATTTCAATTTTCCATTTACTATTTAAATTCACAAAATCTTGTTGGAACCCAAATAAATTATGGCAAAGGGTTTGGGAACCTCCAAAAGTTTGAAAGAGGAAGTCATGTTTTATTAGAGGAATTTCTTTTGAAGCACACTTGCAAAATTTCAGAACAATCTTTTGGCACATAACTAACATTGGAGAAATAGAATCAGAAACCTATGTCATCGAAGGTGGCGTAAATGGATCAAATGGATTAAAAAAGGGAAACTGGGTGGTAAGGGTTAGCTTTGGTGACATTATAAACGAGTAGCTGAAAAAAATTAATGAAATTAGGTTAGAGGAGTTAGCCTTAATGGTGATGTATATCAACTAAATGGATAAGAAAGGGAATTTGAGTGGCAAGAATTAAATAGGATGAAGGTGGAGCATTAACATTGGAAAATGGAGCTGAGAGGATAATTTCCTTAATGGATGAGACAAATGGCATCTATGTATGGACATAGACAAGTAGAGGAATAGGAAAAAGTAAACCCAATGTTGGTAGAGGTATTTGAACTATAAAGCGTCATTGTTCGCAATGCTAATGACGCTGAATAATCTCCTTGTCAATAGCTCCAACATATTGTAAATGCTTTAGGGGTGGGATAGGTGTTGGTGCAAGTTTGGGGTATGTCATATTATCACTAACTCTGCGCTTATAGTCATTAATTCCAATTTGCACACTACAAGCTAGCCAATTAGCCTAAGCAACATCTCGAGTCAATGATATATGCTAAAAAACATTATGCTACATGTCATAAAGAAAAGAAAATATTATACAAATTTAATTAATAATTTTAAAAATTAATTGCATGAGATAATGAAATTTAGTAAATATAAATAGTCCTAAGCAAGTACTCGTAAGTTAAATACATCAATGTGTAACATAATGGTGTCAATCCAAGTATTGGGAATGATAATGGATGGATCCATGTGAAGGTTGGTTCCTCATAACACTATGAGCACAACAACCCCAGAGATTCACCTAATGTGCATGTTTTACGACTCAATCAGCATTGTGGTCACACAAGTCATTATGATGTAATGCATCAAAGTAGAATGGCGGATCAAGTATGGGTTGTACGAATCCAAATTGGCATAGTACCATATTAGGATAGCCTTATTCAATAATATGAATAAATATCAATGGTATTATAGATCATAGAATGTTGAATAACATCATTAAATAAGGCTATGATATAATCTAAAAAAATATAATTTATTGTCAAAAAATGGTACAAAATATATAAAAATATTTACAAATAAAACTGTGGTACGAATGAATACTGTACATCATTTGTTAGTGTTAATTATTGTATAGTTCTCTATTTAATTTCATATGATTTATTAGAATTTCTTTATATTTTGTTATTTATAATTAGTGTTATATGAGGATTTTAATTTATTGGCTTAGTTTTATTTCATTTATTAGTTTCCTAGTTAATTTATGTATTTTTGGTATGTTTTTGTAAGAATTTTGCTTTCCTAGAGAGTACAAGATTTAAGCCAATAATTAAGAAGTTGTTTTGTGAAGTTATTTTCCTCATTAGAGGAGGTTTTGAGGGTAAAAATTATTATTTTGATCCTTGGGTGAATTTAGGGTATTTTTCTCTATAAATAGAGAATTTAGCTCTAGGTTAAGGAAGCCATTTTGGGGGATTAGACACCAAAGTTACAAATAAGAAGCCCTAGAAGATTAAAGGAACAAGAAATTAAAGATTGAAGATTAATTATAATTATTTCTTCTTCTTCTCTTTCTTATATTTTTATTATAGGTTTTTTTTTTTGTAATTTCTTGGAGATTATTAATAATATATTAGGCTAAATATTTCTTTGTTAGGAATTGATGATCCAAATGTTACCTAAGCTTCTAATTTAATAAATTCATTAGTTTTTACATATTATGTTTATTAATCATAATGCTTATTCTTGTTTGGCCACTAATAACATGATTTTAGTTGGGATTATACATTGAGAGATGATAAATCTAATAGACCTATAAACACAAGTTTAACTTTGCTCAAAATTATAGGTAAATTAAGTTAATTAAATTAACATTAAGTTGCGCTTGATAATTCATATTTTGATATCTAGGTGTTTGGATTGTAATGAGAATTGGGTTTTTATTACCTTGATTGATAGTTGCGAATTTAAATTAACTAATTCTTGAGAGAGATTGATTGATGCTTTAGAAAAACTTGGGATATGCATAGCTAATTGAGTAGTAAATTTTGGTAGCTTAGTGATTATGAGGTGATTTAATTCCTAACAAGTTTTGATTATTAATTGTTTATTCTGTGGATTTGAAAATTGTTTTTATTCTATACGTTCATTTATTTGTTATTTAATGTTCTTTTAAAATTCCTTATTTGAAAGTCTTCGACAACAAATAATTAGGCTAATAGGTTATTAGAATGAGTCCTCATGGGATCGATATTTTTATACGACTTGGCAATACCGTGTGCGCTTGTGGTTTTGCATCAACAAGTTTTTGGTGCCATTGCTAGGGACTTAGTTCTAACATCATAATTGATTTGATTTTTGTTAGATTAAGGCACCCATTTTTTTTAATTCTTTTGGTTTTAATTCTTTTTTTAATTTTTTATTTTATTTTGAAGAGGAGTCAAATACAACAGTAAACAAAGAGAATCAAGCTAATACAAGAGTGTTGTTTGATACATTTATACCCGGTTTAGGAGGCATAAATCAAAGCATTAAAAGGCTCAACATTGAGGCTAACCATTTTGAGATAATGTTTGCTTTTTCAAAAATGCTCCAGTTAATCATTCAATTTAATGGGATGCTGAACGAGGACCCAAACAACCACATTGCAAATTTTATGGAGATTTGTGACACACTCAAGTGCAATGGTATGTCTAGTGATACACTAAAGTTGAGATTATTCCTATTCACTCTAAAGGACAAGGCTAAAGTGTGCTTAAAATCTCAAACACTTGGTTTTTCACTAATTGGGATAATTTGGTAAAGGCATTCTTAACTAAATATTTTCCACCATCTAAGATAGCTAAGGTGGTGAAGGAGATCACTTTATTCCAATAATTTGAGCATGAATGCTTGAGTGAAGCTTAGGAGAGGTTCACAGAGTTGCAGAGGAGCTACCAACATCATAGACTACTTAAAGATGTGTTTCTAAGGACATTTTATAATGGAGTTACAAGTTCCAAAAGGGGTTCCATTGATGTTAAGGTTGGTGGATTCCTGATGAGAAAAATTGTGGATGAGGCTACAAAAATTTTGGAAAGGGAGGCGCTTGATAATTACCTATAGTCTTCGAAAAAAGTTCATCCACTAAAACAAATAGGAAGGCTAGAAGTTGACGCAGTGATAACCCTTCAAGCTCAAATTTTTTCATTAACAAAGCAACTTGGCAACCTCAACAATAAAAATAATTAGCCCCTTCAGGTGAGAATTGTAATTTTTTTAGGGTACTCTACTAATGAATTTGGTGTTTTTGATGCAAGAATGGTTGAATCTTTTGATGTACCAAACTCTAAGTATGATGCAATGAAATATAATTTTGCTTACTTATGTGATATGTCATATGATAATGATGAACATTTCATTGAACCTTACATGAACATCTTTGACATTCATTCCATTAACATTGAGCCATTTAATATGGGCATGGATGAAAATCCTCGCATATTGCATATTTCAAAGGATGTTACCCTTAAGGAATGGAGAGAATTAGATAAATATTAATAAAATATTCAGAAGTATTTGCTTGGGCATACGATGACATGCCATGTATTGACAAAGACATTGCTCAACATTTTATTCCTACCAAAGAGGGGAATAAGCTAGTGAAATAGAAATTATAAAGATTAAGACCATAGTGGGCACAGTTAGTAAAAAAAGACCTAGAAAAACATATTAAGCCAAAGTTCTTAGAGGTGGTAGACTATCTAGAATGGCTAGCTAACATGGTTCTTGTGCCTAAAAAAGATGGAAAAGTAAGGATTTGTATGTACCATGGATATCTTAATAAAACATGCCTAAAAGATTATTTTCCTTTACCTCACATAGATATTCTAATTGATAATGTTGCTATATAAGCTATGTACTCTTTTATAGATGGATTCTTAAGATACAACCAAATTCTCATGGCAATTATCGAAAAGGCCAAAAATGCTTTTATCATTGAATAAGGGATATACTATTACAAGGTAATGCCTTTTAGTTTGAAAAACATAGGTGCAACCTACTAAAGAATGGCTATAACAATGTTCCATAATATGATACATAAGGAGGTGGAAATTTATATTGATGACATGAATGTGAAATCGAAGACTCAGGAAGAACATTCCACTGCCTTAGAAAGATTCTTACAGAGAATAGACAAGTACAATATGAGGTTGAATCCTTAAAAGTGTGTATTTTCTGTAACTTCAAGGAAGATTTTAGGTTATATGGTTAGCCAAAGAGGAATCAAAGTTTATCTAAATAAAGTAAAAGCAATTCATGAAATGCCAACACTGAAAACTAAAAAAGAAATTTGTGGGTTCTTAGGAAAACTACAGTTTATCAACAGATTTATAGGTAGATTGACTAAGGTATATGGGCCAATATTTAAGCTGCATAGGAAGGATCGGCTTGTGATTCAAAATGAATAAAGTCATATTGCTTTTCACAGGATCAAGGACTATCTTATGAATCTGCCAATGCTAAGACCCTTAGAAATGGGAAAACCTTTTATCTTGTATTTAGCAATTAAATGGAATGTAATAGGAGCCATGCTAGCTCAAGAAAGAGAAGCATGAGCTAAACATGCAATTTACTACTAAGTAAGAAAATGTTGCCTTATAAGGAGAAGTATAGTCAAGTTAAATATATCTATTTAGTAATGGTTTGGGCTATAAAGAAGTTAAGGCACTACTTTTAGTCTTATAAGATCCAAGCATTCTCAAAATTAGACCCAATGAAGTATCTATTTGAAGCACCTTCACTAGTAGGTAAATTAGCCAAGTGGTTGATATTACTGACAGAGTTTGATATTAGATATATGACTAAGAAGATAGTCAAAGGATAAGTAGTGGCTAAGTCTCTAGCACTGAACCCTACTTTAGATGATCAAGAGATAAAATTTGAATTTCCAAATGACCTTACTACAATAATTGAGATATAAGGATGGTGTATGTACTTTGATGGAGTAACAAACCAATTCAGAGTAAGAATTGGGGTAATCTTATTAACTCTAGAGAATGAAGTGATTCCCATAATGAAGAAGTTAATATTTTAAGTTATGAATAATGAAGTAAAGTATGAAGCATGTGTAATGGGATAGAAACACTAATGGCCTTGAAAGTCATAAAAGTATAAGTATTGGGTGACTAATGTTGGTAACCAATCAAGCTACTAATGAATAGGATATGAAAGAGCCATACTTGAAATCATATTTAGAACATTTATAGCAGTTAAGATAGATATTTCAAAAATGCAGATTCATTCACTTACCAAGAAACCACAATCAAATGGCGAATGCTTTAGCATCATTAGCATTAGTGTGGGATAGACCAGTGACCATTCGTATGAAACCTCTTATACTATTAAAGTTCAATCAATTGTGTTGTAATAATATGAAGGTAATGGAAGTAAAAGTGGATCAAATTATTAGGTTTTTTAACATTCAATAGTGACTAAATAAGCATGAATACTAGAAAGTGCAAGTAAAAGGTATAAAATGATTGTATGAAAGTTGGTACCAAAATTAATTCTTCACTAAGATGTTTTGTATAAGAGATCTTTAGATGGAATGCAATTATGTTGGTTAGATGAAAATAAAGCAAAAAAAGGTAATGACAAACGTTCATGATGGAGTTTATGGCCCACATATGAACAGTACAATGCTAAGCAATGAGGCAAGGATTTTTTTGGATGATAATGATAGAAGACTATGTTAAACTCTCTAAGAGGTTCCATAAGTGTTAGATTCATAGGAATGTCAACCATCTGTCCCATTCAGAATTACACACTATGTCTTCTCTTTGGCCATCAGTCTAAGGACTTGAAATCATAAGAGAAATTCACCCTACAGCCTTAAACGGACACCAATACATCTTAGTAGCAATTGATTACTTCATGAAATAGGTAAGAGCTAAATCATTCGCCAAATTAAGGGCAACACAAGTAGCCAAGTTCTTGGAAAATAATTTATTCTGACAATATGGGATCCCTCATCACCTAATTTCAAATAATCGAGTACAATTTCAGGGGGAAGTATGAAAAATGCTTGAGAGGTATAAGGTGAAGCATTATAAGTCATTGCCTTACAAATTGTAAGTGAATAAAGTAATGGAAGCAAGAAATAAGAACATCAAAAAGATCCTTTCGAAAATGATTGAAACTCATCATATGCTAACAAGCTACCATTCATTGGGGATACCGTACAATAGTGAGAATATCCATGGGGGTAATTCATTTCTCGTTGGCATATGAAATAAAAGTTATGCTTCTAATTAAAGTATAAATGAAATCCTTCAGAATGTTAATCAAAGCAGACTTACCTGAGGTGAAGTGGGCGGAACAGAGACTGACACAATTGAATTTAATGGACATTGAAGGGTTTTAAGCACTTTATCAGAGAAGAATCACAGAGACTGGGTAGTGAGGCAAGCTAGACAGAATGTACTAAATCTAAGAGAAAAGTTCTAACCCAACTAGGCAAGACCTTACTTAGTTAAGACCATTCTTTTAAAAGGAGCAATTAAGTTGATGGATGTTAACGGAAATGAATTTTTGGAATGCGTCAATGTCGATCATCTCAAGTGGTAATATTCATAAAAACATGAGAGTTAAAATACATAATTAGAGAACTCGAGAGGGCTAATTAAGGATAGGGGTATTTTCATTTTGAAATACTCAATGTGGAACCATGCTCATGATAAATGCTACTTGGTGTGAATGAGAAATATTATTAGAATTGCACAAGTTAAAAAGTAAATGTCTAAATCTGTATCTATCACAAAGGCAAAGTTTGCATCTTAAGGTTTATATCCTTTCACAATGTAATATTTTCTCTTACTTTAAATTGTATTAACTGTAATTTATATTGTAAACCTTTTTACTTTTTGTATTTGTTATGATGATATGGTAAGCAAATGGAAAAGCAAAAAATAAAGAAGTCAACTAGGATTAGGAAGCATCAAAATTATCATAAAAAAGCACTTCAGTCAAAATACATCTCAGATATCCAAAAAATCATCATTAGTATAGTTAATGTAGAGTATTAGAAGGTAGGGGAAATTAGGATCCATCCTCATCATTAACATCCTCATCGTTAGCATCATCATCATCTAGGGGTCCTCTCCTGATGAGTGAAGCACTATTAACCCTTAGCTCTTTGAGCTCGACTTGAAGCCTCTGAATCTCTCTCTAGTAAAAGGTACCCTCCTATTAATGCACAATCTCTCCCTACTAGTGAATCGCCTCCTCTCGCTCATGTACTCACACTATATCATAACATACATGCATTAACACATATATACCTTATAACATGCATACATATACTATTGTATTCTTGAACAAGAGAAAAATATGAAGTGTGAAGAAACTCATATAAGCCTCCACAAAATGATGGATGTGATAACTCATCAAGCCTGAAGTGCACTAGTACCAATACTTAGTTGTCTCCTGCGGAACATGCAAACAAGATAGTTAATAACATCAAACTCAAGAAAGCATCAAAATAACAAAGACATAAACTCACATAAGTGATGTTCTCCAAAATGAAGACCATAGGCTTAGTAGACAGAGGGACCATACAAGTCACCACACTGCCCTTGAAATCATATCCCATAACTAGAGGAAGTAGAGGCATAATAATAACCCTAGGAATAATTTGAGTAGCCTTAGGAGGGATACTAACAGCTTTCATACTGTTGGAAGCCTCAGCAGTACTCCTCCTCGAGACCTTTTCGAGCGAGGCTACTAAATATAGATAAAAGAGATAATAACAAAAGTATATTAAGTGTAAGAGTAATATAAGAAAAATAAGACATATTTGATGAACAAAATAAGAAGAGATGGAAATAGATAGAGCCGGCACAAAACCACTCAGCACACCATTAATCAGCTAAAGGATGATGGTCTG
Source organism: Mallotus nudiflorus (assembly GCA_947683625.1). Classification (NCBI taxonomy): domain Eukaryota; kingdom Viridiplantae; phylum Streptophyta; class Magnoliopsida; order Malpighiales; family Euphorbiaceae; genus Mallotus; species Mallotus nudiflorus. The sequence continues at coordinate 1,267,436 of CANTUR010000142.1, forward strand.
CATGTAAAAAGCACCCTCTGGCTCCAAAAAAAGTTAATGACCAGTCCCAGCCAGCGCACTCTCTAAGGTAGGACCTACTATATTCTTCCCCTAAGACATATCAATAGGAGGAGGATGGGGAATGAAATGAGTAGTAGGCCCTCTAGTCCAATCTATGACACACTTAATCAAGTACCAAGTGTGGTCAACAAGGTTCACAAGTAGGATCCTCCAAATGGAAATCGCAATAGATCCCTACATCATTGGCGAGAATGCCACAGGGACATTATTCCACCACCATCGAAAGTGAATTTGTAATCTGAAATAGCTATTAAAAATATAACATAAAGCCTCAAAAGAAAAGAGATTGAAAAATAAAAACTGACCTTATTAAACGTCAACTCCATAAGAGTAGTGTAGACCTCCTCCAAGGACTGTAAAGGACCCTTCTAACTCTAAGTGGTCCAAACAGGGAAGTGAGGAAACTTACATTATACACCATAGGGACACTAGAAATTCAAGATCCATCCATGCTTGAATCATTTAGGCCATGAAGATAGTAGCCATAGGTAGAAGAGCCCTAGTTATACTCTCGTAAGCTATCGAGATCCCGTAACAGAGGAAGCAGCCACAGGCCATCAATGTTGTTCGTATTCAAAAACACCATAGTGCTCATCATATAAAATATAAAGCACCTAGTTAATCTCTCAATGCCTACAAGCCCCTCCCTTATAGCTGCCTTATAAGTTTGCCTAAAATAATCGTATAAGGTCAAACTACCCTCACCAACTCTAAACTGGAGGTTATAGCTAAACAACTCAATACACAATGCTATAGCATGATCTTATATATGCCATGACGTGTACTAGACCTGATATACCTTTTGCAGTTAGAAAGCTAAGTAGGTACACGAGTAATCCAAGCAACTTGCATTGGCATGCTATTCATAGAGTATTAAAGCCCTTAAAGAAAACTATGAGTTATGGCATAAAATATAGTGGCTATCCTTCAGTATTAAAAGGATATTCAAATGCAAGTTGGATTACTAATCATAAAGATCATGCTAGCATTAGTGGGTGGATGTTTATGCTTAGAGGTGTTGCAGTATCTAGGGGTTCCAAGAAATAGATATACATAACAGACTCCACTATAGCATTTGAATTTATAGCATTAGCTTCCACAAGTAAAGAAGCAGAATGGCTACGTAATTTCTATATGAAATACTTATATGGCCAAAGCCAGTTGCATTAATATCTATTCATTGTGATAGTGAAGCAACACTATCAAGAGCTTATAGTCATGTATATAATGGAAAGTCAAGAAATATTGGACTTAGACATAGTTATGTTAGAGATTTAATCTCTAATAGTGCGATTATAATAAATTATATGCAATCAAGTAAAAAATTCTATTGATCCATTAACAAAGACATTGCCAAGAGACATGGTAAATAAAATGTTAAGAAGGATGGGTCTTAAGCCCATTTTGTAAAATCACAATTCATGGAACCTTAACTATAATGCTTGGTATTATGCTAAGTCTCAAGTTCAAAGAGTCAAAGTACATCAATATAGTGATTACAAGTACTATGTTAAATTTTTATTACATCCTGAGGTTAATAGTGGTTGGAACTTGGTGGAAAGGAAGGGTAAGTTGAACTCTTTTAATGGATCTATGGATGTTTATTTAAAGTATCTAATTGCAGGGGTACTTTTAATAAATCCACCTATATAAGTGTGAAGTGTGATCGCTTTAAAAAGTTTAAGGGCTTGGCTCTATGCATTTATAAAGGAGATGGACACAAGACCTTTAATGTGTCATTTATATATATTTTACCCTAAAATGGAAAAAAGCCCAGCAAATTCATACATAAAAGCCCTACACACAACATTCTTTAATTACAGAAGTCTTATTTTTTACAAATTTTATTTTTGAAAAATAAAATATAATGATGAAAACAAACACTATAATTAAAAATAATATAATTTTTAATTATATTTAGTAATTTTATGGGTATATTATTAAATTATTAAGGAAACTATTTAATAAGTAATATATATATATATACTCGACATTTTACCCGACTCGAGTCGATTTTAATTTTTTTACAAATAAATAATATTATTCATATATTATTACTTATAATATTATTATTTTAAATATTATTAAAATTAAATTATAATTATCATAATATTAAAATAATAAAATTTTGTTAAAAAACACATTTGGGTCTTGTGGCCCATTATAAAAATTAAAAAAAAAAGATGACAGAGTTATTAATATATATATATATATATATATATATATATATTATTTATGTCCGTTTGACCGGTGGAAATAAGCTTTCTATCAGTTTAAATGGTGGTGATGATCTTAACATACCACCTCAACAAAAAATCACCTCAAATTTGGAATAATTTTATAAATTACTTTAAAGTGAGAAATATTTTTAAAACTATCCTAAAATTGAAAATAAATATTTTTTTTTTTTTAACTCTGAAATGGGAAAAAGCCCGTGATGTCTCTCCTAAATCCAGGATATGCAGGTATCCTCCCATCCTTCATACGGCTATTACATCTTGACCGAACATGAATTGATTTGAAAACAAGTATTGCATTTATAGGTTCTAGCATCAAACTTTCTCAATTTTTACTACCATTACAACTGAGTGACCAAAAGGTCCGCTAAGAAGAACCTGTGGCTCATGATGATTCCAAGCAACTGCTTGAACCTGTAAACAGTAGTATGAAGAGGATGCTGAGTATAATGTATGTTCATTTCCAAGGAACTCAATGATATGCATCTTCACTTAACCAAATCAGAAGGATAAATTCATTTCATCATATAATAAGCCAAAAAAAAGTGATCAATGGCCAAATGATTCAAATTGTAGTCTCTAAGTGGTTCAAAAATTATGTCATTTTCTACTGAATACACACCAATTATACGCTCAACATCGTACGTAGCTATTTTTCATCAAACACCTTAGTAAATAAAAAATATTTCAGGTTTTTTTTTAAAAGATGAACTTACGATATGAACACCAAGTTCTATTTCTGCACCAAGAATCTGCGCAAGCATAGCAAGTAGTTGTGCCTGAGCAGGAGAAATATATAGAGTCAAACTTAATGTTCATCAATTTGTTCTATAAACTAAAGTGCCTGTATATTCATATAAAAAAAATTGATTACCTCTATACTCCCAGCATTCTTCACCTGCAAAATGTCTCATGACAGGAACAAATATGTAAGGAATTCTAATTTGCAAGATTCCTTGAATAAGAAAAATTGCAATTTAGGAATCCAAACCGGGTTCTGATAACATCAGCTCCAGAAGTGATGCTGTAACCTTCTGTTATTGTAAGGTTACAGGCCACAGAAAAGCCTCCATGAGTGCTTGTGTCAATGTTAACGTTTTACAGAAAAACTCTGTTCGTGGCTTATTTGACTTCAGAGTAAGATCTGATCTCAGTAATGCATCTTTGTCAAACTGCACAGAAGAGCTGATAGATTTAGTTGGGGTTAGCAAACGGATCTAATATAAAAGTATGCGTCTAAAAGATATTAAAAGAATGAGCTCAAAATAGAGAATACAGAGAATGAATGAAAACAACAAAATACGTATGCAGGTTTTATATGGTAAAGCGTTTATATGGCTTATTTTAAATAGTAAATAAACTTAAAAATCTTTTGTTTTACATTAAACTTTATTTTGTTTGTTATTTTAATTATTTTTTAAAAATTATTAAAAATAAAAAAGTATTTTTATTTATCATATTAAACTATAAAATTTAAATATTTTTTCTTTTTTTATCTTATTAATTATAGTGGTTAAATTTAATATTTTATTCATGATTTTAGTCAAATAAAATTTTATTCATTAAAACATCATTTTATTTTTTATTGTTTAATTATAATAAATAAAATTTTACTTGTATTTTTATGTTAGTTTAATTGTATTTCTCTTTTCACTCTTTTAGGTAAATTTAGAAATAAATTTAATATTTTAATAATATTCAATATATTTTTCTTTCAAATTATATATATATATATATATATATATATATATATATATATATATATATATATATATAAGGGGCATTTAAGTTAATTTATTGCTTAGAATAAAACTTATAAACATCTAACTTGTTACAGACATCGTTTAGAAACTTTTTACAGGTTCAAACACATAATTATAAAAAATAAATAAATAAATTATTTAAAGATTAAAATAGTAAAGTGAAAAAGTTTCAACACCATTTATATATTTATCTCTTTTAATTGGCACAAAATAGAGGAGATAGAGAATGAATGAAAAAAATAGAATATGTATGCAAGGTCGAAACAATTTCTAAAAAGTTGTTGCTTCAGATCAGCATGTGCTTTTTTGCAGCACTCAACAACCCTAGTTTTCAAGAAAAGGCAAATAATGAACCCATGAACCAAACTTAAGCAATGCCACTTGTCACTTGCGACTGTGATAAGCCATCACTGCCTAGTAAAAACTCTCTTGACCCCCTAATCCAATCATAAAAATGCTGTTTCCAGGGCTGGAAATTCTGTTACAATGTTAAACCTCAACTTGAAATATTGGTTGCAGATTTTGTGCCTGTTGTAACAGCATCTGAGCCAATTGAGAATGGGAATTTTGAAAAGGCTGCAGGAGTTGGTGCTAGGTAGAAAGAATAAGCAAAACAGACTGCCACATGAAAAACAAATAACACTAAAATGCTTGAGAGTTAGCTTGTCAGCAAGAGGATCAAGGTAGGAGCCCATTACAGAATTAATTGTTATATTCCTTGCAACGAAGCCATCTAACTACAACATGAAGTAATAACACCACAACTAAATTCACTTCCAATGCATTCTTGATTCCATTAGCTATTAACATAAGGCATGAAATTTTGACTACCCATTCAGTAGCGCAGAGATAACCAACCACAGAAAAGCAGGAGAATACAATCCATTCGTGATCATCCTGCAGAATAGAAAAATGAAACTATTAGTCATCATTTATGGTTGAATTCTGAAGAGTTATTGACAGACATAAGCCTAACTTCTAAAATTTTTGCACAAATTAATCAAACGAGAAAAATAAATGTTTTCGAGTGCATGTAAACAAACCAGAGTACAACAGTAACAAATCACCAAATGCAACAGTACACATGACGACAGTGCAGAAATCTAAACACATAATCTGAAAACAGGAACAACTAAGAAATAAACCAATAAAAATTAATAATCATTTACTAATAAGGAAATAGGAAATATTAATAAGGAAATAGGAAATATTCTCTATATCTGTTGTATATAGTCTTCTATAGGAAAATATTAGGAGATTTTCTTTCCAGTATTAGCATGATTTTGTGCCTAATTAGTTCCTTGATTTAGGGTGATTTTGGAGCTGTAATTCTGTATATATGTAAGACTCCTTCATGAATAGAGGATAAACTTTTCTCTTCCAAAAGATTGAATAAATTCTGAAATATTTTCTCATAGTATCAAAGCTATGAGTGGGAACGTGAGTGGTGAGAAAAAGGAGGGCAATGATGCCTCAACTAGATTAACGATTTCTCCATACTTTCTTTTGACAAATGATGATCCAGGAAACATTATTACACAGGTACAACTGAAAGGAGCGAATTATGATGAATGCGCAAGAGCAATAAGAACGGCACTTCGAGCCAACAAGAAATATGGGTTCATCAATGGTTCGGTAAGCAGCCTTCAGAAAATTCATCAGAGCTGGATGACTGGTGGACTGTTAACTCCATACTGGTGTCATGGATGTTGAACACGATAGAACCGGCTTTCCGATCAACCATAACATACAAGGAGGTCACAAAGGATCTCTGGGATGACATTAAGGAAAGGTTTCTGTGGGGAATGGACCACAAATTCATCAGCTTAAAACAGAGCTGGTGGACTGCAAACAACAAGGAATGACTACAGTAAATTATTATGGAAAATTCAAGATGATATGGGAAGAGCTGGGAAACTATAAGCAGAATCCAGTGTGCAGATGTGGAGAATGCAAATGCAATATTGGTGCAGTGAAGAAGAAAGGCTGCATCAGTTCTTGATGGGATTAGATCATTCAATTTATGGAACAGTGCGCTCCAATATCTTAAGTGTCGAACCATTGCCAAATCTGAATCGAGCATATGCCATGATAGTCTAAGAAGAACAAGTTCGTAATATAACTCGTGGGAAGGAACAACGGAGTGAACACAAGGCCTTTGATGTCCAAACAGGATCGATTCCAAAAGGATGAAATGAAAACAAAGATAAGTCCATGGTATGCGTAAATTGTAACAAGTCAGGGCACAACACTGAATCATGTTTTCAGCTTATCGGTTATCCAGATTGGTGGGTTGAAAGGCCAAAGGGTAATGGACGTAGACGTGGAGGAATGAAACAACCTGCTGTCTCTGGAAGTAGAGGACGTGGTGGACCCATTCGAGCCAATGCAACAATTGTAACATCACAAGAAAGCAAGACAACCGGAGTAGAGAAAGGAAAATTGAGCGGACTGGGTAGCGAGCAGTGGAGCACTTTGCTCAATCTTTTGAATGCTCAGAAGGATGGAAATCAAGGAAGACTGAATGGTACGTATACCACCAAGGAATGGATAATTGACACCGGGGCTTCCCAAAATGTGGCAGGAAGTCTCAAATCAATGAGCGATGTAAAGAGTGCATATTATGTCCCGATTAGATTACCAAATGGGAAGGAAGTCATGGCAGAAGAAAAGGAGGAACTGTGATGCTGAATAAATATTTAAAATTAAATGATGTTATATATGTTCCTGATTTGAAGTGTAACTTGCTTTCAGTATCACAACTCATTGATGAGATAGATTGCGCAGTTTTGTTCATTAAAAATTTTTGTGTAATGGAGGACCTCACTTTGAGGATGCTGATTGGTACGGGTGAGAGGTGTGAAGAGCTCTATTACTTCGATGGAATGGAAGGTATGAAGTGTGCTAAAGCGTTGAAGATGGTGCAGAAAGATGTAATTGAAGTTTGGCATAAAAGGTTAGGTCATCCTTCTGATAAGATTGTTAGTTTATTACCATTTGTTGATGCTAGTAGTGATAAATGTGTTAGTTGTGAAATTTTTCTTCGAGCAAAACAAAGTAGAAGAGAGTTTAGATCCAGTTTTAACAACGCATCTAGTGTTTTTGAAATGATTCATTGTGATATATGGGGACCTTATAAACTCCATCTTTGTGTGGTGCACATTATTTTTTTATAATAATTTATGATTATTCAAGAAGTGTGTGGGTTTATTTATTGCAAAATAAATCTGAAGTGGGACAAACACTTTGTAATTTCTTTACATTAATACAAAGACAATTTTATGGAAATGTGAAAATAATGCGGAGTGACAATGGGACTAAATTTATTTGTTTACATGATTACTTTGTGTGGAATGGAATAATAAATGAAACATCTTATGTTGGGACTCCTCAACAAAATGGAAGCGTGGAATGGAAACATCAACATATACTTAATGTGGCACAAGCACTTCATTTTTAGGCAAACTTTCGTATTAAATTTTGGGGAGAATGTGTGTTGCCAACTGCGTACTTGATTAATAGGACTCCATCTATGTTATTAAAAAGAAAAACACCTTATGAACTTTTGTATGGTCAATCTCCCTCATATGAAAATATTCGAGTGTTTGGATGCTTAGCTTATGCTCACAACCAATGATGTTAAAGAGATAAATTTGCTAGTTAAAGTTGCAAATGTGTGTTTATTGGGTATCCTTTTGGAAAGAAAGGATGGAGCATGTATGATGTGGAAATAAGCGAATTGTTTGTCTTAAGAGATGTAGTTTTGTAGAAAATCAATTTCCTTATTTACATAAAACCAATGAAGAAAATGGAAAGACTGGTGATTATGCAATTGAAGACTACTTGGCCGAAGAAGAATTAGAAGTCTATTATGAGATGCAGGAACAAGAAAGAGGTGATGAGCAAAATCAAGATGTGATTGAGACACATGATAATGCACAAGAAAATGACATTATTGAAGCAAAGGGAGGTGTGATAAAAGCCAAGCAAATTCAACAACCTGAAGAGTTACTTGGTCGGGGATTATAGGGAGAAATGTGAATTTGTTTTGCTGTGAGACTTTGTCTTACACACTATAAAAGTAATGAGCTCTTCCACAAACTCGCTTGCTCGTTAGCATTCCTCTAGTAATCCTTATCCTATTACACAATATGTGAATTATGATGAATTCTCTATGCATCACCATGCTTTCTTAGCAGCTGTTACTATAGGTGTTGAACCTAAGTCTTTTGGTGAAGTTATGAAAGACAAACGACTGAGAGATGTTATTAAGAAAGAAATACAAGCTTTAGAGGATCAGGGAACATGGACTGTGAAACCATTTCCACAAGAAGGTTATAGGGTGTAAATGGGTGTTTCGAATCAAATATAATACAGATGGGATGATTGAACATTACAAGCCTTAGTTGGTTATTATTGGATATAGACAAGTTGATGGAATTGATTATAATGATTCATTTACACTCGTGGAAAAAATGGTTACTATACGCACTTTTTTTACCATAGTTGCAGCTAAAAATTAGGAACTCCATCAAATGGATTTGCATAATGTGTTATTGCATGGTGATTTAGAATAAGAGGTATATATGTGCATGCCTCCTGGTTTTTATACTTATAAACTAGGAATGGTATGTTATTTGAAGAAATCTTTATATGGGTTACGACAAGCTCCTCAATATTGGTTTGCAAAATTGGCTTCCACTTTAAAGGAGTATGGTTTCAGGAAATCCTATTATAATTACTCTCTTTTCATTTTACAGTAAGGCAAGCTGAAAATTCATGTACTTTTTTTTTATGTTGATGATCTTATTGTGTCGAGTAATGATTCTTTAATTATTCAACTATTTAAGAAATATTTGAGTAATTGCTTTCATATAAAGGATTTAGGAGTTTAAAAGTATTTTTGCACATAATCCTCAAGGCATTTATTTATGTCAACAAAAATATGTATTAGATATTATTTTATAAGTTGGTTTGCTTAGAGCTAAACCCATTTCTTTCCCAATCAAACAAAATCATAATTTGGCCTTTGCCAAAAGTGACATCTTAGACAATCTTGAAAGTTCTAGACATTTGGTGGGTCGACTTATTTATCTTTAAGTCACTCATCTCGAATTATTTTATTATGTGCATGTGCCAGCTCAATTACTGCAATAACCACGGAAAGAACATTAGGAGGCAACCTTAAGAGTGGTTCATTATTTAAAAGGAAATCCTGGCTAAGGAATTTTACTTGCATCATAAAGTGATTTACATCTTTCTGCTTGGTGTGACTCTAATTGGGCAAGTTTTCCTCTTACTAATTTATCCTCAATAGGTTAGTACACTCAATTGGGTAGTTCTCCAATTTCATGGAAGACTAAAAAGCAAAAAATTGTCTGCCCGATCTTCAGCTGAAGTAGAGTATCAATCTATGGCTATGACTACTTATGAATTAATTTGGTTACAAGGATTATTATTGGATCTTGGTGTTAATCATTTCACTCATGTGAGATTACACTATGATAGTCAGGCCGCCTTACATATTGCAGCCAACTCGATCTTTTATAAGCACACAAAGCATATTGAGATTGATTTTCATTTTGTCTGTCATGGGTTCATTGTGGTGTCCTTTGGCCAATATATGTTCCCACTGGTCCTTACCTAGTTGACATGTTTACTAAAGCTTTAAGAGGTCATGCATCTTCTTCAGAAGTTGAGCATTTACAATTTACATGCTCTAACTTAAAAGGGGGTAATAAGGAAATATGAAATATTCTTTGTACCTATTTTAGTTTTATAGTATATAGTCTTGTATAGGAAAATATTAGGAGATTTCCTTTCCATTATTAACATGATTATGTGCCTAATTAGTTCCTTGATTTAGGGTGATTTTAAGCTACAATTCTATATACATGTGAGACTCTTTCATGATAGAGGATAGACTTTTCTCTTCCAAAAGATTGATTAAACTTTGAAATACTTTCTCATTTACCAAGCAATAAAGATGCTAAAAAGAAATGAATCTAAAACATATAAACCAAGCATATATGAAATTAAGATTTTCAATTAGTGCAATAGAAAATTCAAATCAATGGAAAACATAAACAAATAAGGAATAAAATAAATATAAAAGTTACATAACCGTCTAAAAAGTCAAAAACAAATGAAATTAACCAACATCAAATGATTAACTAAAAATTAACCTCAAAAAGCCATCTCTCTGAAATTAGAGTTTTGAAATTAAATTTAAAAATAAAATAAAGTGAAAGATTTAAAAGCACAAATAAAAAAAAACCTAAATTAAAATTAAGTAAATCAAAATAATTGAGCTTAGAGAAGATTATTGAGATTCAGAAACAACTAATTTAAATTAGAGAGAACAAAAAAAAGTTTGCAAGGGAAGCAGCCATGAGAAAATGAGGGAAGAGACCATGAGAAATTAAGAAAGAAGTGTTTATTGGTGACATTTTCAATTGTGATGATGATAATTGTAAGTGAAAATTATATGTAAATTTCTCTCACTAAATCTTTTTTTTTTTTAAAAGAGAGAACTTTATTAACTCGAAATCATTACGTCATTAAGTAACAAAACTCTAATAAAGCTAGGAGCATGTTGCCAAAAAGAAGGACTATCATGAAAATAAGAAGCTTTTGCCAAAGAATGAGCCACCTCATTTGCTTGTCTCCAAATAAAAGAAATCACTACATTCTGATTTTCTTAAACAAGAGATCGATAGTGACTAATGAGACTACCAAATTCAAAAACATTAACGTGAGAAGCTTGAATAGCAACAACCATAAGTGTAACGTCAGACTCAGTAATTACCTTACTAAAAACACTATCCTTCAACCAACTCAAAGCTTCTTTCAAATAAAAATTTTCTACAGATGGACTCAGAAAAAACCAAGAATAAGTTTAGAAAAGCAACAAACCATGGCATCTGTAGAATCACACACAATAACCCTCATACCAATAAAGTTACTGCTGCTTGGAACAAAGGCATTGATATTGAACTTCAACCATTTATCTACTGGTTTCGTCCATTTCAATGAAGGAGAAATATTCATTTAAGTAACACTATCACGACCAACTAACTACGCTTGTTGCCAACTATATAGAAATAGTAGGCTATGCTGAACCATAGAGAAAGCCAACATAAACTCCTTATTCTAGAGCCAATTATTACATTATTTCTAAATGCCCCAAAGCATAACCATAATGTAGCTATATACTCAGAATTCTGAGAGTCTAATAATGGGCCAACCAATCCAAAAAATAATCAATGTGAACTGAGGAGGGCAACAAACCAGAATTAAAATAAGAATTACTTGCACTGGACAATCCAAAAAAAAAGGTGGGAGAGATGCTCTCCAATTTTTTCATAAAAAGCACATAAATTGTCTATATATTGCTGTTTTGGACAAAATTCTCTCTCTCTCTATGATATTCAAGACACTTGGAAACCCACTTACACCCAAACACTCTATTAAAATCTTTTTTATTTTAGGATTTAGACCATTAACCGATCTCCTTCTAAGTTAAAACATGCATCAAGGGTAAATCTAGATCCCTCTGAGGATCTTCTAATTATTTTTAATTAAAAATTGCATTTTTATTATCTTCTTCATCCCATTTCGATCATTTTTCATCACCCTTTTTTTTACATTTTTATTTATTTTACTGTAGATATTTATTATATTGGTAAAGTTGTAATTTTTCTAGTGATCTTGAAGTTTGGTTATAAGATATGATGGAGTGGTGGGTAGCTCATATGATTCCGATGAGTGTTTGCATTCATTTGTATTTTTCCACCATTTTTGCATTATTTTTCTATTTATATAAAAAAAATATGGGTATTTTGGTGTAATGTTAGCAATTTTTATTGTTTTTGCACCATTTTAATTTATTATTTTTGTTTCTACCATTTTACTTATTTTTATTCATATTTCTGCACTTTACTCTTTCTTTTTCTTTTTTTTTTTTTTGCATTTTTAATATTTTTTATTGTATTTATGCTATTTGTGGTAAATTTGGTATTTTTACTATAAAGTTAATATTTTTATGGAAAAAATGTCACTTTTATCACTTTGATATTTTTATTTCTGCAATTTTTATTTATTTCTGCAATTTTTATTATTTTTATGATATTTTTGAACTTTTTATTACATTTATGCCTTTTATAGTAAATTTGGCCGTTTATCAAAAAGTTCACATTTTTTTTGGGAAAAATGTCATTTTATTATTTTTTTATTTTATTTCTATCATGTTTATTTATTTAATTATATCTGCACTTTATTTACTTTTGTTGTCTTTTTCTCTTTTTTGTTGATTTAAGCTTTTTATAGTAAGTTTGGCATTTCTATCATAAAGTTTCCATTTTTATGGTAGAAATGTCATCTTTATTATTTTTATATATTTGCTGCTGTCATTTTTGTTTATTTATGCATCTATTTCTGTACTTTTATTATTTTTATTGCCTTTTCGCAATTTTTATTGCTTTTATGCTTTTTATGATAAATATGGTATTTTTATTATAAAGTTCACATTTTTATGGTAAATATATTATGTTTATCAATTTTAATTTAATCATTTCTGTATTTTTATTTATTTTCACTAATATTCCAGCATTTTAAATTATTTTTATGGTATTTTTGTAATTTTTATTGCACTTATGCATTTTATCGTAAATTTGACATTTTTATCATAAAGTTCACATTTTTAAAGTGAAAATGTCATCTTTATTATTTTTTATTTATTTGTTTGTCATTTTTATTTATTTATATTTTTAGTTCTGTATTTTTATTATTTTTATTGCGTTTTTGCAATTTTTATTGTTTTTACCACTTTTGTGGTAAATTTGGTATTTTTACCATAAAACTCGCATTTTTATAGTAAAAATATCACCTTTATCATTTTAATTTATTCATTTCTATATTTTTATTTATTTATATTAATATCTCTGCATTTTTATTGCATATTCATAATTTTTATCATAATTAAAGTGGACATTTTTATGGTAAAAATGACATTTTCGTCACCTTAATTATTTTTAATTCTACATTTCATTATATTTATCACACTAATCGTATTTTTATCATTTTCATTATCCTTTTGATAAATTTATTATTCTTATCATAAAATCCACATTTTTATAGTGAAAATAATATTTTTATCATTCCTTTTATTATTTCATTCATTGCATATTTATTATCCTTGTCATTTTCATTGTTTTCTTTTAAAAAATTATTATTTGTATTATAAAACTAATATTTTTATGGTGAGAATAATATCTTTATCATTTTTGTCACGACCCAAAACAGGGGCCATAACCGGTGCTAGGGAACGGGAATTCTTTTGAATCCGAAATCCGTAGCAAGCCTAAAAATAAAATAAAAGCATGCAATTATAATAATAATAACATAATTAAAATATTTTACAACGGAAACGAAATCATAAATAAGATAAAGTAAATATCCACCAATAAAATTAAACAAACATCCACACCTCATATATATAAATAATACTTTAATACAAATTCCAGTTCAAATCTTTAAAATACATAATTCACACAAATATAATACATAAACTCTACAACTGTTTACAACTATTGCAGTGTCTAGATTATAAAATAAACTCAAGTTAGCAGTTTACATAGTAAAACCGAGGCGGAAGAAATCCGACGTATGGGTCTGCTACTGAGGTCTGAAGATGATGACTCTCCTGAAAAATAGTTAACGGAGGGGAGTCAGACCTCACTGAGTGAATTGTTATAATATATATATACATGCATAACTAAATGACAATGTACACAATCAATAGTATATATAATAAATATATATACAAGCAAACACACAGATGCAACAAAATCATTTTATATATTTATTGAAAATCACTGTTTATGAAGGATCAAATAGAACCTTAGAAAATCGCAACCTCAAATAGTGTTAGACAACACTCTAGCCATACAGGCTCACTTATTCCAAATATATTCACTTGTTCCATTTGGATAGTAGACTGGCCCCGAGACACTAAGTCAACCGAGCTCCAGCAGTCTGACTGTCAGTGTGATTGGCCCCGAGACACTTGGTCAATCGAGCTCCAGTAATCACACTCCCAAATCAAATCAATCCTATCAATATCCACAAATAGGTTAGTAATATAGCCTAATGCTATCATCGTACCGGTACGTACTTGGTCCTAATGCTGCCCACAAGGTAGCACGTTCTATTAATATCCTTCATTTATATATAAAACATACATTCATAAAACAAATGATACATGATATTGAATAAAATAGCAACATAAACCATATATATACTAGAAATATACCAAAAATAAATCAGGTATATTTTGAGTATATATATATCAAATAAATTCAATTTAATTACAAAATAAACTAGAAATAAACCATAAATATACCTAAAAGCATTTTAAGTATAATTCATTAATAAAACATGCATATAGTTTAAAATATACTGAAAATATACCAAAATAAACCTAAGTAATTATTAAATCATTTATGCATAATTTACTAAAATAATCATACATTTCTAAAAACATGCATCCTAAAACACGTATATATAAAATAACAACTCACTGTTATTACGCTCCACGAGACGAGTCTGACGGGCCTGGTCCATTAGGCCTCAGTTTCGGCGCAACTAAACAAACAAATGATAACACGACATTAGAATTAATCTATCAAAATTTCTAGAAACTCAATTTAGAATACTAAACACAGAATTAGAATCAGAATTCGACTGGACGTCACATTATACGAGAATTCTACCAAAAATCCGGTAGAATCTCCCCTGTAAAATGGACATCTTTCTACTCAAAGACTAGAGCTGGTCCTGCAAAGAAACATACTTCAATATAACACAATTCACAACCCCTCGGCCGGACTCCAAACTATAATTTCACCGACTGAGGTCCACAATTCACAGAATAACACAGAACACATGAAAATTTCCAAAAATGCCCTTCAATACTCAAAATATAACAATTTAAATATTTAAATGCTAAAAATATTTATTTAACCGCTAAATACTCAAAAATCCTAATTTTAATAAAATATTATTAAAAATCGATAATTCTCAATAAATTCATAAATATTGACCAAAATACATTTTATAAATTCAAATTACATAAATAACCCTAAAACTTACCAAAAATCAATAAAAACCCATTTATTTAGAAAAATCATATATTATATATAATTTGAAAATAATTTACGAAAAATAGTTTTAATTAGTTAAAAATACTAAATCATTTGTAGAAATCATTTTTATACCTTAAATAACTGGTGAAACTAATTTAATTATATTTTTAGCCAATTTGGTGTCAAATTACCAAAATACCCCTAGTTACGTAAATTCCCTAAAATTAATCCAAAAATTCACCAAAAATAATATAATTACTCAAAATTAATTTTATCCACATATAATTCAATAATATCAATAAATATACTCAATTAACCAATTAATTTCAGTAAAACACATAATTAACCTAATTTTCCAAAAATTACATAAACTAAAAAAATTCAAAATAATTATATAGAATTCACAAAAATTACAAATAAATTTATAAAATGCATTTCAACACCTATAATCACCATAAAACACAATTTCAAAATTTAATTAATTAATTTTCAAAAATTAGAAAATATTAATAAAATAATAAAAAATTCACAAAAATCAAAATAAATTCCAAAAATTCCAAAAAAATTCCAGAGTATATATTAAGCTACTAGGATCAAAGTTTGTGAAGGGAGTTTTCTTGAATCATTCAAATTGAAGCTCAAAAAATTCAAAAACCCTAATAGGCCGAAAATGGAAAATCAAAACCTAGGGAAATCTAGACAATTTTAAGTGAAACAAAGCTTGGAATCACACTCACAGGAGCTCAAGGAGAAGATAAAGACTGATGGTGTTGAGTTTTGTGGCCGGAATCGGCTTGATCGACGGTGGAAGTGATTTCGGCTTCTCAAGGATTTTTCGGCTAAAACACGCCGGAAATGGAGGCTTCAGGTGACAGGAAAGGCTAGAGGTGGTGGCGGCAAGCCAAGATGCACACCAACGATGAAGGAACGGCATGACAGGCGGCGGAACGGTGAGGAAGACGATCGGGAAGAAAAGGAAGGGGACAATGGCATTTATGTAAATAATGTGAACTTTTGCTTTTTGTTAAATAAATATGTATATATATAACTATACTATATATTATAATATTATATAATATCACACACAAAATAAATACCCACCACACACATATTTTAATAATATATACACATATATAATTAATTAATTAATATTAAAACTATATATAATAAAAATTAATTTAATTAATTAAACTCTAATTTAATTTAAATAAATGTACATATATGCATTTTATTTAACACTTTAAAATTATATATGAGTTCATGAAAATTCGTAAAACTATTTAAAATAATTAATATTAAATTATTTACGTTTTAATTTCTCCGAAAATAGAATTCCCGAGAAAATTTTACTTAAATATCTTAAAATAATATAAAATAATTAAAATTAGCTTTAATAAATAACAAACTCATAAAAATATCATAAATATGTATAAAAATTATTAACACTGCATATCCCGATGCAGTTTAAAATTATTTAAAAACTCGGGATATTACAGTCTCCCCCCTTACAAGAATTCGTCCCCGAATTGTAGAAAAGAATAATTACAAGATCAAGAAGGGAAGAGATACGGGTAAGAAGCTCGCATCTCAGCTTCAGTCTCCCACGTATGCTCCTCAACTCTGTTGCTATGCCATAGAACATTGACCATCGGAATCTGCTTCAAACGCAACTGTCGAACTTGATAATCAACAATCGTCAAAGGTTCTTCCATAAATGTCAAATCTTCATTCACTTCTACACTGTCGAGCTGTAACACGTGTGAAGGGTCCGAGATATACTTTCTCAGCATCGAGATATGAAACACAGGATGCACCTATGACATACTCGGGGGCAAAGCCAATCGATATGCAACAGTGCCTACTCTCTCCAGAATTTCAAACGGTCCAATATATCTCGGTGCTAACTTCCCCTTTCTGCCAAATCTCATAACACCCTTCATCGGAGACACCTTTAGAAAAATAAAGTCTCCAACCTAAAACTCCACATCTCTGCGCCTAGGATCCGCATAACTCTTCTGCCTGCTAACTGCGGTCTCTAATCTGCCTTTAATCACGGCGACTTTCTCTGTAGCATCCTGAACCATCTCAGGTCCAGTCAAAGCTCTCTCCCCAATCTCATCCCAACTCAGAGGGGATCTACACTTCCTTCCATATAAAGCCTCATATGGTGCCATGCCAATACTGCTATAGTAGCTGTTAGTATAGGCAAATTCTACGAGAGGCAAATGATCATCCTAACTACCTCCCAAATCCAGAACACACACCCTCAACATATCTTCTAGCGTCTAGATCGTCCTCTCAGATTGACCATCAGTCTGAGGATGAAAAGTAGTACTAAAGTCTAACCTAGTGCCCATCGCTTCCTACAACTTCTGCCAAAAATGCGAGGTAACACTGAACCTCTGTTTGACACAATGGACACAGGTACTCAATGAAGGCACACAACATATAGCTTCGCCAATCTAGCTACAGAATAGGTGGCTTTCACAGGCAAGAAACGTGCAGACTTCATCAACTTATCTACAATCACCCAGATGGATTCGTATCCATCCTTAGAATGAGGTAAACCAACCACAAAATCCATAGCTATCCTTTTCTACTTCCACTCAGGAATAGGAAGAGGCTGAAGCTTCCCAAAAGGCTTCTGATGTTCAGCTTTCACTTGCTGACACGTCAAGCACTTAGCAACATAATCAGCGACATCCTTCTTCAGTCCGTCCCACCAGTGTAAATCTCTGATATTGTGGTACATCTTAGTGACACCCGAATGTATGCTATAGGCTATAGAATGTGCTTCCTCTAGGATCTCTTCTCTCAAATCATCCACATCAGGAACACACAATCTACTATTGATCCATAATACACCATCATCATCGAGTGTGAAATCAGTGAACTTCCTTGCTTGAACATTCTCTGCAAGCTCTTCTAGAATAGGATCTCGGCTCTGAGCTACTTTAATCCTATCCCTCAGTACAAATCACACCTTAAATTGAGCTAGCAGTCCACCTGACCTACTAATCTTCATCATCAGACCTTGATCCACTAACAGATGCAGTTCCTGGATCAACGGTCTCCTCTCAATACTGATGTGAGCAAGACTGCCTGAGGACTTTCTACTCAAGGCATCTGCTACAACATTAGCCTTGCCCATATGATATCAAATCTCACAGTCATAATCTTTCAATAATTCCAACCATCTCCTCTGCCTTAAATTCAGATCTCTCTGCTAGAAAATGTACTTAAGGCTCTTGTGATCAGTAAAAATCTCACAAGTCACCCCGTACAAATAGTGTCTCCAGATCTTGAGAGCAAAGATCACTGCAACCATCTCAAGGTCATGTGTAGGATAGTTCTGCTGATGCTTCTTCAATTGTCTCAAAGCATAGGCTATCACCCTATCATTCTGCATCAATACACAACCAAGGCCAACTCTAGAGGCATCATAATACACTATGAACTTGTCCACACCATTAGGCAAAGCTAACACTGGAGCTGTGGTCAACTTCTCCTTCAACAGCTGAAAACTATTCTCACAAGCTTCTGACCACTTGAATCTAACATTCTTCTGAGTTAAGCGAGTCATAAGGGCTGCAATTCTAGAAAAATCTTACATAAACCGCCTATAATACCCGGCTAAACCCAAAAAACTCTGAATCTTTATAACAGAAGTCGGTCTAGGCCACTCAGACACTGCCTTAATCTTTTGTGGATCAACCTGGATTCCATCTTTAGACACCACATATCCAAGAAAAGAAACACTCTCCATCCAAAACTCACACTTTGAGAATTTAGCATAAAGCTGATGATCTCTTAGTGTCTGCAGTACAGTCCTTAAGTGATATACATGCTCCTCTATACTCCTCGAATATACCAGTATATCATCAATAAAGACTACCAAAAATTGATCCACATACGATCTAAATACCCTATTCATCAGGTCCATAAAAGCTGCTGGTGCGTTAGTCAAGCCAAAAGACATCACTAGAAACTCATAATGGCCATATCGAGTGCGGAATGCCGTTTTAGGAACATCGGCTTCACTGATCCGCAGCTGATGATAACCCGACCTTAGATCAATCTTATAAAAGAATTGTGCACCTTGTAGCTGATCAAACAAGTCATCTATCCTCGGGAGAGGATACTTGTTCTTCACTGTCACCTTATTCAGCTCTCTGTAGTCAATGCACAGTCTCAGGGTACCATCCTTCTTCTTCACAAATAGGACTGGTGCACCCCAAGGAGAAATACTGGGTCTAATAAAAGCCTTATCTAATAACTCTTGCAACTACTCCTTTAACTTTTTCAACTCTGCAGGAGCCATTCTGTAGGGTGGTATAGATATAGGAGTAGTACTTGAAACCACATCTATACAGAACTCAATCTCTCTGTAAGGTGGTAAACCTAGCAACTCCTCAAGAAAAACATCAAAAAACTCACAAGCAACAGGAACATCTGTGAGTGACAACTTCTCCACTGAAGTATCCTTGACTAATGCCAAATATCCCTGACAACCTTTCCTCAGCAACTTCCTAACTGTAACAGCAAAAATAAGATTCTGAGATGTTGAACTCCTATCACCCACAAACTTAAATTCTTCTTCATTAGGAATTCTAAAAGTCACCTCTTTACTCTAACAATCCACCACGATATAGTGCTGGGATAACCAATCCATACCCAGAATAACATCAAACTCCATCACATTCAACAGAATCAAATCAGCAGATAATTCTCTATCTCCCATAAGAACTGGACAACTAGAAAGAACAATATCGGTGTCCAAAGAATCACTTAGAGGAGTGGCGATAGACAAAGGAAAAGCCATCCTCAAAGCTTGCCAATTAGACTTATAAGCAAAAATAGGAGAAACAAACGAATGCATGGCACCCGGATCAAACAGAACCCATGCATCCAGGTAACAGACAGAAATAATACCTGCCACGACTGCATTAAATGCCTAAGCATCCTGCTAAGTAAGATGGAAAACTCTAGCCTATCCTCGACCTCCCTGCTGACTGGTAGAAGCCTGGCCAACACCTCTGGCACCTCCTCTAGCACCTCTACCATGACCCTGCTAAGGAACAAGCTGAGTGGAACTCTGATGCTGGGCTGGAGGCAACTGAAATGGAACAGGTGCAACACTAGCAATCGACTGCTGTGGAAATCAAAAAATTTACAACTGCTGATATCCGAAATAAGGACATGATCTGGCACAATGTCCTGTCTGCCCACATCTGAAGCATGTCAGCGGTGTCAGGTAACACGGTCCTTGATGAACTCTACCGCAAGTCTGGCAAACACTGGTAGCTAATCCAGAACTACGACCACTACTGCTGCTCGAAGCACCTGACCCGAATCTGAACGATCTACGCTAACCTCCATGGTCATGCCTACTGCTTCAATGCACTTGCTGCTGCTGTCTCTGACTCTGCTGAGTCGGACCCCTCTGCTGACTACTCAAACTAATATGAAAACTCGAATATGGAGTAGTCTGAAATCCACTTGACTAACCCAGCTAGTAATAATCATGCATAGCTCCCTGCCTGACTAGCTCAGCTCAATCTCCTTGGCCAACTCAATAACAGACTCTAGAGTAAGGCCCGCTATAGGCATACCGGCAAATGCTAAACCTAATCCGGTGACGTAGGTAGTGACTGCGAAATACTGGTCTCGCATCAAATCCTCTGCATATCTACCCAGCCGAAGGAACTCTTAGGTATATTCCTCTACTGATCTATCACCACACGAAATGTTGGTAAACCAAAGATGATAACTCGTGCAGAGAGGCTCTGGGCAGAATCTCCTCATAAATCGCTCTCTGAACTGAGCCCAGGTCATCGTCATCATGTACGGCTGGATCATCTGAATAAACCATTCTAGGGCTGGTCCCTCAATAGAAAGCTCGACTATCATGATCCGCTGGTACTCGGTGTGAGCAGTCCTAGTCCTAGTCTCGATCACGTGTAAAAAATCCAGAGGATCGAAAGTCCCATCGAAATCAATCCTGCCAACTTTGGTATAAAATAGAGCTACCTCAGGGTCAGACATACCCTGCTGATAGGTAGGCTGAACGATTGGACGTACAAAAATATCCTCATATTTAGGCTTTATAGGCTCCTCATCCTGTATCTCTCTCTGCCTACGGTGACTTGCCGCTCCTCAAGGTCTACCTCTGCCACGACTTCTGTGTTTAACTGGCGGCTCATGAGGTAAAACCTCATCTTGAAAGGACTCATCATTCTCGGCCTCAACGACCGGTGGAGTGACACGCACTCGCCTCCTCATTCTAAAAAGACAAACAGAACGATTCAAACAAAACAGACAACGGAGGAATAATGTAGAAAACTAAAGCAAGGATTACTCATCAAGACATACTCGAACCTAATTCACTGCAGTAATTCAAAAGAAAACACAACTTTGAAAACTAGGGCCACAACTCACACAACTAAGGCACTGACACAGAACTCCGCTCTGATACCAACTTTGTCACGACCCAAAACAGAGGCCATGACCAGCGCTAGGGAATGGGAATTCTTTCAAATCTGGAACCCGTAGCAAGCCTAAAAATAAAATAAAAGCATGCAATAATAATAATAATAACATAATTAAAATATTTTACAACGGAAATGAAATCATAAATAAGATAAAGTAAATATCCACCAATAAAATTAAACAAACATCCACATCTCATATATATAAATAATACTTTAATACAAATTCCAGTTCAAATCTTTAAAATACATAACTCACACAAATATAATACATAAACTCTACAATTATTTACAACTATTGCAGAGTCTAGATTATAAAATAAACTCAAGTCAGCAGTTTACATAGTAAAGCCAGGGCGGAAGAAATTCGACGTATGGGTCTGCTACTGAGGTCTGAAGACGATGACTCTCCTAAAAAATAGTCAACAGAGGGGAGTCAGACCTCATTGAGTGAATTGTTATAATATATATACATGCATAACTAAATGACAATGTACACAATCAATAGTATATATAATAAATATATATACAAGCAAACACACACAGATGCAACAAAATCATTTTATATATTTATTGAAAATCACTGTTTATGAAGGATCAAATAGAACCTTAGAAAATCATAACCTCAAACAGTGTTAGATAACACTTTAGCCATACAGGCTCACTTATTCCAAATATATCCACTTGTTCCATTTGGACAGTAGATTGGCCCTGAGACACTAAATCAACCGAGCTCTAGTAGTCTAACTGTCAGTGTGATTGGCCCCGAGACGCTTGGTCAACCGAGCTCCAGCAATCACACTCCCAAATCAAATCAATCCTATCAATATCCACAAGTAGGTTAGTAATATAGCTTAATGCTATCATCGTACCGATACATACTCGGTCCTAGTGCTGCCTACTAGGTAGCACGTTCTATTAATATCCTTCATTTATATATAAAACATAAATTCATAAAATAAATGATGCATGATATTGAATAAAATAGCAACATAAACCATATATATACTAGAAATATACCAAAAATAAACCAGGTATATTTCAAGTATATATATGTTAAATAAATTCAATTTAATTACAAAATAAACTAGAAATAAACCATAAATATACCGAAAAGCATTTTAAGTATAATTCATTAATAAAACATGCATATAGTTTAAAATATACTGAAAATATACCAAAATAAACCTAAGTAATTATTAAATCATTTATGCATAATTTACTCAAATAATCATACATTTCTAAAAACATGCATCCTAAAACACGTATATATAAAATAATAACTCATTGTTATTACACTCCACGAGACGGGTCTGACAGGCATGGTCCACTAGGCCTCGGTCTCGGCGCAACTAAACAAACAAACGATAATACGACATTAGAATTAATCTATCGAAATTTCTAGAAACTCGATCTAGAATACTAGACACAAAATTATAATTAGAATTCGATCGAATATCACGTTTTACGAGAATTTTACAGAAAATTCGATAGAAACTCCCCTGTAAAATGCACATCTCTCTACTCAAAGAGTAGAGCCGGTCCTACAAAGAAACACACTTCAATATAACACAATTCACAACCCCTCGGTCGGACTCCAAACTACAATTTCACCGACCGAGGTCCACAATTCATATAATAACATAGAACACATGAAAATTTCCAAAAATGCCCTTCAATACTCAAAATATAACAATTTAAATATTTAAATGCTAAAAATATTTATTTAACCGCTAAATACTCAAAAATCCTAATTTTAATAAAATATTATTAAAAAGCGATAATTCTCAATAAATTCATAAATATTGACCAAAATACATTTTATAAATTCAAATTACATAATTAACCCTAAAACTTACTAAAAATCAATAAAAACTCATTTATTTAGAAAAATCATATATTATATATAATTTGAAAATAATTTACGAAAAATAGTTTTAATTAGTTAAAAATACTAAATAATTTGTAGAAATCATTTTTATACCTTAAATAACTAGTAAAACTAATTTAATTACATTTTTAGCCAATTTGGTGTCAAATTACCAAAATACCACTAGTTACGTAAATTCCCTAAAATTAATTCAAAAATTCACCTAAAATAATATAATTACTCAAAATTAATTTTCTCCACATATAATTCAATAATATCAATAAATATACTCAATTAACCATTTAATTTCAATAAAACACATAATTAACCTAATTTTCCAAAAATTACATAAACTAAATAAATTCAAAATAATTATATAGAATTCACAAAAATTACAAATAAATTTCTAAAATGCATTTCAATACCTATAATCACCATAAAACACAATTTCATAATTTAATTAATTAATTTTCAAAAATTAGAAAATATTAATATAATAATCAAAAATTCACAAAAATCAAAATAAATTCCAAAAATTCCAAAAAAATTCCATAGTATAGAGTAAGCTACTAGGATCAAAGTTTGTGAAGGGAGTTTTCTTGAATCATTCAAATTGAAGCTCAAAAAATTCAAAAACCCTAATAGGCCGAAAATGGAAAATCAAAACCTAGAGAAATCTAGACCATTTTAAGTGAAACAAAGCTTAGAATCACACTCATAGAGCTCAAGGAGAAGATATAGACTGGTGGCATCGAGTTTGGTGGCCGAAATCAGCTTGATCGATGGTGGAAGTGATTTCGGCTTCTCAAGGATTTTCCTGCCAAAACATGCCGGAAATGGAGGCTTCAGATGACGGGAAAGGATGGAGGTGGTGGTGGCAAGCCAAGAGGCACACCGAAGGTGAAGGAACAGCATGACAGGCGGCAGAACGGTGAGGAAGACGATCGGGAAGAAAAGGAAGGGGACAATGGCATTTATGTAAATAATATGGACTTTTATTTTTTGTTAAATAAATATGTATATATATAACTATACTATATATTATAATATTGTATAATATCACACACACAATAAATACCCACCACACACATATTTTAATAATATATACACATATATAATTAATTAATTAATATTAAAACTATATATAATAAAAATTAATTAAACCCTAATTTAATTTAAATAAATGTACATATATGTATTTTATTTAACACTTTAAAATTATATATGAGTTCATGCAAATTCGTAAAACTATTTAAAATAATTAATATTAAATTATTTATGTTTTAATTTTCCTGAAAATACAATTCCCGGAAAAATTTTACGTAAATATCTTAAAATAATATAAAATAATTAAAATTAGCTTTAATAAATAACAAACTCATAAAAATATCAGAAATATGTATAAAAATTATTAACACTGCATATCCCGATGCAGTTTAAAATTATTTAAAAACTCAAGATATTACAATTTTCATTAATTTTATTTCCCCATTTCAATTTCTAATATTTGCTTCATCATGAAAATCTTATTTTCATAATAAAAATGGTGACTTCACACCAAAGTACCCAAATTTCAAAATCTTGCTTTATGCATTTCCATTAGCATCCCTGTTTTCTTATTCGCTTAATTACTTTTATTTATTATTTCAATTATGGATGAATGGCATATAAAATTGGTGATATATGCTTTCATGTGTGTGAAGACTAACCTTTATCTTATAGGATTATTAGAAAATGATTTTTTTATGTAATTAATGGAGGAGGCATTTTCGAGGCAATGTAATCCTTAATTTTGATTCCCTTTTTTTTATTTATATTTGGGTGTATTTATTAGAATAGGCTCTTTTACTGGGTTTAATCATGTTCACTTAGTAATAATCAATCATGATTTTGATTTTAACAAATTTAATTTTGAGCACTTAATGTTCTTTGTTTAAGTGTGATTATAAGCATAAATAAAATATTACTATTATAATTTAGCTCAGTAGAGGGTTGTAACCGAAGCAAGGCTGCCATGGTGATAGAAAGCAGAGGGCTGCGACTAAAGCCTTGTTTCCATGGTGACATCAAACTTCATAATAATCCAATGGTCATATTTTTGAAATTATTAAAAGAAAAAGTCATTAGAGACATAATCATTAGCTCCAATAGCCTTTTTTTTAAGCTTAATTTATATATATGTACTTTAGAGTTGTGACAATAAATATGCACATTACATTACTCTTTGATTATTAAACACTCTCTAAGCATTCATTAAGCTTCATTTTTTTTCTTTGTATCAATATTCTTTGTATTAATTAACTTTTTTGAGAGTTGGTTGTATGATAGAAATGAGACCTCATCTTCATCTAATTCTTGGCATAGTTTAAAAAGGAAGTGAGGTATATTTCTAGTGGAATTGGTTTAAGTGTTTAGCCATTAAAACACTTGGGAATTGGTTAAAGAGTTAGCCTTAAAATTCTTGTTTATGTAAGGTTGAAGAGTGAGCCTCAAACTCTTGTAATCTCAATCTTGTGCATAAGATTGTGGATATTAAAAAATCCTAACTTTGTGGATAAGTTAGATGGAGACTTAGGATTGTTGAGAATTTAAACTCCTTAAATTTCTATGTTCATTATTCTTCTTACTCTATTATCTTTCAATTGTTGTTCATTCCTAAAATTCATTTTAATTTTTATAAAATCCTTTATTAGCCTTATTCAACCCCCCCCCCCCTCTTTAAGGTACTTTCAATTGGCATCAGAGCTTGAATTTTAGAAAATTTATTGCTAGAATACAAGATTAAAGGGAGTGAATTTAAAAATATTTCTTCATTTATACCATTCTTTGATGGATTAACCACATTGAAAGTTCAAAATGAAGCTATATTTAGATTGTAATTCCATTAAACTTTGGGATGTTGTTCTTAAAGGTTAGGAACCACTTAAAGCTACCATTGATGGTGTAAAAATAACTCATTTAAGAAGTCAATGGACCAACAAACAAAAGGATGAAAACTATAAAACAAGAAAGCTATGATCACTCTAGTCTCTTCCATGTCAAGAGAAGAAGGAGGCAAACTTCAACATTGCATTTCAGCCAAGGAAATGTGGGAGACTTTGGAGAACCATTATGAAGGCAATGTACAAGTAAGAAGCAAAAAGACTTAAATTTATATGTATGAATATGAACTCTTTAAAATAAAGCCTCATGAATCAATTATGAAGATGAAAATCCTTTTTAATACTCTTCTCATCACTCTCAATAAACTTGAAAAATATTTCTCTAAGGAAGAGGTGAAAAATCAGATTCTAAGAATCCTAACTAAGAATGATTAGGAATCTTGGGTCACTTCAATTGAGGAAGCTTAAGACCTCTCTACCCTTTCAGCCGATGTGCTTATTGAAATGCTCCAAACACATAAGCTTACAATTAAGTAAAGAGGTAAAGTGCAAGAAGAGAAGGAAGAGAAGAAAAAGAGCATTGCCTTAAAAGCTTTGCAAGAAGATAGTGAAGAGGAAAGCATTAAAGATTCCAGTGATGAAGATGGTGACATTGCCATTCTCACTATTATGGAACTCATGATAAACTAATAGTTAAAATTTCTTTTACTAGTAATTCTGTTCTATACTACTTACTTTTTTTCAAGAATTTTAGTTGTATTTTCTAAACTTTCTTTGTTTTCTTGTGATCCTAATAGCTTATTATAAATACAATTTCATAAATTAGTTATTATGTATACTATTAAATTTTTTATAGTATTACCTTCTATACTATAACTATTATATGATTCCTTATAAATTACAAAATACTGCATTATCTTTAAAATCTTGACTAATTTGTTCATTGCTACTACTAATTTCTATTAACAAATGTTCAAATTTTCTTTTCATATTTTCTAAATTCTCTACAAGTTCTCTATTCAACCCATAGGCTATAATACTATACTTGTGCTAGTTAGGTATGGTTATATGGCATGTGTTGGCTCTAGCCGATTATATGTAAAGATGAGTGATTGACTAAGATGGAATTCATTACCTAAAGTGAACTAGGATAAGATCTTATGCTATCTAATTTATTTTTTATGAACAACTACCCAACTAGGTAAAACTCAACTTACCTGAAAGGAGTTTCAATACTAGAAAAAACATTTCTACTAATAGTTATGTTTTATCTGAAATTGAACTAAAAATGAGGTCACATGATTGAGGCAATTAGAGTTTGACTAAATAATGACTCTATTCAATATTGGGATCTTGTAATAAAGGGACATTTAATGCATGGTAATTATGTTCTTCTTATGAATTTATGAAAAGTATTCAAATCTAATTAGATATTTGTGATGTCTATTTTAAGGGTCATTCATGACTTTTGGAAAATAAATGTCATTAATTAGGATTTTCACATTTAGCCTAGAAAAGCGTTTCCATAATATTAAGTGTTAATATTCTCTTTCATTGTCAATTGGACTTGAACCCAGTAAGTCATGTACACAAGAGTTACACCAAGTTTGATAATAATTAATTTAATTATTCATTAAAGTAATTAATTAATTAATTAATCAAATTAGATTTGGTCATGGGCAGGGATCTAGCAAATCCTGAAATCTAATTCAAAGTCCAAGACTATAAGTTAAATAATTAAATATTAATTTAGACTTTATTTAATATAGAATATTAAGCTAAATGACTAAATTGATATTTGCCTCCTTGTGACATCTTAGCATGGGTCATGAGATGGACCATAAGTAAAAAAACATAAGAAAATAAAAATGGATTTGATCTTTTAATTTGTTATATAGAGATGGGCCATATTTAAGTGTTAAATAAGCCCACAACTATCTTCATTTAGTTTAGTTTACATTGGCCTTTTTTTAGAGTTAAATAAGCCCAACAACTTAGCCTAACTCATCAGAAGCTAGTTATTAGAAATAAATAATGACTCTATTGATAGTTATCTTATTATAGTATTTGTTATTTTATATGAGTTGTACTCTATCAAAAGGTTGTATATGCAACAAATAAGGAATGAATACAACATCTTTTCCTCTCATTATTTTGGTTCTAAGTTGGTATCAGAGCATTCCATGACTTCCCACTCTTCTGCTATGTCTTCTACCTCTGTCTCTTATACCACCTCTTCAAAAACCCAATTACCCACCATAATTCCTCTTCCAACATCCTCTATTTCTGCTCCTACACACATTTAGCAATCCTTTTCTATAAAACTAAAATCTAAAAATTACATTCCATGGAAACTCCAACTTTAACCGCTTCTAAACTTCTATACTCTACACAACATCCTTGATGGTTTTGAACCTCTACCAAATGGAAACCCAACCTGCCAACACCACATGCAATTACATCCTTCAACCCTCAACCACACCTAAAAATATCCTCATCTTGCTCAAAATCTTCCTGACACTAAACCAAATTCTTTCACCCAAGCCAATTAATATCAAGCATGGTGTGATGCCATGCTAAATGAAATGACAACCCTTTACAATATAAACACTTGAGAAGTTGTCCTTCCACCATCAAAAGCAAACATAGTTAGGAATAGGTGGATTTTTAAAATTAAGTGCCATGCCAATGGTCATATAAAAAGATTTAAAGCACGTTTGGTGGCTAAGGGGTACACCCAAGAACATGGTTTGGATTATGATAAGACATTTAGCCTTATGATCAAACCAACAACAATCCAGAGAGTTTTATCTATTACAGTAACTTGAGGATAGACAATTTGGCAATTGGAAATTAGTAATGCATTTTTGCATGGTGACTTGAATGAGATAGTGTATATGAGGCAACTACAAGGATTTATTGACAAAAATTTTTAAACTATGTCTGCAAATTAAAAAATTCATTATATGGTCTCAAAAAAGTACCTAGAGCTTAGTTTCAATAACTCAGTCAGTCCCTTCAGTCACTTGGTTTTCAAGGTTCTCATGTTGATTCCTCCCTATTTATTTATTAGCATGGCTCACTAACATGTTTTATTCTTATTTATATTTATGATATCATAGTGACAGGAAACAATTCTGAATTCCTTGAATCCATAATTACACAATTGTCAAAGGTGTTTTCATTGTGTGATCTTGGACTGTTGAGTTACTTTTTGGGAATCGAAGTGCTACCACATTGCCATAGCATCTTATTAACTCAATGAAAATATATTTAAGGCCTCTTAAAAACTATGGGATTGACCATGAGCAAACTAATATCCACACCAATGGCTCATGATACAAAATTGCACAAAGATGACACTGATTTATTATCCGCTTCCGATGCTACTCAATATTGGCAATGTTGTGGTTCCTTACAATACGTGACATTCACAAGACCAGATTTATCCTTTGCAATGAACAAACTCACTCAATTATTGCATTCTCCCACTTATTCTCATTTTTGAGCCATGAAAAGATTATTATGGTATTTATAATGAACTTTCACTACTGGTTGTTAATTTCTTCGTCATCTTCATTTGATCTTTTAGCATTTATGGATGCCGATTGGGCTAGTAGCCTTGATGATAGATGATCTACAAGTGGTTTTTTAATTTACATGGGCAACAATCTCATCAATTGGACATCTAAAAAATAATCCACCATAGTAAGGTCCTCTACTGAGTCAAAGTTCAAGGCAATTGCTAATGTTTCAGTCAAATTACGATGGCTCACGAAGCTACTCCATAAGTTAGATAATAAATAACCCTTGGTTCCTAAAATTTGTTGTGATAATTTAAGGATTGTTTTCATTTCCACTATTGTTGTATTTTAAGCTAAAACAAGACATGTTGAGGTGGATTTTCATTTTGTTAGAGAATAAGTTTCAACTAATAAGTTACATGTTTTTTCCATCTTTACCAAAGACCAACTCAGAGACATAATTACTAAACCGCTACCCAAAATTCCATTTACAAGCATCAAATATAAGCTTTGAATCTTGTCTTCACTATAGAGCTCAACTTATAGGGGCTATTAGTGATAAACAATGACTCTAGTGATAGTTATCTTCTTTTTATAGTATTTATTATTTTATATGAGTTGCACTCTATCAAAAGGCTATATATATGCAACAGTTAAAGAATGAATACAACATCTTTTCCTCTCATTATTTTGGTTCTAAGTTTAGTGAAGTCAAAGGCTAAGCTTATCCATATATCCAAGCAAATCTCACTTAAGCATAAAGCTAATACATGTACAAGGATTGAGTGTGAGATGCTCAAAGCCATACATAGCTATTCATGCATGAAGCTTGAGTGGAAGACACTTAAAGCTTATGTCAAAAGCATGCATTTATGCTTGTCTCACATGTGTTTAAGTTGGTGGGATTTGTAAAGACAACTAACTTACTTACTTACTTTTCTCTTCAATATATAGTAAAGAAAATTCTCTCAAATGTTGAGTGCTCTTCTTCTTCTTCTCTTTTTTTGTAGTGTGTGTGTAAAGAATAACATTAAACACAAGTTTTGTGTTTATGCTTATAAGACTAAGCCCATCCTTTTTTTTATAAGAATATACAAGGTTGTATAAGGTTCATTTAATTACATACATACAAGGGAGGTTGCATCAAATCCTATACATTCAAGCTACCAAATGAGGCTTAGTAAGAGTTTAAGTCAACCAAATGAGAGACTTGCAAATAAATATCCATTAAAGCTTAGAATTAACTTAGTGTAGTTTATGTGTTTTAAGCTAAAGGCTTCACACTTAAGGAGCTTAGATCTAGTGGGTTTCATATCAAAGCTTATTAAGTGTGTGTAGACAACAAGGTTTACCGTGCGTCTAAGATTTTAGTAACCGCAATACTGTTTGAGCTCAAAGCTCTATAAACACACTACTATATCACAAAAACATAGTGTCGAGATGAGGAATCACCACCCAGGGTAAAAACTAGCACAATTCAAAGCTGGTCGTAACTCGATTCTCTAAAAGAGAGTTAGCACCACAACTAGGAGATTCTAGATACGGAATACTAACGTCTTTTAGTCTTGTGTTCATTTAGAATTATTTTATTAATTACCAAATTATTTCCTATGTACATGCAATTTCATGTAAATCCTAATTTAGTACACATCTAACCCAAGGCAACTAGTTATGAAATGACACATAAAAATGCATCCATATAGTTCATAATGACCCTACATTAGTCTAATCTATATTGATTTTTAATTTAAATGAGCTAAGTCTAAATGTTTTATTTATAAGTGAAATAAAGATAAAGGTGGGCCTACATTTTAACTTAATTAATGAGTCTAAGTTTACTTGTTTTAATTCTAAAAAGTGGGCCTAAATCTATTGATTTTATGGAAATGAATTGGATTGGGTTTGAATTAATGGGCCTAGTTCTAATTAATTTTAATTTAAATTAAAAAATGGGTCTGAGTCTATTTATTTTAAGAAAAAGAAAAGATACTTTAACGGACTAGGCTATGTCTAAATTAATTTTAATTAAGCTAAAAATGGAATTAAGTCTAAATTAACCTAATGAGTTTAAATTAATTTTAAAATTAATTTAACCTAAAATCCAATTTTAAAGGCCTATTAATTAAATGAGTTAATCCTAAATGTGGACTTGGGGCCCAAAACACACAAAAATAAACAACAAGCCCAAAAAACATAAAAAAAAATACTAAAACAATCAAATAAAAAAGACCAAACAAGCAATTAAATTATTTTTCTAAAAACCCTAATTTGATTTCATGCAATCTAATATTAATCTACAGCCACCATTGATTTTAATTCAGTTTTGCCAAATGAACTCTATTTTACTAATCATTTTTAAAGTGCATAAAAATAAAATATATATATATTACTATTCCCACTATTAGTGCTATTACAATTCCTACATACATAAATTAAAATTAATTAATTACATGCCCAAATAAACCAAATAAATAATAAAAGAAGAACATAAAAAACACAAAATATTAAAAACCTAAAATCTAATTAAAAATGACTACATAATTAAATCCATAGCATCCCATGGATCTTCATGGATTCTCCATTGATTTTGTTCTCTACAATGTTCATGTCACCCCATCCATCAAGAAAATAAAAAATTTAATCAATGAATGATAAAAAATAATAACAATAAATAAAATTAAATATAAAAATAAAATCAAAATCAAAATAAAAGAAGAAAGAGAATAAAATTTGAGAATGAAATGCAGTATTGATTTTCTCCTTTAATTTGATTGATTCACCATTTGAATAGGTCTCCAAATTAATTTTTGTTTGTCAAGCTTTTTTTTTCAAAAACTCTCTACTCTATTTTTTTTTCTGTGTAATTTTTTTAATCAGTAGTCTCTTTTTTTTTCAAGCCCCATCTCTCACTCCCTAAAAACCCATTTGAAAGCAGTCTACAGGAGTCTTAGCTACACATAAGAGTCTTAGCACTTGATTTATCTTTCATGATTTTTTTTATTTAATCCAAAATAAAGATAGATACATGGAGAAAACACGGTTTTAATAGGATAATAGGTTAAAATTTATTTATTTATATTTTCTTAACCAATCAAAAATTAAATAAATAGATTTTTCTTAAAAAAATAAAAACTTCACATTGGAATAGTACAATTCTAATCAAAATTCCATAATTCCAATTGGAAATCTGTAATTCTAATTGGAATTAAATATTTTCAATCGATAATATTTTTTAACATTTAATTACAAAAAGATCCCTAAAAGAATTAAAAGTTTTTCAATTAGATCCCTAAAGAATCACAATTAAGTCCTTAAAAAGTTGCCATTAAGCCTTGAGATTCAAAAATCAATATCCATAGACCTATTTATAATAAATTTTCATCATTGTATTCCTCTATTGCATCCACACTCGACCATCCCAAAATCGGGTGCTTACAGCGTGTTACTAATATTTAGAGTTTGTAAGTTTTGCAAATCCCTTAAATGTAAGTTACCTTATTTATTGCTTTGATTGTTTAAAATATATTTTCCAATATGCATACATATTTAGTTGTGAAAATATTTATGATGTGGTTTTGGGCTTAATTTGAACTTCTTGCCCTTTATGCAAAGGTTGCATGCTAAGAAAAAATTTAAAATTCATCATGTCTTGGTTCATGTTCATCGCATGCTTCCGCTTGATCCAAATGTGTTGCATGCAATTGATTCAACATTCCTTTCAAATGGTATTAAAGCTAAAATTACATTATTTACATGCTAAATGTGTTGATAATTATAAGTGTTGTAATTATACTTGAATTTAGTTGTAAGTTTATGGCTTAACATGTACGAAAATAGCCAAAAATAGGCTCCAAGCATATGCTTATGTTCGTGATTATGCCCCTCATAATCGTAAAGAGCCTAAAAATGGGTCATTTTCTACATCATAGGTCTCCTCATGACCATGAGGGTGCTCATCATGATCATGAGGGCTCTTGGATGCTAATAAATAACTTTTCTTTATTTGCATGACCTATAAGTTGATCCTTATATACAAGGCTTGTGTTATATATGATATTTTCATGGTATGCAAAGGTTGATTATGAATTTAGAATACATCCTATGATTTGTAATATTGCTTTTCATTTTGGTACATAATTAAATGTTAATTACATAAAATATGATGTAAGATAATGGCCTATTCAACCCTATGGTGGCTTTTTAAGGCTTGAAGACTTTATGGGCTTGGCCTAAATTTGTAACTTGTTCTAAGTGTTAGAATAGGTTATTAGGAAAGTCCATGATCACTCCTCATATGTGCATCCATTTTGCATGTGCAATGTATATATATGATATGCATATTGTAGCATGCTAAATATGCATGTGATATATATATTATTAATGGATGGCTTGCATATATGCATAAGATATATACAATGTAAACCAATTAATGTGCAAAGTGAGAATTGAATAATTAAAGACCTACAAATCTTTAAAGCAAATTTAGTTGTAGGGTCTCAATTAGAGTAATAACTTTCATGGTTTGGGGCTTGTGTACATCGACTATAGACATATATGGATGTGCATTTAGGCTCAATAGATCCATATAATGTTATTATTAAGCATGAGATGTTATGGATATATGGATACACTATAGGCTAAGAATCGCCAAATAAAAGTACCTAAGATTTTGAATATTTGAATTCATACATTTTATTGATTCAATGGTGTAGACATAGCTAATGCCAAGGGCTAAAAATAGAAACTGTGTGTACTTTAGGCCTATAACATTAGTAACCAGATTAATGAAACCTCGTATGAGATGTGATGAACAAAAGTTATTCACTTAGTGAAAACTAATATTCCAAAAATGATAATTAGGTGTACTTGAGGGATACTAGCGGTTCATGAAGGACTTCATCACCTATTAGAAGTCCATCTAATAAGGAATTTTCATTTTCTACTTAAAAGTGTAGGATTCCACAAGTTAGTGGGAGGCTATTATGATTAAAGACCAAATCTAAATAGGTTATTTGGAATGTCCATGATCACTCCCCATACGTGCATCCATTTTGCATGTGTAATGTATATATATGATATGCTTATTGTAGCATGCTAAATATGTATGTGATATATATATTGTTGATGGATGGCTTGCATATATGCATAAGACATATACAATGTAAACCATTTAATGTGCAAAGTGAGAATTGAATAATTAAAGACCTAAAAATCTTCCAAAGAAAATTTAGATGTAGGCTCTCAATTAGAGTAATAAATTTCATGGTTTGGGGCTTATGTACATCGACTATGGAAACATATGGATATGAATTTAGGCCCAATTGATCCATATAATGTTATTGTTAAGCATGAGATGTTATGGATATATGGATACACTATAGGCTAAGAATCACCAGATAGAAGTACTTGAGATTTGTAATATTTGAATCCATACATTTTACTGATTCAATGGTATGGACGAGGCTAATGCCAAGGGCTAAGAATATAAAGTATGTGTACTTTAGGCCCATAACATTAGTAACCAGATTAATGGAACCCCATATGAGATGTGATGAACAAAAGTTGCTCACTTAGTGAAAACTAGTATTCCAAGAATGATAATTATGTGTACTTGAGGGATATTAGCAATTCATGAAGAACTTCATCACCTATTAGAATTCCATCTAATGTGGAATTTTCATTTTTTACTTAAAAGTGTAGGATTCCACAAGTTAATAAGAGACCATTATGATTAAAGACCAAGTCTAATGGTAATGATAATGTCATTTATAACTTATTAATTTGGTTACCTTTTACAGTAATTTAATAATATGAGACCATCATACCCATTTTCCATTATGCTCGACCAAAATAGGTTCCTTAGCCTTAACTTTATTGATTGGCTAAGGAATTTAAAAGTTATTTTAACTTCTAAGAAAATATTATATGTATCAGATTAAAGTTCTTCTAAACCCCTTCCTAAAAATTCTTTCCAAGAGGAGCATGACACTCTAGATAAATAGAAAGATGATGATATGCAAGCATGTTTAATTACATGGGCTTCCATAAGCATTGAGATCCATCGACAACATGACAAGTATATAAGTGCAAAGAAATTCGTATTTCATTTTTAAGAGTTGTTTAGTAAACATAATAGTACCATTAGGTATGAGATATCTCAGTAGTGATTCCATACTAAGATGAATGAGGGAAAGGATGTGCGAGTACATGTCAACTCAATGATTAGAGTAGTAGTACGCTACAAAGTTTAGACTTCTATATGGATTCGCATTTTAAAATAAAATTTTATCCTTCAAGCACTTCCTAAATCCTTTGGGAAAACTATTGTTAACTTTCATATAAACGAGTGTACTCTTGCGAATCTAATGAACATATTTATGACAACACAAAAGGCTATTTAAGGAAACAACAAAGGGAAGAAAGTTGCACTTATTGCCTCTTCTAATTAGATTAAAAAGAAGAGCAATAAGAAGAAAGGCAAAAAAAGTGTTTTCAAGTCCACAGAAGGAATAGCTAAAAATAAAGGAACGACCAAAGTTAGGGAGGATAATGGCAAAAAAAAATGTTTCCTTTATCAAGGTGAAGGACATTAAAAGAAAAATTATCCTAAGTACTTAGAGTTTCTCAAGGCTGATACCCCATATACATATTCTTTTTCTAAATAGGGCTCATTGTCCTCCAAGTAAGGTAAATTAGGAAGATACTCAAATACGAAGATATTCATATCCTAAAGAAACAAGGACTTCTAAGCATGGTGATCCTACAAAGTTAAGGAAACTTATTCCTCTCATGTTTAAGCATTACTTTCTTTATAAATACTCTTTCACATCTATCATTCTATTCTATTATCTTCATTCAGAGCACTCTTTATCTCTCTAAACATAATATCTCTCTACTTATTCTAACTT
Organism: Mallotus nudiflorus; assembly: GCA_947683625.1. Classification (NCBI taxonomy): domain Eukaryota; kingdom Viridiplantae; phylum Streptophyta; class Magnoliopsida; order Malpighiales; family Euphorbiaceae; genus Mallotus; species Mallotus nudiflorus. The sequence goes on from CANTUR010000142.1 coordinate 1,304,312, forward strand.
AGACATTGGAGGGTTTGTGTGGATTATTCCCACCACTCACTTATTAATTGCTTGCTTGTAGGATTTAAGGATTCCTAGAAATAAGTTATCAAGTGGTGTCGTCAGTGGGAATCTCTTGAAATAAAGCCAGTATTGTCTATCGAATATAGCAATCACACCATGATTTCCAGCCCACCATCAATCATAATTCCAGCTACCCAACTTCATCCATCCACTCTCATCCAGCAAACCAAACCTTCATCCTAGACCCCTCTTGATTCATACACACCATCTCCATTTACCTAAGGATGGTTAGTGCCTATAGGTGTAGCTTTGCTTTATTATCCTCCTTTACTACATACTAGTAGACTAGTACCTTTAATAAATTTTTTTAGTTTATTAGAATTTCCTGCCATAAGCACACCAGACTTGAACATTGTCACCCTGACACCCAATTTGCCTTCATTATATAAAGAGACAATGATAAGTAATATCCAAACCCATATGGCCTTAATACAATAGCAGTTGAATGCTTTAATTTAAGAAAGCAACCCCATAAGGGTTAATACAGAGAATAATATAACACCTTTACCAATGGTAACCCAAGGCATCCTCGTTAGAAGTAAAGAAGGCCATCAAAACCATAAAAAGGAGTCTAGCATGAGTATTCCAACTTTAGATGACTCTAAAATATCTTATAAGGTTAAGAAAGTAATTAAAAGGCTCGCATAGGATTGAGGAAGGATGATGAATGTGTGCTTAAAGGAAAAACACCCTTTGTGAGAAGAATAATCAAAATGAAGAAATTGACCAAGCTTAAACTACCTTAGCTAGACCAGTATAATGGCACAAGAGATTTGATAAACTATATATCATCATTTAGAACTAAGATGATTCTATAGAATGTGAATGACATAATCATGTGTCGAGTTTTTCCCAGCACTTTAATCAAAATAGCTAAGAGGTGGTTTAATTAATTATCAAGGAATCTTATCTCATCCTTCGAGGAATTAGTTAAAAAATTTAAGACTAGATTCATCATTAATGTTCCTCCTGCTAAAATCATAAATGATCTCTAAATGTCCAAACATGAAGCCATAAAGTTGCTAAGGAGCTATCTAGACTGACTGAACAAAATTGTTATACAAATTGAGAACTTAAGTGATGAAGTGGCCATAGAGGCAATGAAGAATGGAACTTGATTAAGGAAGGTCAAAGATAAAATTATGACTAAAGAGTCTAGCACATTCTCTGTAGTAATAACTATTGCAATCAAGTTGATAATGTTAGACGAGGATAGAAGGATATGCTGGGATAATGATAAGATGCCATTCAAGAAGGATGAAAGATCAAAACCTAAAAGACCCCAAATACAATGTCCTAATTTTAAAAATTTGTTTGAAGGGTTTAGAAGGGAAACTAAGAGATACACACCCCTGAACACTCCAAAATCAGAAATCCTTATGTGGATTAAACAGAATAGGGTAGGCATACCTCCAGCCATAAGCATAAGCCTAACCAAGAGGGGAATGCTAGAGAGGAGATTCTATTATCAATATTACTAGGATTATAGGCAAAACATTGATGGATGTAGAGATTTAAAAAGAGCCATAGAGCAGCTAATTTAAAATGGCAGACTTAAAAGATTTACGAACACTATTAGAAAGAACTATAAGCTAAAAATCATAATGCATATAGACCTGACCAAAAGAAAACTCATAATAAGGTGGTTGGTGTCATCAACATGATTGTTGGAGGAGAGATATCAGTAAAAAGGAAGCTAAAAAGGACTTGAAAAGAAGAAAGTGTTGGCCCTATACTAAAACCAACCATCAAATTTAGCCCGGAGGATGGACAACATGTCTACTGCCCACATAATGATGCTCTGGTAATAAATGCATTTATTAATAATTATCTTGTAAAAAGATTATTAATCATTAATGGAAGTGTTGTCAATGTATTATCATGGAATGCTTATAAGGAAATGGGAGGTTCTATCACTGATTTAAAACTCAACAAAAATCTAAGCACAATTTTCTGCGAAGGAACCATGCAACATATAGGATTAGTGGAGCTTAATGTGGAATTTGCAACCAAGATACTGGAGACACAAAAGTTATTAAAACTTCATTTAATATGGTGGACCTTCCACTTATATACAATTGTATCATAGGATGACCAATCCTATATAACATTGATGATACTACAAGCATCAAGGGATTGACCATGAATATTCCTCTAAAGGATCAAGTGATCACAATCCATAGAGATCAGGCCATGGCCAAGTAGTGTTATCAATTGGCTGTCAAACCTTAAATGGAAGCATTTCTCTTGGAATCTTTAAAAATAGAGAAACAAAGTGCTAATCCGAAACTAATTGATCAAGGCCAAACTTTATAGTTAACATAAAGGAAGGAATCAAGATTAGCAATGACCTTGATGAGATAGTTAGAAAAAAAATAAGCAAGGTTCTCAATAAACACTAGGATAGCTTCACTTCCAAAGCATCTGAGATTAGAGGTGTCAACCCTTAGATCACATCACATAGTCTAAAAATCAATCCAAGAACAAAGCATGTAGTTTAGAAGAAAAGAAAGTTCACCTATGAAAGGCAAAAAGCAATTGTTAAAGAAACGCATAAGCTATTAAATGCTAGATTCATAAAAGAAGTCACAGGCCCAAATTAGGTAGCTAGTATGGTGTTAATCAAAAAATCAAATAGGAAGTATATAATGTGTATTAATTACACCTACCTCAATAGAGCATGTCCAAAAGACAAATACCCTTTACTGACAATTGATCAGTTCGTAGACTTAACTACTTATCACAATCTATATAGCTTCATTAATGCTATACAAGGATACCACCAAATTCTAATGAAAAGGGAAGATAAAGAGAAAACATCTTTTATCACTCATAAAGGTGTTTACTGTTAAAAGGTCATGCCTTTTAGCTTAAAGAATACTGGAGCAACCTACCAAAGGATGATGAATTTCTTTAAAGACTAAATTGGAAAGAATGTGGAGGTATACATAGTGAGCTAATGAGAAGAGTAGCATTTCGAGGATCTTGATCAATTTGTATGCATATTGGATTAATACTAAATCAAATTGAACCTAGATAAATGTGTTTTTGGGGTGAAAGCTGCAAAGTTCTTAGGTTTTATAATTTTCCATAAGGGAATTGAAGTGAATCCTAAGAAAATGGAAGTCGCACTTAAAATGAAAGCTCTAAAATTTTTGAATGAACTCTAGAAGTTCAACTGTTGAATAACAGTAATCGAAAGATTCATCTCACGTTTGGCAAAAAAAATGTCTACCTCTCTTCCGAGCTTTGAATAATACTAAAAAGTTGGAGTGGAATGATGAATGTCAAGCAGCATTTAAGGAGCTCAAGAAGTTCCTATCATCACTATCATTACTCAATAGGCCAATCCTAGAAGAGCCTCTATACTTATATCTTTCAATAGGTCAATAATTAATTACATCAGTATTGGCCGAAAAGGAAGGAATTCAGTAAAACCCAATCAACTATGTCAATAAGATACTCAGAGGCTCATAAGTCAAGTACCCTAAATTGGATAAAGTCACCATGATGGTCATCCACACTTCATGAAAGCTCAAACAATACTTTCAGGCTCACTCAATTGTCAGAACAAATTTTCCCTTAAGGAAAATTCTCTAGAGGCCTGAAACTTTCAAACATCTTATCCAATGGTTAGTTCAATTAAGTGAGTTTAACATCAGCTATGAACCTCAGCAACAAATAACAGCTTAAGCACTAGTAGACTTCATCCAAGAAATGATGGTAGAAGATACAATCCCCCTATCATACCTAAAGTGGAATCTCTACATGAATAGAGCATTTAGTATATAATGATATGCAGCTAGAGTTATTTTAATCAGACCAACTAAGATAAGAATCAAATATTACTTCAAATTAAATATAATGCAGCCAAGTATGAAGCACTAATCACAGGGCTCAAATTAGCAATTGAAGTTAAAATCGAGCATCTTAAGATTTATTCTAATTCACAGCTAGTTATTAACTAAGTTAAAGGTACATACCATATCAAAAGTTGAACATAATCAAATATGTTGAAAAGCTAGACAGCTCCTAAAAAAGCTAAAGCAAAAGGGGGGACAATAGGAAATTATACAAATTCCTAAAAGTAAAAACTCGGAAGCATACTTACTAGCGAAGTCAACAGCATATGACAGTTAGACATTTAAAGAGCTTAAGATAAATGAAGAATTAGTTAAGTCAAGCACTAAGGAAGTAGAGATCATAGATATCCAAGAAGTAGCAAAGTGGATGAAGTCGATCATTCAATATCTCGAGCATGGCATACTTTTAAAAGACAAGTTAAAAGCTCAAAAGTTGAAACAAAAAGCTATAAATTACTCCATACACAATGGAGAACTCTATAAAAGGTCTTTATTACACTCATAGCCTAAGTGTGTATCTCCAAAAGAAGGCAATTACAAACTTAGAGAAATTCACGAGGGAATTTATGGAACACATGAGTCCCATAACTCATTGGTCAAAAAAGCATTACTACAAGGTTACCATTGGCCTACCATGTTTAAAGATGTTCACAAACTCATCCAAGAATGTTATAAATGCCTACGGTTTGCCCGTCTTAATCACAAGCCCACTAATGCTTAACATCTAATAGGAAGCCCATGGCCTTTTACAATTTGGGGGATGGATATCTTAGGTCCATTCCTAGTTTTAATGTCATAGAAGAAATTTTTTATTGAAGCTATTGAAAAGAGTCCTAGAGGGGGGGTGAATAGGGCTATCAAATAAAAATAAGAAATAAAAAGAATTCTTTGTAAGAATTGAATGGAAGTTAAAAAGGGAGAATGAAGAACACAAAGATTTAAAGAGTTCGAATTCAACAACAATCCTACGTCTCCACCTAACTTATCCCCAAGTTAGAATTTTCAATCACCCATAATCTTATTCACAAGATTGAGATTACACAAGAGTTTTATGGCTCACTTTTATAACCTTACAACATGAGTTTTCAAGGCTCACTCAAAAAACCAAAACCCAAGTGTTTCAATGGACAACACTTAAACCAATTTTTTAGAAATAAATCTCAGTTCCCTTCTAATCTAACTGAAGATTTAAGATGAAGAGAAATTTTATTTCTAACACACACCCAACCCTCACAAGAGTTATACAAATAAAGAATTGTTTAAGAGAATTTGAGAGCTCAATGAATTCTTAAGAAAGAATGAATGATAAATAAGTTTCTTAACTTCCATTCAGCTCTAAAGGTATTTATACTTTGTTGGAGGTGAAAATGATGTGTCCAATGTCTATATTTTGAATCATTGAAAGTGATGCTATCAGACAGCTATTCATGGATTGAAACCATGATTGGCTAATTAATACATTTGAATTTGCCCACACTTTCTTTATATAAGCTGTAGATATTTGAATTATATTTCTATATCATTTTGAATCATCCAAAATTTATTTCTGTCACTCAAGATATGTCCAAAATACTAAGAGCTATGCAATCTGAAACACAGAATACTGTCAGACAGCTATATCCAAGTTGAACCCGTGATTTGCTATTAAAAAAATTTGAATTTTCTCATAATTTCCTCATGAAAGTTATAGATATTTGACTTATATTTCTATATCATTTTTAATCACCTAAATTGGACTTCTTTAGCTCAGGATATGTCCAAAATACTAAGAGCTATGCAATCTGAAATGCAGAATACTATCAAATTGCTATACATAAGTTGAAGCCATAATTTTCTCCTAAATAAATTTGAATTTTCCCATAATTTCTTCATTAAATTTTTATATATTTTACTTCTCTTTCTACATCATTTTGAATCACCTTAATTGGACTTCTATAACTCAAGATAGGTCTAAAATACCAAGAGATGTGCAATCTGAGATGGTTGACGTATACATGGATTTTGACTCAAAATTTGCATACCCAAATGAACTCAGATTTTGAAAAATAAGTCCAATTAAGAAAGCTCAAGATGTCTACTTCAAATTTTAAGAAGATAACTTTCTCATTATAAAGCTCTAACGATGTCAAAATTCTCATTGAATCTTAAAGGTCCAATTAGCACAAGATAATCATACTTCATTTTAACTACCAATAGAGTCCAAACTTATACACACTTAAATAAACAAATTAAATGCTGAAAATTAAGTTTTTTAATATCAAAATTAAGATTGATTATTGCTAAGGTCAACAATCTCCCCCTTTTTTATTTTGACAAACTTATTTTGAGTTTGATTAAAAAATAATACAAAGTAAAGTGTGTAATAATATTTGTGATAATAATGATACCAAATATAATAAAATATATTTATTTATTTCTCCTCCTATGAATATAGACATGATAAGAAATATAAATTTATAGATTATTCCTCTTGACAAAAAAATATAAACAACATAAAATATAGCAGGATGGAAAAAAACATGGCATTCTTATGACAAATGAATTAAAAACATAAAATATGATAACATGATAATTTAAATAAATGTTAGGTAGTGTGAGGAAATAATTTCAAACATATATGCATATAATGCTACTAAAATGCATCACTTCCTACAGGAACAAAGTAAAGATACACTAAATCTTTGTAAAAATATTCATGCCTTATCAAATATCAAAACAATTCCTAAGAAGATATTCATGCCTTATCAAAGATAAAAATCATTCCTAAGAAGCATTTATACATGAATTATGCATGTATAAACACAATAATAAAATATTATACACATGTATATTAATGCATGTTTTATCAAAGATCAAAACAATCCTAAGAAGAATATTATACACATGTATAGTAATAAATAACAAACTCAAATATATTTCTCCCCCTTTGTCAAAAGAAAAATAAAAGAAAGAGATATAAAGGGAAAATGAAACACAAGATACTTAAAATCTTTATAAAATCTATGTCATACATAAAGTAAGCAAAATAAGATCTTTTGTAATATATGATGTACGACAAAATTAATCATAATGTTAATATGCATGCAAAAATTTAAACAAATTTTCTCCCCCTATATCAAATAAAAATATAATATGTCACTAATATAAACACATTTTTTATGGGAGTTTTTAAAATTAAAAATAAACTAAGTACACATGTTAAAAAAAATTAACTAGGTACACATGCAAACTCAAATTATTTCTCCTCCTTTGACAAAATGTAAAAGGAAATTTAAAAAGATAAACTAAATACAAGTTGACACAAAAAATTAAGATTAAAATCAAAATATTTATCAATCAAAGTAATCAATAAGCACGACATGATTTCACATGAAAATAGTTCAACCATTAATTAAACATAAAATTAAGATAAACTAAAACTATCAATCATGCCCAGTTCATGCTTAATGAAATTATTGAGAGGTTTGGTGAAAATATCTGCAAGTTGATTATTTGTATCAACAAATTCAAGTGAGATATCACCAATTTAAACATGATCACACAAGAAATGATGTTTAATGTCTATATGCTTAGTTCTAGAATGTTGAATGGGAATTTTTCTAAGGTTAATAGTACTTGTATTGTTACATTTGATTGGAATGTGATGAAGTTTTACACCATATTCTAACAGCTATTGTTTTTGCCATAAAACTTGTGAACAACAAAGACTTTCTACAATAAATTCAGCTTTAGCAATGGACAAGGCAACTGAAACTTGTTTCTTGCTAAACTAATAAACTAAACATTGTCCTAAAACTTTATAAGTTCTAGAAGTGTTTTTTCTATCTAGTAAACAACCAACAAAGTCTGCATCAGAATAACTAATCAAGTCAAAGGATGAACTCTTAGAATACCAAAGTCCTTAATTCATTGTACCATAAAGATATTTGAAAATTCTTTTAATAGCATTCAAATGAGAGTCTCTAGGACTTGATTGAAATCTAGCACACAAGCAAGTAGCAAACATAATATCAAGTTTACTAGCAGTTAAATAAAGAAGAGATCTGATCATACATTCACTTTTCATCCATCGATTTTACCATTCTCATCTTTGTTAAGTTTGGTTATGGTGCTTATTAGAGTTTTACTTATCTTAGCTCCATCCATGCCAATTTCTTGAACGTCTCTTGTATACTTGGTTTGATTGATGAAAATGTCATTTTTGCATTGCTTAAGTCTAAGAAAGAATTTGAGTTCACCCATCATACTCATCTCAAATTCTCCTTGCATTAACTTAGAGAATTCCTTACATAATCAATGGTTAGTAGCACCAAATATAATGTCATCAACATATATTTGAACAATTAATAAATCATTCTTGGATTTCTTTATGAAAAGAGTTGTATCAACTTTTCCTTTAGAGAAACCTTTCTCTAATAAGAAGTTGCTCAATCTTTCATACCAAGCTCTATAAGATTGTTTCAATCCATATAATACTTTGGAAGGTTTGAATACATGATTTGGAAAATCAAAGCTTTCAAAACTTGGAGGTTGTTTAATATACACCTCTCTTTCAATAAAACCATTTAAAAATGCACTTTTAACATCCATTTGATAAAGTTTGAAATACATGAATGATGCAAATGAAAATAGCATCCTAATAGCTTCTAACCTTGCAACAGGGGCAAAGGTTTCATTATAATCAATGTCTTCCTCTTGATTATAACCTTTAGCTAATAGTCTATCTTTGTTCCTAGTTATGACACCTTGTTCATTCATCTTATTTCTAAACATCCATTTGGTGCCTCTACTAGGATGATGTTTAGGTTTAGGAACCAAGGTCCAAACCTTATTTCTCTTAAATTGATTTAACTTTTCTTGCATAGCAAGGACCCAAAATTCATCACACAAAGCATCATCAATATTTTTGGGTTCAATTTAAAAAATGAAGGCTAAATTAACAATAGACTTTAATTGAGATCTAGTAGTTACCCCTTTTGTCATGTCACTTATAATAAGGTCTTAAGGGTGAGCTTTTTTGAATTGCCAATCCTTTAGAAGTTGATCCTTCAAGGTAGGTTAAGATGTCCCCTAATTTTCCTCCTTGCTTGGATCTTCAAGTTCCAAAGGCTTACTAGCATTTTCTTCTTGTGTTTCCATAATCTCATTGTCACCTATAAGATCATCAACACTATAAACATCCTTTTTAAGATCAAGTGAGTTTGATTCATTAAATACCACATGCATTGACTCTTCAACTACTATAGTTCTCTTATTAAAGACCCTATATGCTTTACTAGAAACAGAATAGCCTAGGAAAATTCCTTCATCGGCTTTAGAATCAAATTTCCTAAGATTGTCCTTGGTGTCCAATATAAAGCTCTTACATCCACATACTCTTAGATATGATATTTTAGGTTTTCTATTATTCCATAGCTTATAAGATGTTTTATTTAAAATTAGTCTTTTGAAAGCTCGGTTTGAAATATAACAATATGTGTTAATGACTTCCACCCAAAAATATAGAGACAAATTATACTCATGAAGCATGTTCTAGCCATTTCCACAAGAGTTCTATTTTTCCTTTCAACTACCCCATTTTGTTGAGGAGTTCTAGAAGATGAAAATGTATAAGAAATACCATTTTCATTACAATAGTTTTTGAAAAATTCATTTTCAAATTTGATTCCATGATTACTTCTAATAGAAGAAATACAAAAGCCTTTTTCTTTTTGAACTCTTTTTGCAAACTTTTTAAAAGCTTTGAATGCATCATTCTTATAAGCAAGGAAACATACCCATATAAATCTAGATTAATCATCAACCAATACGTATACATAGTTTATTCCATCGAGACTAACAACTCTAGTTGGTCCAAATAAATCCATATGTTTAAGTTTAAATGGCCTAAAGGTGGACACTACATTTTTAGCTTAAATGAGGACTTGGATTGTTTTCCCTTTTGGAAAACATCATAAGGTTTATCCTTAGTGAATTCAAGCTTAGGTAAACTAATCACAAGTTCATGTTTACAAAGATTATTCAAAAGCTCAAAATTTGCATATCCTAAACTTCTATGCCATGTCCATATGTCATGGGAGATAGACACTAAGCATTTTATGTCTTTGTTACAATTTTATTCAAATTAATGACATAAACATTGTCTACTCTTTCACCACTAAAAATAACTTTTTTTTCATCAAGACTATTAAAAAATCAATTTTTAGGATAGAAAGTTACCTTATTTCTCATGTCACGTAATTGACTTATACTAAGCAAATTATATTTAAGACCATCAATAAACAACACATGATGTATAGATAAGGATTGAAGATTACCTATTTCTCCAATGACAATAATTTTTGCTTTTGCATTATCTCCGATAGTAACGTGTCCTCCATCATTAGCATCAGGTTTGTTGAATTGCTCTTTGTCTCCTGTTATATGCCTTAAACATCCAATATCGAGACATCAATTGCTTTTTGTTCTTATGGATTTCAAGCACATCTACACAATACAATTTAAGTGTTCTTTTGGACCCAAACCTTTCTTGGTCTAGGTTGGTTAGTTTCAAGATAATCCGTATGAAGTAAATTCATATGTAGTCTTCTATAGAAGCACACATTGTTAGTATATCCTTTGATCATGCAATAAGAACATATACTATTTTTGAATTTATTCCCCTTATAATGAAATTCTTTCCTAGTATGTGCAATATGCCTTTGGTGTTGTGTGTATCTCCTATGGTTTTTTATCATTAAGTGAGGCATTAATTGGCAAGGATGATGTGAATTTTGTTAATTTTGTGCAACATGTTTATGTGCATTGCATTGTGTAGCATGCCTATTATAATTGTGTCTAATGTACATATAAGTATGTTTGGTTTAGGTGCTCTAGTTTAAGCCTTACCTCTTTGTGTTAATGAAGGATGAATGTCATGACACTTTCCCTTGCTATTTAACACATGAGGTCTTTTATCTTTGAAAACTGGAATCTTATTTGATTTGGAGGTCGAAGGAGTGGAATCATGTGAAGCTTTTACAAAATTAATATGTGATAAAGATGATGAAGACATTCCATTCTTATATCCAATTCCATACGTATCTCCATGAAATTTTTTAGAGTCAATAAGACTATCTAAAGTTTCTTTTCCTCTCTTAAATTTAGCAATGGAATTCTTTAATTCTAAGACCTCCTTAGAAAGCTTATGATTTTCATCATTTGCTTTCTTAAGTTGATCTTCTAAAGAATTAGAAGATTTTGCATCACTAACAAGTTTTTCGTTTGATTCAACAAGTTTAGCAAAATTAATTTTTAAAATTTCTTATTCTCTATTTAAGCTACCTAACTCATGCTTATAATATTTCTTTTTAGATAATAAACTTTTACATTTAACAAGTAATTTGCTCAAAATAGAGCTATCATCATCATCATCATCATTATCACAATAATTATCACAATTATTAAAGGAAGAATAAGAAGTAGATGGTACCTTATATTCATTTTCAAGGGTCATGAAGCAAAGATTGGCCACCTCTTGTTGTTCCTCTTCCTCTTTGGATTCAGAGGAATCATCCCAAGTAGCTTTGAATGCCTTCTTCTTATCTTTTGCTTCCTTATTCTTGAATTTGAGTTTAGGACACTCACTTCTAATATATCTCGATTTCTTACATTTATAGCAAGTAACCTCCTTAGTTTTATTTTTCCCATCTCCTTCGAACTTGTTATTGAAGTCCCTTGTTCTTGAGAAGTTTTTATTTCTCAAAAACTTCTTGAAGTTCCTAGTGAGCATGACAATGTCACCATTTTTATCACTAGAATCTTTGATGTTTTCCTCTTCACTATCTTCTTGAAGAGCTTTTAGAGAAATGCTCATTTTCTTTTCTTCTTTCTTTTCTTATTCTTCACCTCTTTGCTTGATAATGAGCTCATATGTTAAGATCTTACCAATGAGCACATTGATTGATAAGGTGGAGAGGTCTTAAGCTTCCTCAATTAAAGTAACATGAGATTCTCAATCCTTCTTAGGTAGGATTCTTAGAATCTTATTGTTTACTTCTTTCTTGGGGAAATGTTTTCCAAGTTTCTTGAGGTTATAAGGAGAGCATTGAGATGATTTTTCATCTCCGTGATTGATTCATGAGCCTTCATTTTTAAGAGTTCTTATTCATACATATGAAGCTAAACCTTCTTGCTTCTTACTTGAATGTTGCCTTCGTAGTGGTTTTCTAAGGTCTCCCACATTTCTTTAGCTGACATACAATGTTGAAGCTTGCCTCCTTCTTCTCTTATCATTGAAGAGACTAGAGTAACCATAACTTTTTTATTTTTGTGATTTTCTTCCTTTTGATCAATACTCCATTAGCTTTTTGCAAGAGTAGTTACCACACCATCAATGATAGTTGTAGGTTATTCCCAACCTTTTTGGACAATGTCCCAAAGTTTGATGGAATCACAATTAAAACATAATTCCATTTTGAATTCCAATGTGGATAGTCACTACCATCAAAGAATAGTCTAAGAGAAGAGATGTTTTGTGATTCACTCCCCATGATCTTAAATTCTAGTAATGAAACACATAGAATTAAATCTATGATACCAAATGAAAAGAGTCCTAAAGGGGGGTGAATAGGACTATCAAATAAAAATGAGAAATAAAAAGAATTCTTTGCAAGAATTGAATGGAAGTTGAGAAGGAAGAATGAAAAACACAAAGATTTAAGGAGTTTGGATTTAACAATAATCCTATGTCTCCACCTAACTTATCCCCAAGTTAGGAATTTCAATCACCCAAAATGTTATTCACAAGATTGAGATTACATAAGAGTTTTATGGCTCACTCTTATAACCTTACAATATGAGTTTTCAAGGCTCACTCAAAAAATCAAAACCTAAGTGTTTCAATGGATAACACTTAAACCAATTTTTTAGAAATAAATCTCACTTCCCTTCTAATCTAACTAAAGATTTAAGATGAAGAGAAATTATATTTCTAACACACACCCAACTCTCACAAGAGTAATATAAACAAAGAATTGTTTAAGAGAATTTGAGAGCTCAATGAATGCTTAAGAAAGAATGAATGATAAATAAGTTTCTTAACTTCCATTCAGCTCTAGAGGTATTTATACTTAAAAATATAGTTTTTGCAGGTGCAAATGATGTGTCCAACGTCTATATTTTGAATCATTGAAAGTGATGTTGTCAAACAACTATTCAAGGATTGAAACCATGATTGGCTACTCAAGAAATTTTAATTTTCCCACACTTTCTTCATAGAATCTATAAATATTTGAATTATATTTTATATCATTTTGAATCATCCAAATTGGACTTCTGTAGCTCAAGATATGTCCAAAATACTAAGAGCTATGCAATCTAAAATGTAGAATATTGTTAGACAGCTATATCCAAGTTGAACCCATGATTTGCTATAAAATAAATTTTATTTTTCCCATTTATTCTTTATTAAAGTTGTATATATTTTACTTATCTTTCTATATCATTTTTAATCACCTAAATTGGACTTTTTTAGCTTAGGATATGTCAAAAATACTAAGAACTGTGCAATCTATAATGCAGAATATTGTCAAACAGCTATATATAAGTTGAAGCCGTGATTTTCTCCTGAATAAATTTTAATTTTCCTATACTTTCTTCATAAAATTTTTAGATATTTCACTTTTCTTTCCATATCATTTTGAATCACCTTAATTGGACTTCTGTAAATCAAGATATGTCCAAAATACTAAGAGATGTGCAATTTAAAATGGTAGACGTATACATGGATTTTGACTTCAAATTTGCATACCCAAATGAACTCAGATTTTGACAAATAAACCTAATTCATAAAGCTAAAGATGTCTACTTCAAATGTAAAGAGGATAAATTTCTCATTATAAATCTCTAAGGATGTCAAAAGCCTCCTTGAATCTCAAAGGTCCAATAAGCCCAAGATAATCATACTTCATTTTAACTTCCAATGGAGTCCTAACTTATACACACTTAAATAAACAAATTAAATGCTGAAAATTAAGTTTTTAATATCAAAATTAATATTAATTATTGCTAAGATTAACAGCTATAGACCATTTCACTAAGTGGATAGAGCTAGAAGTTGTTACAACTATCATAGAAGCTCGGATACAATACTTTTTTTAGAAAGAAGTCATCTGCAAATCTAGCATTCCCCACACTCTAATAATTAACAATGGGAAACAATTTGATAATGAGAAGTTTATGGCATTCTACTCAGATCTTCACATAAAGATCATATTCACTTCAATAGCCCATCCCCAAACAAAAAGGTAGACAGAACTCACCAACATGATCATTATGCAGGGGCTAAAGAAAAGGCTAGACAAAAAGAAAGGGAACTAGGTGAAAGAACTCAATAATGTCATATAGACCTACAAAATAACACTAAGAACTTTAATAAGAGAAATGCTTTACAGGTTGATGTATGGAATGGATGCAGTAATTTTAATGGAGATTAGATCATCAAGATTCTAAGTAGCAGAAGATCTAGATTCAGAGGTTAACAACATCAATGATTGGATATGCCTAGATTTGCTAGAAGAAAGAAGAGAATGAGCATTCATTATAGCAAAATCTCAGAAATAAAGAATAACTAGGTATCACAATAAACATTTCCTAGCAAGGAAATTCAAGGTTGGAGACCTCATGCTAAGAAGGGAAGACATTAGTAAAGGAAGTTCAAGAACAGGCAAACACTGACCAAATTATGAAGGCCTGTATCAAATTACAGAAAAAACCACTAAAGGAGTCTACATAATTAAAGACATACAGGGAAAGGAGTTGTCGCGATATTAGAACTAAGACAGTCTTGGAAAGTATTATTAATAAAGTAAATTTATTCATAATAAAACCAATTTCTAATGAAATAAATTAGTTTCATTGATATTTAAACTGCTTTAAAAAAAGAAAGAAGAAAAATACATCTATTTCTATAAATTTAGCCCGAACTTAAGGGAGTAGCCCTAACATTGGATAAAGAGGCCTCACTCTCAAAGTTCTGAACGTCAAGTATAAAGAAAACTATAAATGAAGAAGGAGCAGCTTTAGAGGACACATTTTCATTAATGACCTTTAGATCCTTTGATTGGTTAGACTTACACCTCGTCGATTCTTCATCTTCGGCAGCTAATCTTGCCAACTCATTAGATGTTATCTTGTCAAGCTTAGTAAAGTCTAAGTTCAAATGTTGAGCAAGAAGTATCCTTTGGCACTTAGACTTGTAGGCTTTCAAAAACCCCTTCAACAGCTTTTAGTAGCTCTTTTTTTCATTAACTCATGATTTTTTTCTCTTCAATCAACTCCTTCTTCAGAGGTCTAAGCTCAGAGTCTTACTACTCGATCATTAATGTAAGTTGAGTTTTGGAATGCTCAAGCTCTTAAAATTTCTTCTAACTTGACTTGGCCATAAACTGAGCTTCTACATTCTTAGTTTGACAAAGCTTAAGCACCTCTGCTACCTTTTTCAGCGTCTCCTTATATTCAATGGCAATGGTACCTAGATTCACCTTCTTTAAACTATTCTCACTCTTCAAGAAGTAGTAAGTATCCTTCATCAGCAGTAGCCCCTCAACCAACTGATAAGAAGAAATGTTAAGACCCATATAATATATGAAGAAAGGATATAAATAAAGTTAGGAATATAATTCCAAAGTTTGGGAGACCAAAGCATTACCCAGCTCATCCTTATCAACCTTCATCCACCTTTGGATGTCCATTGGAAAATGCAGAGACTCAACACACTGGTCCCTGACCTGATTGTTTAGGATACTCGGTGGATTCATTTTGAATATAATCCACCTCTTTATGTTTGGGCATCCTAGTATCCAAGGATGCTTGACATATAGCTCGCTACCCTCGATGAGCTAGGGAATGCTAAACTTACATTTACCAAGCTTAGAAGTTTTTATCACAACATGCAACCTATATTCCTAGGGAATGCTAAACTACCGCTTATACCATACCAACATATCATCATTCACTTTAGACTCAAACAAATTATAACTAACCCTCTCTTGAGGAGCCATGGAATCTACAAAAAGAAAAGAATGAAGAAAAATAACAAAAGAAAAGGTTTTCAGCTGGGTAAAATGATGACTTCTTCAAGAAAATACAAAGAGAAAAGGAAATCTTTGAAAGCAAAAAAATAAAGTGCAACTGGGAAAGAAAGCAATAGTGTAAAATTAGTAAATGATATAGGGTTTTTAAATGAGAAGGATGGTTCTAGAATACCATCTAATACCCTTACGGCAATTCGGGACATCTAGCAGTTGTGATTAGAGCAACTGAAACGTCTCCTCTTCTGACACACGAACATATGTGATAGTTTTGAAATTTGAAATAAGGCATCTCAAAAGGCATGAATTTAAATGTCAATGTTTCCATGGGACTTAGGTCATTTTATAACAAGCATCTAAGTCTAGTGACTGAAGCTAGCACCCTCATGTTTTTTCATAACACTAAGGTTTTAAGACTTAGATCATTTTATAACACCGAGCATCTAAGTCTAATGACTGAAGTTGGCACCCTTAAGTCATTTCATAACACTAAGGTTCTGAGACTCATCTAAGTTCAATGTCTAAAGCTGGCTCCTCAAGTTATTTTACAACACTGAGGTTCAGAGACTCGAGTCATTTCATAATGCCAAGCATCTAAGTCTAGTAACTAAAGCTGACACCCTCAAGTCATTTCATAACATTGAGGTTCCGAGACTCGGGTCATTTTCATAACACTGAGCATTTAAAGCCCAATGACTGAAGCTAGCACCCTCAAGTTATTTTATAACACTAAGGTTCTAAGACTTAGGTTGTTTCATAATACCAAGCATTAAACCGCAGCAACTGAAGCTGGTCCTCTCAAGTCATTTCATTACACTAATGGGTTATAAACTCGAGTCATTTTATAACAGCAAGCATCACACAAGAAATGTTTGATGTCTTTTAACTCCAAGTATTTAAGTAAAACTGGCATCTTAAGGTTTTCTCATGATACTCAAACACTGAATCTAAGACTCAGTATACTGAGCATCTCAACATTCAATGATTAAGGCTAGCCACCTTAACTCATCCTTCTATAATAAAAGAGATTCCATAGCAAAGTAATTATCTCAACAAAGTAGTCACTTATTGAGTTACTTATCATCACTCAGAATGATCATTATCGAAAAAGCTTAGACATAAATATCCAAATAAACTTTTGAGGGGGACTCTTAATACCCCGTATATATATTTCTATTCTAAATAGGGTTCATTTTCCTCCACGTAAGGTAAATTAGGAAAATGCCTAATTAGGAAGATACTCAAATAAGAAGATATTCATATGCTAAAGAGACAAGGACTTCTAAGCATGGTAATCCTATAAGGTTGATAAATCTTGTTCCTCTCATGTTTGAGCATTACTTTCTCTATAAATACTCGTCACATCTATCATTCTATTCTATTATCTTCATTCATAACACTCTTTATCTCTCTAAACATAATCTCTCTCTACTTATTCTAACTTAGGAATTAGAGGGTTTGTAGGATCCTCCCTACCACTCACCTCACCTCTTATTGATTACTTGTTTATGGGATTCAAGGATTCTAAAAAATAAGCTATCAAAGGGTAAGGGTAAGGGTAAAGATGGAGAAGGCGAGACTTTATCTAATTTATTTACTTTTAAATATTCTAAGAGCTCATTTAATATAAAGGTATTAGATACTAGTGCAATTTCTTACATTTGTGTATCCTTGAAGGATCTAGCAAATGAGAGAAGGTTGAGACCCAATGAAGTGACCCTAAAGCTAGGAGATGAAATGTTGCAGCTAAAACTATAGGATCTAGTTTTATTGATTTATGTAATCATATTTTATAATTGGATGATGTCTTATATGTATGCAATGCTTTAAAAAATTTAATATAGTTATCTCTAGTTGAACTAAATTCCATTTAAGTAGAGATGTATGTATCATTTATTTTGGAAATAAGATGGTAGGCATAATAATGTTAATCTTTAAAAAGGAAAACAAGAAGTCCTAGCAAAATTAATTTGTTTATTCATGAAGCAAAAATTTTGTACAAATTATGAAAAATTATTAATATATTCAAAATATAAATTTTTAATGATAAATAATTCTTTCTATTTTTCTAAAATTAATTAAATTTGTCATTGTGAAATGAATATTAACATAAGAATATATCAATAGATTAGCTAATTAACGATTATTTTAAGAACTAGTTTGGCATTATGGTTGGAGGCTAAAAAAGTAATTTTTTATTTTTATTTTATATTATTTGAAAAAAATTTCTAAAATTATTTTTTCACCTAAACATTTTCAAGAAGTTTGAACATGAAAAGACCTAAAAAAGTGACTTATATAATTTAGAATGCATAAAAAGGAAAATGAACTTATTTTGAAATAGAATAATAAATTATTACATATAAAAATAATTAATAGGCATTTATGAATGAAAATAGCCATATCCATTGATAATTGGTTTTTATAACTCTTGGGTTCGGCGTCCTGCAATCCACAAACAGAAGGCAAGGTGAGAGGTGGGGAGAATCCCCACGAACACTCTGATGCCTAAGTTAGAGAATAAAAACAAGGAGAATGCAAGATAGATAGAATATGTCAGAATGAGATGTCCCCTTATGAGAGATGTAGAGCTCTATATATAGTAATACTCAAACTTGGATGGAATCGGATTCCGTGTGGGATAGTGAATCATAATCTTAGTAGGAGAGTGTTCCTTTTATGCTTAGGACTCCACTTTGGGGTAGTCCCCATTCTAGATGAATCTGCCTTCTTGCTAGTCCAATTGTCCATATTTAGGGGGTAAGGGGTCCCTAACTAAGCAGGAACATTCTAGATGGTATCAAGAGTCCCCCCCCCCCCGGGGTATTCAGATATTTATGTTTGTCGCATCCAGGTAGGATGCTAATGCTCTCAGAAGGGATATAAGATGGTAATAGAGGGCAGTGAACTGAGGTGGCTAGCCTCAATCACAGTGAGTAGAGCTCAGTGCCGAGTATCTGGATGGTCATCGTTGAATCATAATCTATAGAGTTGGGATATCCACCAAGTGCGTATGAGCACCATAATAGAATAACCTGTCCATTTGGAAACAACATGACGGAACCAGTCATCACTGGATTTTTGATGCTCGGTGCATGGACACGAGGCTTTTTGAGCTTGAATCCTCAGTACTACAGAAGCGACCTGAGGGTGCCAGCTTCAGTCACTGGACTTAGATGTGTGAGACTTAGATGCTCGGTTCAAGGACATGAGGCTTACATGCTCGAAACCTCAGTACTACAGAAGCGACCTGAGGGTGCCAACTTCAGTCGCTAGATATAGATGTGCGAGACTTAAATGCTCAGTTTAAGGACACGAGGCTTACATGCTCGAAACCTCAGTACTACAAAAGCGACCTGAGGGTGCCAGCTTCAGTCACTGGACTTAGATGTGCGAGACTTAAATGCTCAGATACTCAAAATGGGCTGAAAATGATGTTTGAAATGCCTTCTAAGTCGCTTGATGAAGCGGCCCAGTAGAAATGTGGGCAGGTTGACACGTGGTGGGATCGCTTCAACTCTTAGGGATTCATAATTAAAATCGCGTGAGTGATGCATCATTTTGTATGTCAGTAAACAAAGTGTTTGTGTCACTGTTATCACGATTCCTCATCTAATGGGCTTTTTTATTCCCAAAAGGCCCCTAATGGCCTAGGGAGGAACGCAGTAATAATGAGGGCACTTAATGGCATGCTTTCAAATCCTTCTGTGTCTTTATACATACTGTTGCACTTGTTAATTGGCATATTTTGCTTCTTTTGCTTTTCTTTTATTTTTACCTTTGCTGCATTGTTATCGCTTCCGTTGTTTCTATTTCTTCCTATCGTAGTTCTTGCTTGTGGTGACCAGGTGATTCTTTCATCTTTCTTCTTCCTCTTTTTGGTCCTTTCTATTATTGTGTGTTTCCCTTCTCCACTATGGCCCCAAAGGAAGAAGTTAGTTCTGACTTTTTTGTCTCCAATGTAGATAGTGAGTTACTGGGGTAGTACCGACGGTAGTTCTGTATCCCCACCGATTACGCCCTTCACACTGTAGATAGCAAGTTTAGGGCCCATACCCCCTTATCAAGGCTAAGTGAATTAGTAGTGTATTTTGACCAATTAGAGGGGGTTTGAAATTTCCTCTAAATCCCTTCGTAAAAGAATTTTTGAATTAGAATAACATAGCACCCGGTTAGCTTCATCTGAATAGTTATAGGATACTGACCGGGTTCATCCAACTGATGTATGAAGCGGGGAGGGAATCTGATCTAAATGTCTTCCGATATCTGTACAAGCTGACTAGGAAGAAGGGAGAACTAATGTTCTCCCTGTCAGCTGTACCCAATCATACTCTCTTTGTAAAGCTTTCGGATCTCCACAAGAAGTGGAGACACCATTTTTTTGTTGTGGAGCATCAGTTGGACTTCTTAGACGTCCAGAGGATGTGATCGGACAAGTGTCATAAGGTGACCCGTCCAGCGAAACTTTTCGACCATAATACGGAGCTAGTTTTACGGCTACATCTCGATGGGCTTGCCGAAGCTCGATCAGCAGAGGATGCGTCCCGAAGGTACCTGTGGAGAGTTTGTCTGAGTCACAATCACTCTCCTGGTATGTTTATTTTGCTTTGAGCTATTTTTCTGACTTGCTTTATTTTTTCAACTATAAATGGCTGACTTTTTTTATTTTACGGGCGGGATTTCCTTAGTTGATGAGTCAGCTGCTGTGGAGGAGGTGCGGGTCTCTCCTTCTCCAGAACCTAAAGCTCCTGTGGCCCATGAAGCGATTCCCGCTGACCCTAAGGGCAAAGCGCCGGTGGAAAGTGAACGGTCGAAGCAGGTTGGTCAAAGAAAGAGGCAACTAATTGACCCGGGGTCTGATGCGGAGGGGCTAGATGAAGAGATTTATGTTCAGCGCCTGCGATTATTTGAGTGTCCGGATATGAGGGGCTGGATACTAAAACGGATAAGCCCCCGAGCATCTCTAACAGCCAAGTGTGGGACTTTAAAACAGTCTTTATGTAATCTTTAACTTTCAAACAAATTTAAAGATAAAACTAATTAAAAAGTCAGCGACATGTGATTACTTCACTTCAAAGACATTATAAGAAAAAGAATTTTGTCACCATTAACTTGTGATATTAATTTTCATCTAATTTAAAAAATTAAAATTAATTTTTATTTTACTTTAAAAGGAAAGTCTTATTGTAATCCATTGACACTTTAGTCGTCTATTTTTTTTTACTATAAAACATTTAAAATAATTAAATTATAATATTTTAAAAATATATTTAATTTATTAATGAATTGATATTTAACCCCTTTGACTTTTTTATTTACAAAAATAATTAAAATAAAAGTTACAATATTTTTAATATATACTTTATTTATTAATGTGTTAAATATAAATTAAATTTGTAATTGTACGAGTGCTTATCTTTGCGGTTCTTAAATGAAAATAGGTAGAAATAGTGCCGAGTTATTATGGGGATGAGTTATAAGGACAGAGTGGGGCTTTTTGATGATCGTCTTCCTGACAAAATGCACTATTTTTCCTTCACGTAATAAATTTTGCCATCAACTATTCTTAAGAATTATTGAGTATATGCGCATGAACATGAGTAGTAGTACTTCACCATGTTAAAATCTTTAAAAAAAACATTATTATTATTATTATTATTATTATTATTATTATAGCAATTTCCTATGAACATGAGAATTTTGCAATTATCAGAAAATAAAGTTAGGACAATGAGAAGTATTCCCATTGTAACTTTCTATTTTTATAAGTGACAGAAAACATTTTGATAGTTGATAAAAAAAATATTGATACAAATAATAATTTAAGTGTTGAAAAATTTATATTTTTTTAAAATAAAATTTTAAGATCAATTTTTATATACCAAAATAGGTACAATAAAATTTTTACCTTCTTTATCGTATTCATTCGACTCAAATTTTTGAATAATCAAGACTTGTATGACTAATAAATAATTTGCAAGAGATTCAGCTTATTTATTCCATATTTTATAAATTTTGATATATTAAACCTTTATTGAAGGGAAGTCGATATAATTTTATGCACTTTGTGTAGAAAAATTGTATATGCTAAAATTAAATAAAATAGATAGTCATAATATATTTCTAGGTAATTGATAACTTTTATATCTATATTAATCAAAATAATAACATAAATATATATTCACTTTTTATTAGTTGCATGGTGGGGCAAAGTAGAACAAAGTGACTTAATGCTGTCCCCATTTCCAAATCGTAGAAGGGATGGAAATTAATGGGAATGACTTCTTCAGGTTTGCTTTTCCTCAATTTTTCTCAAATTTAATTTTTCATGTAACCATCTTTATCAAAATCAAATCTAATAATTCATATTATTTATATTTAGAGGTGATCATGGTTCGGAAGTAGTCAATTCTAATTTCATCAAATATGAATTAAATCAGAACTAGCTTTTTTTCCGCTTCATGAATGATTTCAGTTTGATCGATTCTGATTCAAGTAATTTAAAATTCAATTGGCCGATTCAGTTAGTTCAATAATTAATTTTTTTTTTAAATTTAGTTTAAAATCGGAATCAGCCGATTTTGGCTTTAAATGAGAGAACTGACTCTTTATGAGTTCAAGCCAATTGTTGTTCCAATTTTACCCAAGTAGATTCTAAAACTTAATCAGCCTATTTAATCCCGCAAATTATATCATAGACCTCTATCCATATTGCAATATAGATCAAAGATTCATTATACATGTTCATATTGTAATATAGATCAAAGGTTCATTACAAATGTATCTTTTTTTTTTTTTAATGCTTCCTTCATTCATGATTGGTTTTTTTTTTAACGTTACCTTCCCCCTCTACAGCATCGTTGATATCATTGCCATCACTTAGCTTTCACCAATCCTGAACCAACTTCTTCTTCTTATATGATTTCATCTCAATCTATCTGCCTTTCTTCTTCTTTATTTGTGTTGCATAAAACTAAAATTGGTTCTTGTTTTGCTTGCTTCTATTGCAACTGCAAATTTTTCTTTCTTTGATACCAAAGAAACACTAGACGAAAGAGATGAAAGAAAAATCAATTGTGAACGACGGACTCTAACAAATCAATTGCAGAACGGCGCTTGCAGTTTTGAACGTATCCAAGTTCCATATTACAGTAGAGCTTCCAAATTTTTAATTAAAGTGTCAATAATTGTTTCTTGTGTGTTTTTGCATTATAGCATTTTCTTCCACTTAACATGGTTTTTCTTTACCTCTACACCAATTTCATTGCCATTGCTTATCACATCCAAAATAGCTTTGCTTAGCTTATCGTGGATGAGCTTATTCATGATATAATTTTTTTCTTTATTTGACAATGGATGAGCTTGTTCATGTTAGATTTGAATCCATTACTCATATTAATGTCTAGATTTGATTTGATTTATAAGGACGTTAAGAACTATGTGTTCAACTAGTTATATCTTTTTGGGTTCAGATTTGATTTAATTTGAAACTGTAGGTGCTTATCAATGAATCTATAAGTAAAAATTAGTGAATATTCAGGTAAAGTTCAATAAACTTTACTATGGATTCATTGATTTTTACCTGTATATTTATTAAGAATCAATGAATTTACAGTCAATGAATATGTAGTTAAAAGTTAATTCACCCACATAATTTTAATAAAAAAAATGTATTTCACGCAAAAAAAAAAAACTCATGTTTTTTCTTGCTTGTGTAATAATTCCTAATTCATATTACAATATAAACAGGGATCCATCATATAAAAATATGTGCAATTCTATGTATATTATTTAAACCTTGACTTATATGTCTGTAATAATTTTCTTTTTAAATTATGAATTCACAATGATATTTAATGTATAGCAAATCTCCAATTTGGTCTCAAAGAACATGTATTTTCTACAAATATTTTCACGTAGAAAATAATTATTTTCCAAAGATTAAACATCACCATTGCTTTACGTAGTGCATATTACTATGGCAATTTGTGTTGATGGGTCGTAAACGGGTCGTGTCGAGACACGATAATAATACATATATGGCCAACCCAAACACGATTTGTTTAACTAATCGTGTCAAAGTTATAAATTCAAACACGAATACGTTTATTAACAGATTACACGATACGATCCGTTTAACTTATTCAGGTCTAAACGTGTTAATACACGTTTAACTTATTCAGGTCTAAATGTGTTAATACATGTTTGACACGTTTAATACTAAAAATATGATATTAGGTTAATATTATATGAAAACTTAAAACTAAATTAGGCTAATATCACATTAGGTTAATATCAACACTTAAAACTAAAATTTTTATCATAACATCAATATTAATTTAATGAAATTCATCTAATCTTAATATAAATATGTGATTTTATATAAATATGTGATTTTTACTCTATCTTACTATTTAAAATCTATATATAAAAATAAATTAGTATTATATAGTATTTTAAATACTTGATATATTTCGAAATTTCTATTAACATAATTGATGAAACAAAATCTATTATATGTAATAACATAAAGAGTAAAGACTATATATATGTCAAGACTATATGTTAGTAATATATTAAACAATTGACAATATTAATTTATACTACATTTTAAAGATATATAATTTTAGCATTGCATATCTAATTCAATTGACATTGTTAGAAACTTAGAATACTATAAAAGTTTATAGTTAATAATAATTCATCAAAAGTATATAGGAATTCATATCAACACAATTAACAATATGTTATCACTCAATAATAAATTAACTAAATTATATGTAATAATATATATATATATACTCCAGTCTACATAATATTATTATTAATACAATATGTTATTACAAATACTAATTTAATAAATGTAAAAGTGTTATATAAATGTGTTTATACATGTTTAAATGAGTTACATGTTAATCGTATAACCTGTTTAATAAACATGTTAATCATATGACATGTTTAATAAACATATTTATATATGTCTAAACAGGTTACAAATTCAACCTATTTAAACATGATTTTATTCATGTTTTAAACAGGTTGATCCATTTATGATCCAAACCTGTTTAATCTAAATTCAAACTTCACTTAACTCTGTGTCGTTTAAACGGTCGTGTCACAAATTGTCAACCCTAAATATTATTCTCTTCTCTTTCCTTCTCACCAACCCTCTCTTACCCTTTTTCTTTTAGGTAGCATCGTTTTCTTCCTCTTTCTTCTTCCTGGTTGTTGCTTTTATGTTGTTTTATATATGAATAATTTACATTTGAGCATAAATCTTAAATTTGTATATTATTCAAAAATAAATCTTAAATTTGTATGGAATCTTCCATAATTTTATCATTATTTATTCTTAAAGTACGTTATTTTGGTGAGAAATTTTATCCATTGTTTTGGTAATTCACCGAGTCCATTGGAGCAGTTAAATGATAAAATGTGCTGATATTTAAATTTTGTTCCAATATGACTGTTCAACACTTGAAAAAGAAATGGTGAAAACATATTTTATTTTTATCTTTACAGGGGGGATTTCAATTTACTAATTGTCATATAGTCTTTTTTTCCTTTATTGTGATACTGGAATTTCATTTCGTGCTCAAAATGCACATTACTTTTTTTTTTTTTTTTAATATAGAGATCATTTGACTTAAAACATCAATAAACTACACAATATAGACTGTTCTCCCTTTTTAAATTATTGACGACAAAATTCAAATCCAACACTTCCAAACTTAATTTATGCAATTAATCAAATCTTGGCATTTTTTTTTAATGGTTTGCACTTACTTCTGAGTCCATTTCCTAACTTTGTTCTTATTCTTAAATCTTGGGAAAAACACAAAAAGAAACATCCAAAGCAACAAGGTTCATGCCAAGAGTACAGCAACTAGATACTAACATTACTCAAAAATTTTTATACATATGACTAATCTAAAACAAAGATCGTGGCATTTCCAAACTACCAAGGCAACCAGACAACTACTCATCTAAGAAAAAGAAGAAAAATGCCTCCAAAGGTAATGCCCACAAAGATAAAAGAAAATAAGCATTTCTCATATTGTAATTTACAGAGTAAAGAACACATCACAGATCCCTCCTGCACATCGGGCAAGACGCGTGCCTGAGCAGCCACTTATCTATGCAAGGTAGGTGAAATATGTGATGACAATGTGGCAAGCTCCTAACTGTCTCGCCGAGCTGAAAGTCCTGTATGAACAATATGGCAAAATGTCAATATTTCACAAACTTGTTTCATATTTATCACACTACTAATCACCGACAAAAAGAAAGATGTAATTGTCAAGAAAGAATAAATGAACCATACCTGAAGGCAAACAGAACAAGCAACTTTCTCCCCTGAAGCGTCAATATTGTTATTGCTTGTGATTATTATTTTGGGGATTTTGTCAACAGTATCTCCAGTTAATCCCTTAGCGCCACCGGTGTCAAAGATGTTCTGTTCCTCCTCAAAGGTTGTTTCAACAGCACCCATCTAATTGAGCACATGGAACTTATAAGTATAGGGTAATTGATTTGGATGATGACAGTAATCAATCAACAAATTTTGCTAGGACCGAAAATTACCTGGCTTTGTACTGCACTTAACATGGCTGGACCAATTCGCTCACGAACAAGTCTCCCACTAAGAAGGCTTGCAATAACATCAATCTGCCGTGTTAAATAGAGTTCATTACTTGAGTACAAAAGTTAACATCACATAAACGTAGCCAAGGAGTATCATTTGAATTCGTAGTTAATTATCAATGTTACTAATAAACATGGATGGAACTTAGATGGCCAACATAAAGGCACATTAACAAAGACAGAGAAATTAAATTGCTCACCAAGTAGAGGAGACACCCAATTCCTGATTCATCTGATTGCCAAAGAAGAAGAGAAGATTCAAAGACCTCAATTGAAAAAACAGCTCCTGATATGGCTCCTACTGCAGCCCCTCGAACAAACCCACTTTCAGTTTCTTGGCCTATCAAAGCTCCAGTCATGGCTCCTAACAAGGTACCAACTGCAGATAACAGTGATGCCAATTCCTTTAGCACATACTTACAAGAGAGCTAATGCTCTTTACTTATTACATTTAACATAGAATTAAAAACAAGAAACAGAAAAAGGCAAGAAACCAAAAAGATAGAGCAAAAAAGATAGGAAAATGGTTTTTACATGAAGATTTGACATCTTTAATTCTAAGGAACCAAACAAGATCACTTATAATAATACATGTTTCCTGAAGATGGGATACAAAGATAATGATCCCAAATCCCTTTTTGCCTAAAACATATAAACCAACCTTTCTATATATAAATTGTATTGTAACCCTACAAAAACAATAATATCCATATCATTTTCAACATAAAGCTTTTATCTTTTCAGACAAACCTATCAAAAGATTTAATACATGAAATCAAAGCTAACAATAATAATACAACGAAATCCAAAAACAAATTTAACAATTCAAGAGAAACCCCAATATCAAGTTTGAAGCAGATCCCACATCAAGAACATAAAACAGATCCAAGAATCAAATTCTGTTCGATCAAGAAATGGAAAAGGAAAAAAATTTTCTCATCAACACAAGAACCAATAATTCCAAGAAACATCAAACCCCAAATGTTAAAAAGAAAACAAGAAAGCAGGAAAGAATACCAACCTAAGGCAAAGAAGAAGGTAAAGATCGCAGAGAAAATGTTCCCAATGATAGCAGAAACTGCAAAATTGCAAGCTTCCTTCACTTTTTCAACAAAATCTCCAAAGAAAGACAATGAAGACATAGAAAAACGAGATGGGTACGGATAAAACTCCATTCTTTATGCTCTTTTTTTTTTTTTTTTTTCTTTTTTGGGTTTCCAATTTGCACAAAAAATAAGGAAAACCTCTTATGTTAAATAGGTTGTGCACTTGATCTACAAATTCAAGAACTGGGTTTGTTTAAACAAACAGAAACACCTACAGCTAATCACTTCCTCTCTATATGTATATATACATATACCCAGATGTGTGGAATGGGTTTATTATTGGGTATACTTGGTCCTTAAGAAGAGAGAAAATGAAAAAAGAACCCATCAATCAACCTACTCGCATTTAAAGCTTCTTACAGTTTTCTTTGACACAAAACTCTCTCTTTATCTACCTGTTTTCTTTGAAACGCCAACTCTGTTTTTTTTTTCCTTTTACTTAGATTTCCAATTATGCTAATCAAAATATATTAAAAATATTCAATAATAAATAATAGATTTGGTTTTCAAGGATGGGAGAAAAAGATGAGAACCTTCAATATTATTTTTGGTCCACAAAGAAAAATTGATCACAAGAAAGAAAGGAAGAAGGAAAGAAAGTTTCTAAATTTTTCAATCACTCATTTTGAAACTATAAAAGTCTAATTATAATACTGATAGGCTAAAAACGAGAGTACAAGTGGTACAATTATAGTGAGATTTATTCTATTATTTGCTGAGTTGTAACATTTTGTTTAGGAAACCACTTGCTATCTGCAACATTTTATAAAAACATTTTTCTTCAATTAATCATGATCTGTGACGGCATTCATTATTGTTCTTTTTTTTTTACTAAATTAATTAACTTTTTTTTTTACTAAATTAATTAACTTTTTTTTTATCAAATACATACCAACGTTATTAACTTATTTTTTTTAATTTCGAGGTTGAATGAGCTCTTTTTATAAAGATATTATCTTTAAAAATTGAATTTATAATTTAAAATCATGAGTTCATCCTATTATTACTAAGTTAATTCACACGGATGATGAATTAATATATATTTATTTAATTATTTTAAAATGTAAATAAAATAAAATATTATCTATTAATTAAAGGTTTTTAATAAAATAAAAATTATAATTTAATTGAGTAAATTTGAAAAAAAAACCTCACTTTTTTTTTAACTCTATACTATTTTGTAAGAATATGAAAGGACATAAATATAGTTTAACATTTAAAAATTCAACGTTTATATATATATATATAAAGTTTATAATTTCTAATATTATAATAAGAGTTTTTATTATTCAATTACTCCATTTTTCATTCTATATTAGACAATTGCTTTGAGTTCAATTATATTAACAAAGTCATAGAATTGAAATAAACATGAATGGTATTCATTCATTACCAACAGTGCAAAGATTCAAACTAAAGAGAGGTATTCAAGTTTCCTTCTGCTTCCCTTTAGAAATGAAAATATCTTTCGTTGATTAAGTAATTAGGTGGGTATGATCTTATGGGTTCATTAATTAGGTTGGATTACAGTAGGCCCCATAAATAATTTTCACTTGGACCCCATGGCTTTCATGCACTAGTTCCTTGTCTTCCTCTGTTTTACTAGAGATAGAGGACATCTTTTTTTTTTCCTTTTTCCCCCTATTTGCTTGCATTAAATTCAAAGAACATGTTAGGTAAATTAAATTTTGATTAGACTGATAATGTAGTCCAATAAGTTGCTTTAAATCTTATAAACGTTGGTTTTAAAAAATTCTTATTCAATAAGGATTTAGGGATAATTCCTTCATAAATCTTAAAAGTTATACCATTTTTTCAATTAAATTCTATAAGTTTTAATTATTTCAATTGAGTTTATTAAATTTTTAAAAATTGCACCATTAGTTCTAAACCGTTAAAATTGACAAACTTACTTAACGTGTCAGTCAAGTCCTCAAACCTCCTTTAAATTGACTGATAATGTGTCAATCATGCAATTAGCTTCAAAACATATAATGCCACGTTGAAAAAATATGCCATGTTAGATTTTCACTATTAGTTAGAGATCCTTTATGTAATTTGAAATTCTATAACGCTAAACATTGATAAAGATACATCAGTGCAAAGGTATTCATTCTCTTTGTGCAAAGCTACATTTTTCTCAAAAAAAAAAAAATTGATGTCATTCTCTTTGTAGTCCAAGAAAACGATAATGGAAAAGTGAGTTGTGGTTCAAGAAAATGATTTATTTGATTGATGTGAAGATTTTGTTTAGGGCAATGGGAAACTGGTATGTGACTTTTTTTTTTTGGGAAATCAATAATGGAAAGCAAAAATGAAAATTGAGCCTTATTCTAATACTCTGATGCAATTTTATATAGTTACATTTTGATTCAAGTGCTAACTACACGAGTTTTCCATATTATGAAGTAAAGTGTTGGTTCAAGTTTGGGAAAAATGGTGTTGATGTTGAAGGTGCTGGTATTTATAGTAGCCAATCTCGTGATGACTTTCATAGAGATAATGTTGAGCAGGTAATTAATTTCTCTTCTACTTACTAACATATAAAGTTCCATGCTTTCTATCTGGTTTTAAAATTAGGATTTGCTTGTTAGTTAATTGAAATAGTTTCTTGATATATGCTCTAATTGTCTTGTCATTAACTCATCAATTGTCTACCTACTAGTGGGTTGCTTTTTGATTTTGAGTTAAATAGGCTAGATGGGAAGATAAATATTTATTGTTTAGACTTTATTGAGATGAAATTTATTGGCTACAGAGCTTCTGGACTTAAAATTGGCTTATATATTGTGCTAGTATAATTGGAGTATTGATCAGAACCTTTATTTGCTCATATCATGGCCTTTAATTTGAAGCTTGTACAATGTGAATGAAGTTTTTTTAATCACTTTGTTCTTATAGTTCAATTTCCCAACTTTACTACTAGTAAAGAGAAAAATGAGAGAGTTGTAGTGCAGTACATGCTATAGTGTAGTACAAGTTAATAGCACATTGCTTAGTTGAACAATTAGAAGCTACCCTTAGTAAACTATCAACAGATAAGGAAATTATGGATATTAAGAGAAGAGCTTACTCAAGAAAGTTATGCCACTCTCCTTTTGATACTAATTAACTTCACTATTATATAAGTTTACTAAAGATTATTTTGACTAATCTTACAATCGCTGTCTTTGAATTGCTTATCTTCTTTTAGTATCTAAGTTGATTATCGATGCTTTTTCTTACTATTCAACAATCTAATAGTAAAAGCACTTATATATGTACTAAAATGTCATTCAAAAAAAAATCAATTCTAAGCCTCTTTATTTTGGTGGTGTATTATTAAATATTTCAAGCATCTTATTAGTTTTAATTAGCATGTCGAGTGTCAACTGATAACTCTAATAAATAAATTAGATGAATGAATTTGGTTTAAATATGAAAGAGCTTCAATGTATTTATATATGTTGTTGGTTATGTATGTAGTATTTTAACTACATAGGGATGCTTGCGGTTGAGGGAACATATGATAGGATGGAAGCTCTTCTAAGTCAAAACATTCATCGAGTAGACATCTTGTTAATGCTTGCTGCTTTAGAAGGTGACAAGCCAAACATTGAAGAATTACTAAAAGTTAGAGGAAATTATAATATCAAGGATGCAAATGGATGGACTGCACTTGATAGAGCCAATGAAGAAATCAAGGAATTCATCCTTGCATTTTTAATTGAAAAGGCATAATTTTGATAATTGTACTTTTATTACCTCTGACTTCTCACAAATTATGAATCTTCTTCTTGGGGTCTTACTTGTCCAGGAGGTCCTTATAACAAGTGTGTTGCCATAATTGTCGTTCATATTTTCACCCTCAGATGAAAAATATAGGTCCTTGCAAAGTTGTAGAGTTCTTTAACTCTTCTTCCTTCTCTGATTATTCATTTTATATATATATATATATATATATATATATATAACCAATCATTTATAGAGGGAGGCGAGAATTTTCCCTCTCAATTGGAAACATCTTCTCCCTATAAATCTTCAATTCATTTTATATCAAATTGCAAAAAGAAACCCTAAGTGATAGTGTAAATATGACATATCATATTTTTACAAAGTGGCATTTTGTGTTGTTAATCTCTTCCACCTTGACTGACATGTCATCAGTCAATTTCAAAGAGAACTGAGGAGTAACTAACATATCAATAACGTCTGTTAATTTTAACGACTTAGGACTAATGACACAATTTTTAAAAACTTAATGAACTCAATTAAAACAATTAAAACTTATAGAACTTAACTGAAAAATCGATATAACTTTTAGGACTTATAAAATCATTATCCCTTGGTTTTATTTTAACAAAAATAAAATTTTCATTTAAAAAATATATATTTATCAACCAATATTTATTAGTTTTGGGAGAATCAGGAGGTTGCATATGATTAAAAAATTTAGATTCATTTAAGGAAAAACTTTGAATTTAAATCTTATATATGAAACAAAAGGCATTATAAGAGATTTATTCTCCTTATAGGATTCACTCCGTTCAATCAAAATTAGTTAAAACCTTTATAATTATTAAATATTAAAAGTAACTATCAAAAAATATCTATGAAGTAATTATATATCTAAAAATTTGAATCATAACTCTTTTAAATATCTAATATATATATTTTTAATGACTAAAATGTATAAAAAGAAGAAATTATAAAGGATTAATGTCTCTTTCTAAAAAAGATTACATGTGAGAGTGGACATAAAACCTGTTGTCTAGCGTTAGTAAGCAACTTTGACATTTAGATAACCAATTTGCAACCTTGTTTGTAGTTCTAACAATAAAACAAACTTTAATATTAACATTCATGGATAAGCTAGATTTTATATTTTCCATAAGAATAGCTGCTTCCCATTGGGGGATTTCTTCAGAGTGAAAAAGGTGAACTGCTCTTTGGTAATCTGTTTTTATAATGATCTTCTGTTGAAAATTTTTTAGGAATGTTAAAGCAAATCTAACAGCCATAAGTTCTGCCTGGAGAGCTGAGTGGCTACACTCAGTTAGAATGAAAATATGCAAAACCCTTTCTTGCTAGTCCTTGTAAATTAAATCCAAGGTGCACTGATAGGTGTTTTGATTAAAAGAGGCGTCATAGTTAAGCTTAAGTGTGCCTTGAATCGAAGCAGACCAAGTGTTTGAGGTGGCATTCAAAATTTATTACTGATTAATTACTTGTTCTAGAATTTGGTTAGATGACTACCATTTCTCAAAGGATTTGATGACTTATCTTAGATCATTAAGCTTTGTGTTAAAAATTAAATTATTTCGAGTTTTCCATATCGATTAACAAATCCCAACAACCACATTAAACACTTCAGCTTTTCCATTATTTGTAAACATTCTATAAATTCATGACCACCAGTTTGCAAAAGAACCAAAATTAATTGAGTCTAGCATGTAATCCATCGAACTAGCATACCATATCAATTTAGAATGATCACATAAGAATAATAAGTGCTTTGAGGTTTTAAGGGTTATATTATATCTTTGATAAATAGGACTATATTCACAACCTCTTGTTGACAAATATTCATTAATAGGTATAGCATTTCTCATGCATCTTTAAAGAAAAATTTTAATCTTAGAAGGTATTTAAAGAGACCATATAGAATTCCACCAATTTACTCCATTCCTAAAAGATTAACATCTAAAGGTATCAACTGCGGTACTGATACTTTTGAGGAACCTATAAGTCAATTTCATAGAGTATATTCCTTTTGCATCATAATGCTAGATTAGATGATCTCGGGCTCTCTGATCAGTGCCTCTAATGGGAATGCATAAAATAGCTTTGAATTTATTTTCACTAAATAAATTCCTCAATATAGTTAAATTTCATTTCTGCTCTTACCAATTTATTAAGTCAGAGACAAGATAGGCAATACAATTCAAGGGTTTTAAAGTCTGAATTTGAAAACTTAAGAGAAGGGGGATCCAAGGATCTATCCACACATCAATATTTCTACCAGACCTTATAACCCATCGAAATCCTTCGTTAACCGAGTCTCTCCTATAAATAAGACTATTCTATAGCCACGATGCTCTTACCCCTTGTTTGGCATTTAAAATATCAGAAAATGGAAAATAAATCCCTTTGAGAATTTTAACAATCAAAGAATTTGGGTTTTGAACTAACCTCCAAACAAATTTTCCAAGTAGAGCTTTATTAAATAAAAGGAGCTCTTAAAAACCCAGTCCTCCACCTTTTTTTCCACAGTTATATTGGACCATTTAACCCAATGGAATTTTTTTATCTTCAGAGCTTTGGGACCACTAGAAACTTCTAATGATTTTTTCCAATTATGAAACAACTCCAATAGGGATGCGAAGAATAGACATGTTATAAGCTGGAAAAGATTGAATAACAAACTTGAAAAGAACCTCTCTTTTAGCGAGTGAGAGAAATTTCCATCTCTAAGATTGCATTTTGAATTTGGCTTTTTCAATAAGATAATTGCACATAGCACTCTTGGTCTTTACCTAACCCATTTGAATCCCCAGGTACTTAGCTGCTTATCTGGATTCCTCTATTTGAAACAGTGAACAAATTCTTTTCTTAGGATCATTATTAACATTTTCTATGTGGTGCAAAAAATCTAGTATTGCTTCTATTTAGAGAAATTAAATATCTTACAGAAGCAATACATTCCATTATTTAATTTATCCATTTATTATGGAATCCAAATTTCTCCATGACTACTTTAAGAAAAGACCATTGAACATTGTTAAAAGCTTTTACAAAATCTAGTTTAATAGCTAAAAAACCCCTTCGCCCTTTGATTTTATTTCTAAAGGCATGCATTACTTTATGGTTCAACACAATGTTGTCCTGAATGGACCTTCTCGCAACATAAGCAATTTGATGTTTTAAAATTAGAAAAGGGATAATTACTTTTAACCAATTGGATAAAATCTTTGATATGATTTTATAAAGGAAATAACAGCAACTTATTGGTCTGTAATCATTAAAACTCTTCGAATTTTTAACTTTTAGGACCAAAGCAAGAACTGTGTTGTTGATTTTAGATGGTAAATAGGAGGAACTAAACAATTATTTTACCATAGCAATAATATCAGTATAAACAATTTCCCAATGATTTTGATAGAAAGCACATGGAAAGCCATCAGAACTCGGGGCCTTTAGCTTCCCCAATAAAAAAAATAGCTTCCTTAATCTTTTCTTCACTGACATCATCAATCAAGCTTTAGTTCATTTGCTTTATTACCAAGTGTGAAATAGCAAACTCATACTTTATTAAATTAAAGGGTAATTTAGGGCTATAGATTATTTGAAAATATGAAATGGCTGCTATATTGATTTGATTCTCCTCTATGATCCACTCTCTTGTAGCACTCAAAACTTTTATAATTTGGTTTCTCTTTATGTGTTGAATTACCGAGTGGAAGTATTTTGTGTTTCTATCTCTAGCTCTTAACCAATATAGATTAGCTTTTTGAGCCCAATTTATCTTTTTTTACTCTTAAAGCCTATTTATCTCTTCTTTCAGACATTGTTCTTCTCTCTTGTTTCATTGTTATAGTCCCCTTTCATTATCAAATTAAGTTGTTACTTAAGTTCACTTAGCTTCATATAGCAATTTCCTTCTTGCTTCTTGACCCATTTGCTAAGCTCATGTATTAGCTTTTTAAATTTCAATTCAACAATAGTAGTACTAGAGGATGTAATAGGAGCTTCCCAACAATGCTTAATGACCTCTCACTATTCAAGACTGAGGTCCCATGTCACCTTATACATGAAGGATTTGTGCTTTCTAGATGAATAATGATCCAACATTAAAATAAGAGGTTTATGGTCAGAACCTATAAACAATTCATAATAAAATTGAGCAAATTAAACTTCATTCTCTGTGGAGTATTATAGACGGCTTTATTTAGGCGGGCTTGACACTTGCCTATTTGTTATGCCAAGTGAATACATCACCTTTAAATCCAAGGTCTAAAAGCTCACAATCCTCAAGCAGTTGTTGAAATGGTTTAAAGTGTGATTGTGTTAATAAAACTCTACCCTTCTTTTCATAAGAGTAAAGACAAGTATTAAAGTCCCCAATTAGAAGCCATAGAAGGTTCATACGTAAATTCAATTTATGAATCTCATTCTAAACCTCTTTTCGTTGTTCTCTATATAGGTCTCCATATATACCTATAAAATGCCACATCTTATCCATGATAATGAGAGCATCAATGTAATGTTTTTACATACCTTTGATTTGGATCCCCCACTCATTATTCCACCAGAGACATAAGCCATTAGATCTTCCTTCTAGATATACATACATCGCAGTACTATATCTCGTCTTGGATCTTAGAGTTTCAAGAATATATCTAAGTTGTTTGGTGTATATATTATTGTGGTGTATATACAAACAATTACTAAAACATAAATTATGATGTTGGCGTATACATTAGTATGGTGTATATACAAAATCTAAAACTCATCAATTTATAATCATTCACCTCAAAATCTATTAATAAATTGCTTTATTAAGTATATAAAATAAATCACAATAGTAATAAAAAATATAAAATAAATTAATTTATAAATTTAGAACCAACCATTAATAAACAAGTTCTAAATTATGAAGATTAAGCTACAAATACAATAATTATTGAAAACAAAATAATCACTTTGGCCTAAAGCCACCGTAATAACATACTATACAATAGAGAGAAAAATAATAAAAGAGAAAGTATCTAAAAAACAATGGAAGGCAATTCCTTTGATGGAAATAGTTATCTAATCTCATTATCATAATTTTAAATGTCAGTTTCTCTGAGAGAACGGCTCCAGTAAATTACTAGTCTAATATTTTAGGGTTAATTACATCCACGGTACTTAACTTTTTCACTATTTTCTATTAAAATATCTAACTTTCATTTTGCTATGTAAAACTTCCCAACATTTCTCATAAATCTCATAAAACTACCTAATGACACATTTCGGTCACTAGTGATGATGTGGATACTAACATGTCATTTAACAAAAGTAATGACCATGTCAGCTGAGAGTTAATTACACCCACAGTCCCTAACCTTTTTACCAGTTCCTAGTAAATATCTAACTTTCATTTAGTCACCTAAAACCTCCCAACATTTCTCATGAATCCTAAAAAACTACCTAATGACATATTTCGATCGTCGGTGATGATGTGGATGTTAACATGTTAAGTTTTTTAATAACTCAAAATTTGACAAAAAAAAAGTAGTGGCCACATCAGCTGAATGTTAGATGACATGGCCCATTGACATGTCAAGTTTTTCTTTTCTAATTCTTTCTAATTGGATATGTACTTTATGTCTCATTAATATAAAGTACATATCCAATTAACATTTTTATTGATGAGACCTAAAGTTTATATTGGGTAGCTGTGAACTTAGGATGGATGCTTTCTCTATTAGGATGGATGCAGAAAATGGAATGATGGTTATAAAATTATTTTAGTGATTGATAAGGATAAATATAAGAGTGTGTATGGTAATTATTAATGTTTAAGGATTCTCATATGATGTTTGATAGAATGCATAAAAGAGAAAAATGAGATACAAACCTTGATGGCTTTAAGGCTTCTTTAGGAAGTTTGGCAAGGAGAGAGTAGTAGTAGGCCATGGCATTTAACATTTAGCTATCATGGCCACTACTATTTTTATCAGATTTTGAGTTATTAAAAAACTTGACACGTCAACATCCATATCATCACTAATGACTAGAATGTGTTATTAGGTAGTTTTTTTGAATTCAATAGAAACGTTAAGAGATTTTAAGTGACTAAATGAAAGTTATATAGTTTACTAAGAACTAGTCAAAAGATTGGGCATTTTGGTATAATTAACCCTCAGCTAACACGGCCACTACTTTTTGTCAAATGACACATCAGCATCTATGTCATTACTGGCGACTAGAATATATCATTAGGTAGTTTTATGGGATTCATAAGAAACATTATGAAGTTTTACGTAGCAAAATGAAAGTTGGGTATTTTAATGGGAAATAGTGAAAACATTGGGTATCGTGAGTTTAATTAGCCCAATATTTTAAGATGGATTAAAGTTTAAAAGTTAACTTGTTTGTACTAAAAATAATTTCTTGAACTTTTTGTGTAATAAGTTTTTTTTTTTTGCCTAATACAAATTGGGGGTAGGGGGAAGGGTCAAGACTTAAACCTAAATTTTACACATGTTAATGAAAGTCTTGGTTATTAAGTTAAAGTGCCTGATATATAATGGGATTTAAGTGTTGTACTTCCCTAATTTACATTACATTTAAAGAAGAGAAAAAAAAAAGAGGATAGAAAATACCCAGGTAAAATAAAGGAGGAAAGCACTTAAGGTTTAGTTCAAGTGTCAAGAACACTTATCTTTTGAGAGAGATTTTAGGTTCAAGTTTCAACCTTCACAGTGAGATAATTCTCATGAATTATTTAGACTTGTAAGATCTACCATGTGGTAACCTATAAAAAAAATTTCAAAAATTACTAACAACTAACCACTAACATTATTATCTAGGGAAAAATAAAAAATAAAGGAAGAAAGTTATTTTTTCTTATTTCTGAAAAGGAAGAAAATATAAAGAGGAAGTAAAGTTGATCTTATTTGATGTTATATAGTATAAGCAATTATAGAGCATAAATAAATAATTAAATACAAAAGAATAATAGTAAAATAAAGTAGTAAAAAAAATCCTAAGATAAGGAAAAACCATGGGCAAAGGAGGAGAGGATTTCATTATATTATAAAGAGTGTGCAAATAAGTGTAAGGGTGACTAACAATAATGAGATCACCTTTGCCAAACCCTAAAAATAGTTATTTATAAAATTAGGGTATAAGTAAAGACAAAATAAGGAGAAAAATAGCTTTTTAAATTGAGATCAACCATATTATACGTCACACGGTCATGTCATGACCCATGTCCTCTTTATATTGAACTCAAACCCTTTCCACACACAGTCTGCAGCATGCCTGTGCTCATCACTAGACAAAATGGCTAATTTTAACATAGCCTATGACACAATCGTCTCTCAAACCATGTAATTCTTTGGACAGAATGACAGATTCTAGCATAGGCACCAACACACGCATGCTTAAGCTATGCTTCTTATTGAACAAAATATACACATCAACACGGTTACAAGCATGGTCATATCATGATCTAAAATCTTTAAACTAATAAATCTCCATTAAATTTACATCACAAACTTAACAATCTCCACCTTAACATGAATTCCTAAAATACCAAAATTAGCTTAAAAGCATGAAACACTCCACAATGCACAAAATAATACAAAACTCCACCTCTTCCATAAAACCCATAAGGTACCAATTAATAAGAGATAATAATCAAGTCCAAGCAATGTATAAACATGGACAAAGAAAGAGATTTGGCCATTATATCAGAGAGATTATCACGAGTATTGACCTTTTTCATAATAATGTCACCATTAGTCATAATTTCTTAAACAAAGTGATAAGGAACATCTATGTGTCTAGTCCTCTCATGAAATATCTTATTTTAGTGAGGTAAATAGCACTTTGACTATCATAATACACATTTGTGAGCTCCAAATCATCTAAAGCTCATTAAATAACCCCTTCAACCAAATGGCCTTCTTTATTACTTCAGTAGTGGCCATATACTTAGCTTTTGTGGTAAACCACGCAACTAAAACTTGTAAGGTTGCCTTCCAACTAATTGTATAACCACTAGTGTAAAATATAAATTCAGTCAATATTCACCTTTTATCAAGATCACCAATAAAAATTAAAGTCCATAAAATCCATAATCTCATCCTTACTTTTTCTAAAATACAAACACAACCTTGAAAAGCCACATTGCTAACAAAGAATCCACTAAACTACTTTCATATGCTCTTTCCTCAAATTAGCCATGTATCTACTAATTGAACTCATAGCATATGATAAATTCAGACATGTAGAAACCATAGCATATATAAGGGAATCCACTATACTAGAGTAAGGAACTCGAGGCATATACTTAATCTCATCATTTGACTGTGCACATAATAAAGTTAAAAGCCTAATGTAAAGCCAATAATGTACTTATAGGCTTACTACTGTGTATATTAAACATGCACAATTCCTTCTCAATGTTCCTTTTTAACTAAGATACAATGAGCCAACTTTCTTATCTTTTATAATCTATGTGCCAAGGATTTTCTTTGCATTGCCCAAATCTTTCATCTCAAACTCGACACTTAGTTGAGCTTTGACCTTTTTTAATCTCCTTTATCTAAGTTGCTATTAACATATCATCAATATAGAGAAAAAGATACACAAAAAACCTATCATGGTTCTTCTTAAAATAGATATAACTGTCATAGTTTCAATGTCTAAACCTAACATCTAAAGCATTAAACCTCTTATACCACTACCTTAGAGATTTCTTCAATCCATAGAGAGATTTCTTTAACAAACACACATGGTCTCCTTGCATGAAATAACAAAACCCTCTGGCTACTACATGTAGATGTTCTCCCCAAGCTCTCTATGTAAGAATGTTATTTTCATATTTAATTGTTCCAACTTAAGATCATGTCATGTAACAATCCCAAGTAAAGCTTGAATAAAGCTATATTTTATAATATGAGAGAACACATCTATGAAGTCCACACATGAAATCTAATTATAGCTTTTAGTAATAAACCTAGCCTTGTATCTTGGTTCATCTACATTCGAAGTGCCTTCTTTTTTCCTAAATACCCACTTGTATCGAACATCTTTCTTGCCTTTAGGTAACTTTACTAATTCTTATATGTCATTCTTGCGTAGAGATTTTATCTCCTTATGCATGGTAATTACCCACATTTTTTAATCCATATAATTGACTACTCTTTATAGGTATATGGTTCCTTGCCAGCTTCAATATCTTTGGCTACATTTAATGCATAAGCCATTATATCTACATTTGTGTATTTTTATTATGGTTTAATGGACCTTTTAAATCAGTCCCTCACAATAAAGTACTAAGGTGTGATAACATCATCATCATTAGACACCTTTAAACTCTCATATGATATAACTTTTAATGTGGATTATGTCCTGATCTAAAACTTACCTTTATGTCTATATTCTACTGCTACACAAACTCATCACAAATGTCTTTAGGAGATGAGTTATGTAACAAAGAAGTTTTATCAAAGATTACATTATGAATATCAATAACATTTCTCAACTCAAGACACCAAAGCTTATAACCCTTAACACCATACATAAACCTAAAAAAGACATATTTTTTAAATCCAAGTTCCAATTTACCATTATCAACATGAGCATAGGTTGGGCAACCAAATATTTTCAAGTTGACATAATTAGCACCAAACCATATCTCTTTTGGTGTTTTCTTGTCAATCACTATAAAGGGAAAACGGTTAACAAGAAAATATGCTATAAAAGCAGCCTCAGCCCAAAAAAACTTTGATAACCTAAAATTTGAAATCAAAAAACATTAATATCTTATTCATATATTCAGCCACACCATCCTACTATGGAGTATCTTGAACTATCAAATCTCTAACAATCCCTTTGAACTTACAAAATAAGTTAAATTCATATGAATAAAACTCCAAACCATTATCAGTGTGGAGATGTTTTACATAGTACCTAATTTATTTCTTAATTATAATCTTTCACTACTTGAAAGTAGTAAACACCTTAATCTTATGCTTCAAAAAGAACACCTAAACTTTCCTCAAGAAATCATTAATGCCTATCAATATATAACTTGTACCACCCTTAGTAGGAACTTTGGATAGCTCTTAAAGGTCTGAATGAATATAGTCAAATGTCCCTTTAGTGTTGTGAATGCCCCTACTGAAACTCACATTTTTCTATATCCTATATAGTGCTTATAAAACTCTAATTTCTCAATCCCTCAATCTATTAGTCCTCTTTTACTTAACTTTGCTAAGCTAAAATGTAGTATTTTCCAACTCAGAGGAAGTGACATATGTATCACCTATAATGGTTGAACCCTCTAAGACATATAACTTAGCATGCCTAAAATACCTCTTCATCAAAACATGAGAGCTTTTAGTGATCTTTAACACTCCACCTTTACCTAAATAATTATAACCTTCACTATCTAGGGTAGGAATAAAAATAAGTTTTTGGCCTAAGTTAAGAATATGCTAAACACCCTCAAGTATTTTAATGATCTCATCATGCATCTTAATTCAGACTGAACCAACATTGACATTCTTAAAAGGGGCATTATTCTTCATCAAAACAATCCTCATATCTCTTAGTTTATAAGTTGTAAAC
Organism: Mallotus nudiflorus; assembly: GCA_947683625.1. NCBI lineage: Eukaryota > Viridiplantae > Streptophyta > Magnoliopsida > Malpighiales > Euphorbiaceae > Mallotus > Mallotus nudiflorus. The sequence goes on from CANTUR010000142.1 coordinate 1,346,387, forward strand.
CATTCTCAATTATAAGTCATATGAAATGTACAAACATTATCCAAAATTTAATCATTTATTGAATTAACTTTACTATCAACGATAACGAGAAGATCCCTTACTTATTAAAATCTTTTAGATCTCTAATAACTTTGGCCTTACCGCCTTTATGATCACCTCTCTTGGTCCTATTTTTTAACTTTGAACACTTTGCTTTAACATGACCTCTTTTCTTGTAGTAGTGACACTTCACAGTCTTATTTTTAGACTATGACCTACCCTTTCTATCATCACTAATGCCTCTCTCAAACATCCTACCATGAATCATAAGACTCTCTACTTGAGTCTCAAAATTAACTACAAATTGTTTAATGTTCTCCTTAGAAAATAAAGCATTATACACCTTTTTAAAAGACATCTTATCGTGACTATACAATAAAGTATTAAAAAATTTACATAAGACGAAGGTAGGGAACAAAGAAGAATCAATGCTCATTCCTCATTCTCCACCTCTATCTTCATGTTTTTCAAGTCAAAAACTATCTCCTTAAAAATAGTCAAATGATCCTCAAGGGAGTACTTTCTATAATAATGTGAGAGTACAAGTGTTGCTTCAAATGCATTTTACTGGTAAGGGTTTCTTCATGCACAACTTATCAAGCTTTGTCCATAATGAAGTAGTAGTCTTCTTTTTCAATACATTTTGCAAAATACTATTAGACACATGCAAATATATTTGATCCAAGGCTTTATGATCTCTACACTATTTTTCTTCACTCGTCCACAAGCCATGCATAGGATCAACCACAAAAATAACATCATCCAAATCCATTTATATAAGTATAACACACATATTTACCTCCTATAGAGAAAATCTTGTGTTGTGATCTAAGAGTGGAATGTCATACTTCATTAAAGCCATTATCCAAATTAGAAACACTAAGATTGAAAGGGCCTAATAAAATCTTAACTTTAATATTAGTTTGATGTGCATCGAAAGTAATTAAAGTGTATAAACACATAATTAAACACAATAAAATAATGCTAAAATAAAGAAGTAAAAAAATAACACACAAACATTTACATGGAAAACCTTAAGATGGGAAAAGCTCATAGGCAAAGGAGGAGAGGATTTTACTATATTGTAAAAGAGCATCTAAAGGAGTATTAGAGTGGCTAACAATAATGAAATCACCTTTGCCAAACCCTAAAAATAGTTATTTATACAATTAGGGTATAAGTGGAGATAAAAAATGAGAAAAATAGCTTTCTTAATTGAGGTCAAACGCACTGTGTGCCACATGGCCATGGCATGCCCGTATGCTCTTTTGGAACTCAAACCCCTTTCGAACTCGATTTGCAGCCTCATCATGCTTTAAGTTGTGCTCATCATTAAACAAAATGATAGAACTCGACACAATATATGATATGGTCATGCCTCAGGCTGTGTCACTCTCTGGACAAAATGACAGATTTCAGCATAGACACCTACAACACATCCATCCTCAGGTCGTGCTCCTTATTGGACAAATCATACACCTCACCACATTTGCGAGTACAATCGTGTTGTGATCCAAAATTACAAAACCAACAAATCCCCATTAAATTGATGTCACAAATTCAACATTTGCCTTTGAGAAAATGGAGACATTATACAGTAATCTCGATCTTTAATGAGTTGTAAGGTTAAACTAATAAAAATTTAGTATTTAATTAAAGTGATAAAAAATAAACCTAATAGTACATGGATAAATTTTGACTTGGTCTTTTTAGTCATTAAAGGCCAAAATCATTATAATATTTCTCGAGAAAATAGAAAAAAAAAAGAGTGACAAAGTATACTACATAGCTAATTTACCATTATATCGTTATTTATTCGTTACTCTTACTATACTACTTTTATTTATTTTCTTACTGTCTTAATATTATTTTTCTTTTACCCAAATATAAAAATAGAAAATAAAGAAAAAAATATTATTTTTCTCCACATTTTCTCATGTATTTTCTTTTCATCCTTTATTTCCAAAACATTGTTAGGGTCTAATAAGGATGTTATCACCTCTTTTCCTTTTCCTTGTGAGTTTGAGGCATTACAAAAAGGTATTAAATCTTAAATAAATTTTAAAAAAATGAAGAAAATTTATTTATCAATTGAATTAAAATTTGGCTATCTCTTGATGTAAGCATACAAATCAAAATTCTTACAATGTTGGCCCCTCAAGAAAAGTTTTCAAAAGAAAATTGAATGTGATGATGAATGGTGCATCATCTTGCATTATGCAAAATATTTATTCTTTTGTCTGAGTAAAATATATATGGATGATTGAGTTTGGACCAAAAAAAAAAAAAAAAGGGATGATTGAGTTAATTACTATAGGAGAACCAAAGCAATGAAAAGAATATGGATGAGGGTTTCGTCATCATGTGCTGGGTTTAAATGATATTTTCGATAATCTGTAAAATTATAATTATAATTATAATTTTTTTTAAAATATTTTTTATTTATATAATTTAACAATATTTATACAGTTTCACTTTTTTTTTTATTAATAAGTAAAAAAAAAAAAAAAAATTCATCAGTCAAGATTGAAAAGGTACGCTTGCATGGCAAACGTGTTTCTCATTGCATCCCTTCTCTACACGCTACACCAAAATAATGAACGTTAGGTACCCAATTTTTGCTTCAAAGATTTTTCGTAGTACATCAAAATAATTTGCATTTGCATTTGCATATTGTTTTACTAACTGTATAGAAACAAAGTAAAATTATTGTTTCAATTTTAAAATCAAAATTCTCCTCTTTTATATTACTACAATATAAACTTATTTTTAGAGACTTATTTGATGAATAAATAAGTTTAAATTGAAAATTCTATCTCATTAACTCGTAAATGAATTAATAAATTACTTTTGAACATATAATTTATATATGGTAATTAGAATAAATACAAAAATTTTTATGTAAATTTAATTATTTGCTAAAATATAATTTGATTAGTAATTTGATGACACTAAATTGATGAATAATTTTATCATATAATTCATATTTATTGGAAAATTAGGCTCAATTTAAACTCAATTGAATTTATAGGTTCTAAATGAATATAACAATACTTGGTTCAACTCAACTTGATGTTAAATGAGTTAGGTTCAAAATAGTTAAAATTTAATTATTTGGCGTACTTACTTACAATTTTAATAACTAACAAGTAAGAAATGAATAAATTGGAATTTATATATACACGTAGGCATGCACACATTCTCGCTATAAGAAGAATACTCTCGTTCGGAGTTTGTAATTTTTCTCCATACTTGCTCTAGATAAATAGATCATAGGTTAGGAGAGTAATCACATCCTAATGATGCATACAAAAAGAAGAATCTACATGTTCGTTTACCTCCATTGAAGGTAATCTATATTTGTCACTATTGCTTAAGAATGCAATCTTGTTTGTACAAAGTTGAAGTAAAATCTCGGAAAGTCTACTACACCTTTACTGTTTTTGCCCTAAATTATAAGCTATATTAAAAAAAAAAGTTATATTTTCTTGCACAATTTGCCCTAGATCTAGGGTGCTATATTAATTTTCCAAATTTTATTTTGATCACCATATTTTTATCGTTTTTCATTTATGTTTCTTTTGTCTAGAAAAAAATAATTAATAGCGAAGTTGAATAATATAAATATTAATGGAGCATACAATATGAAACAGCTTTTTTAAAAAAAATAAATGATATAAATACTAATAAATTATACATACAATATACAATATGAAGTAGTTATTTCTTTTTTAAATTACATGGAAAATAATTTTACCAATTAATGATGACAAATTTTGACAAATATATTTCATAGTGCTCATGAAAAGAAGTAACTACTGATCAATTTCCTCATTAAAGGCGTAATAGAGTTGAGTAGAGCTAAGTTTCGAGAAACTTAAAGTCAAGGTAGAGTCTACATAACTAAGCTTGAATTTTAGGCGGGATTTAAAGAACTCAAACTTGATCAAATTAAACAAATTAAGCTTATTTGAACTAAGTTTAAGCTTAATCAAGTTGACTAAAAATTTTGATTTTTATTTTCGATAAGAATTTAAACAATTTAACAATTAAATTTATATTAATTAAATATCATATTCCATGACTATTAATATCATAGTAAACAAAAATTAATTTATACAATTATAAAATCATAAAACTATAAAAAATTAATATATAATAATGTCACGACCTGAATTCAGGGACATATGACCGGCACTAGGGAATGAGAAAGTATAAAACTACCGAATCTCATAGTAAGCCTTAAAAGAAAAATGTGGAATATTTAAACTTTGAAACCTTATAATAAATAATTAACTCACAATGTACATTATCAAACTGATTTTTCTCAATATAATTTAAATTATAATATCATAGTGGATAAATTAAATAAACATCAATTATACAAATAATATCTCAATACATTAATTATAAATACATGATATCCCAAACAAAATATGCAGTTATACTGTTTTTTCTACTGCGGTATACGAATATAAATACAACACAATTAAGTAGACCTATGTAAAATAGTCAGTGACAAAGTTACACGGTGAATAGAAGTAGGCCTAATAGAAAAATTCCAAAGTCCTGAAAAAATAAATTGAGGAGAGTTAGACCACACTGAGTAAGTTAATAAAGAAATGAATGTGGTTTGAAAATCTCATTAAAAATAAATTTTTTATGGAAATATAATATAATTATAATTTTATTCAAATCATTTGATATACATATAAGAAATCCATTTTTCAAAGGAAAGAATTAAATATTTAAATGCTTTTTAAAACATTTACGTATAATAATTTGATAGAACCTGATTTATCAATTTATATAACAGTCATACGACTTACTTATTTTTAAAACTGTCGGATCCCGAGAGCAAAACATCATCAAAATACACAACCACAGTCATATCACATAATCCAATATCACTGGCAGTGTCCCAGAGCAAAGCATCACCAGACCATTGGCCCCAGTGATTTAATAAATATAATCCAACTATACTGGCGGTGTCCGAGAGCAAAGCATCACCAGACCTTCGGCTCCAGTATTTATTCAATAAACAAATATTATACTACTAGCGATGTCCGAGAGCAAAGCATCATTAGACCATTGACCCCAGTAATATATTTAAATAATCATATATTTTATCGATGTACACACGGTTATGATGAAATCCATTAAGTAACCTATTTTATCGTGGTTTATTTAAAATAATTGAAAATAAATAACTCAAGGAAAAATTACAATAAATAAAAATAAAATAAATCAACTATAAATTAAATAATGCAATATCATATGAAGAATGCTAACTAGAATCTCATAACTTAAATAATTCATCAAAATTTAATATTTTTTAAATTGAAAGATCCGACACTTAAATCAAATATTAACTTACAAAATAAATGTGCTCCTCTGTCACGTTGTGTCCAATCTCAACTGGTAGACGTGATTTGAGGGATGGCTAAAAGATAGAAAAAGGAAAACGACTACAATAAAATAGAACCCCAATTTCTAGAATTTCTAAGAAAGACTCAACTAAAACTCAGAATAACAATTTTAGGATTGACTCAGTGTCACATTTTACGAGAAATCTATCAAAAATTTGACAGAATTTTTTCTGTAAAACGGACATCCCTCTACCGAAGTAGAATCAATCCTGCAAGTTAACACACTTCAAAATTCCACAGTAGCTCAACACCTCGGGTTGGGACCCCGAATTACAAAATTTGCAACCGAGATTCACAAAATACAAATAAGCAAATATTAAATATTAATATAGCAAATCACCAAAAACTATAAAAATTAATAATAAATCATAATATAATTTATTCAATTTTCAAAACACTAAATACATGTATTTCACCATAATTTAATAAAATCCCAAATAATAATATAATATTAATAAAAACCCAACTTTCCAAATATTTAACATAATATAGTCAAATTCAAACTTAATTGCCCAAATAGTTTAAATATAGTATAATATTAATTAAAACTCATTTAAATAAAAAAAACAATAAATAATTTAATATTGAAAATAGTTTTCACAAATTAGAATTAATTAGTTAAAAATAGTAATTAATTTATAAAAATTATTCTAATACTCTATAAAATTCTAAAACCATTTAAAATGTAATATACTATATTTTCAACCAAATTACATAATTACTCCCAAAATTCCAATATTCAGATAAACATAATAATTGCTCAAAAATAATATTAATTTACTAAAAATAATTTTATTAACACAGAAATTATTAACTTAATATACTAATCACTAATTACTCAAATTCCAACCAAAAATAATTAATTAACATAATTAACAAAAATTACAATTTATATTATTTAATATTAAAAAATACCCATAATTAAAATTAACTAAAATAATTTTAAATCAATTAAGTACATATAGATCAACTCAAAAATCAACCAAATATTTAAAATAAATTCTACAAAATTAAAAAATATAATAAAAATCAACACAAAAATCAAATCAACACAAAATCAACTAACAAACAACTTAAATCAACTAACAAACAACTTTAAACTAACTAAAAATCAACCTAAAGCTAACTAACCACTAACCTACACAACTGACCCAAAACTGAAAACTAGGTGCAAGGAAGGGCTGCTAAAGGAAGCAGAGCTGCTGTTATTATTGATCTTCGGTGTTGTTGCTGCTACTGGTCTCCACACTACTGCTGTTGCTGTTGTCTTCCCACTACTGTTGTTGATGCTCCTCATTGTTGTTGTAGAGACGACAAGAAAGGAAGAAAAAGCAAATGGAGAAGGAACGAGGGTGGTTATGGCTACATCTAGCAGGTTGGGGGGCTGCTGGTTCAAGTGTACAATGACAGGAAAAGAAAATGGCGTGAAGAGGAGAAGAAAGAAGAAGGAGAAAGAGAAAATAGGGGGTTGATCGAGCTCTTATATATATATATATATATATACACACACACACCCAACACCTGACAAAATAAAATAAAATAACCATAGTTTAAAATAGTGCTAATAATAATAATAATAATAAGAATAATAATAATGTCATATAAAATAATGACAGTTAAAATAATAATGTACGTACATATAAATAAAATAACGTAAAAATAAAAATATTATTAGTTCTCAATAGAATTTAAATTTAGAATTTAAATATACAATTTAATATATCAAATAACAACATAAAATAAAGATAATTAATATTATTGAAAATCTCAATATTTATATATAATTTAAAATATTCAGATTATTACAAATAAATAATAATTAATTTCCAAAACATAATTATATAAATAATATTTATAAAATTTACGTGAAGTATAATATTCTTTTATCATATAATTTACTAAATAAAATGAAGTCTATTAACTCAATCCTAATGGTTAAAATTAGCATAATATTCATGACATTATCGATTCAAATTTCATTGTTTACCATAAACACTACTTTAGTTTTGAAATATAACCTCAATTACGTGAGTCAGATTAAATTGAGTAATTTGAAATTTAAAATTGAATTCAAACTCGATAAATTATTCGAATAATTCAAATTTAAACTCAACCCAATTAAACTCTTAAGCTATGTTCTGACTCGTTTATACTTTTACCGGTTAAAATAAATGAATAACTTCAAAACTATGTACTCTTAAACAGAAATTCTAGCCCCTAGTATGCTCTCACATAACACAACCACTAAACAAGAAAAATTTTATTGTAAGATGGAATTTTTAGAGATAACGTGCAAACGTGGACCGTCCCACTCAAAAAATTAGGAAAATAATTATTTATATAGCTGCTTCAACGGATGGGCAGAGAAATTAAAGAAAAAAGACAAGAAGAATCTGACGTCACCAAATAAAGATTTTGTTAATTCATGATCCAATCAAAAAACGATGCTTTAGGCTGCTTTTAATATGAAATAATTGTCTAGTTCAGGTAATAAAAATTGTAAATATTTAATTAAAAAAATATATTTTTAAATTTTCTTCTTTTCTTATTATTTTTTTATTATAAAAAATTAACTACTAATTAAATAATTAATTTCTATTTCAAGACATGTTTATTATTTTGATATTTCTTTTTTAATTAGTGGGTGAGCTAATTAAGGAACCACTATTTAGATAAATGTTATTGTTTACAATTTTTGTCTTAAAATTTATAATAAACAAAATTCAACATTCGCTAACCTTTTTGGCGACATTCATGAATGTATGCAATGTTGAGAGACAAAAAATATAATAATAATGGTAATAAACAAAAGACAACTTGATATGAGTTGTGCAAGTGGCTTGCCTACAATTTTTTATTCAATTATGATTTTCAATTCAATTGGGTCTTACTTAATATACATAATAATATCAATAAATTTAATATAATTGATTCATTTATTTTTTTTTAATTTATAAACTAACTATTCAGATATTTTAATTAATAAAATAAGATTTATAAATACTTTTCAATATTATTTTATTTTTAAATATTTAAAAAATTCTTTATATATTAAAATAAAATTATTTAAACAGTAAACTAATTAAAGTATTTACAGGTTTTATATTTAAAAATTTCATATTTTGACTAATTAAGGTATATCAGTGACTATATCTAAAATATTTTATTTATTATACTAAAATAAAAATTAATCTAATGTAAAAGAAAATGTTATTCTATCTTTTCAAAAGAGACAAATTTATTGTGTTAAAGAATATGGGCATTTTATAAGTGAATAACATTTTCTTCTAGAAAACTATTGGAAAATTGTTATTCCAAATGGCTTGGTAGTGCTTTCACATCAGTTTCTTCTTGCCCAGTACTTGTTAATAGTTAGTTGGAGTAATATTATTAAAAGGAAATACACAACTACCTTTTTTTTTTTTTAAATAAGCTGAAGGTTGGATCTCCTTCACCTAAAAAACTAAATAGTCACAAAATGTATATACTACATGACATGTCAAAAATAGAAGATGAAATTTAATAAATTTTACTGTAGTAATATTTTTTTATTATAGTAATAAAAGCTCAAGGATAAAAAAAATAATTAATTCAGCATAAAAATATAAAAAATATATTATATACAAAAATATTTTTATGACTGTGTAATTTGCACCTTTCATTTTGTAGTAAATTAAACTCAAACAAATAAGGAGGGCTTAGTTCGTGTTCAAGAATTGGAATGGGAACGGGAATAGAAATGAATGGGAAAAAGAATAAAAATTTAAACTACGTGTTTGATTTCATTAGAGAATGATAATTAGAATGAGAATAAAATATTATTTAATAATTAAAATTTCTTTTATAAAAAATATTTTTATAATTTTTTTAATATAAAAATTAGTATTATAATTATTTTTATATATTAAAAATTAATATTATAATTATGTACTATAAAATATTAATTTATAAAAATATTATTATAATTTTTTTAAAAAAAGTATAAAAATTATTTGCTTTTGATAAATATTTTTTTATTCAAATATTTAATGTATATTTTTATTGATTTATATGTTTCATTTATATATTTTAAAAATAAATATTAATATTTAAATATTTGATAAATTTATAATTAATTTGACTTAATTTCTAAGGGAATAAAAAGTCATTCTTTAAGAACAAGAGGGAAATTATGACTTTCATTGATGAGGAAATCATATTCCCATTTCCAAATCAATTTTAGTCAATCAAATACTAAAAATAGAAATTATTCATTTCGATTCCAATTCTCAACCTAATTTTTACCAAACAAATACTCCCTAAATTATGATTTTTTTTTTAAAGCAAAAGTTCAAGGCCAAATTGAGCTTTTCATCCATCTCTCTTTCCTGAGTTGAAATTGTTGACACAAATTATAGGCCCAAGCCCTACTACGAAATTTTGGTACAAGGTGGGGAAGTCATAAGACTGCTAGCTATAATGTCTTTCTTCGCGGACCAATTCTCTAATATATTGAATATTGAAGCAACCTTTCCTCGTCTGTCATTCGAACGGGTGTAGCTGGCTTAACAAGAGAACTCAATCCTACTACAAGCGAAAGGTCTCTCGAAGAAGTTTATACCTTATAAGATAAGAGCATGCATATATATATAAATATTTTTTTGGCCAATTAGTACGGATTTGTTTATGATTTTTGTAATTTTATCCAAACTTTTTAATTTTATAAAAAAAATTCTCAATCTCTTTAATTTTTGACAATTTTAACATAAATAGATATTTGGTGAAAATTGAATAAAATATGTTGATGTTATATCTATAAGATTTCAAATTTACCTTTTATACTGTAAAATCTATATAGGAAAATTCAAATATTTTACAACTGTTTACAATTTTATCCTATTTTTAATTTTGAAAAATTATTCCAGTTTAAAAATCATTTGATTAATTTAATAAAAAAATGTTGACATGATAATCAAAACATAAATTTATACATGATAAATTTTGAAATTTGTTATGGGATAATATTTTAATAAAATTTTTGTATGTGAATATGACACATTTGCTTTAAATGTTAAAGTTAGATATTTTTTCTTTCAAAAAAACTTAAACATTTTTAAATACTTTCAAATAAATAATTAAAAATTTTGAATTATCTAGAATAATAATTATTTATATTAAAAATATCTTTATTTTTTACTATAATAAAAGTCATTTATAAATTTAACAATTTTGCAATAGTAAATATAACTCTATTATTATTATTATTATTATGTATTTTTATTTAATTTCAAATTATTAATTATTTATATTAATAAATTGGATAAATTAAAATATTTTATCAAAATTTGAAAAAATTGAATTTTTAATACCAATAGACTATTATAAATTTAAAAAATTAAAAAGGAAGAATTTGATATTTTATAAGATGTCACATTAATATTTATATATAATTTTGACTGAAAAGCTATTTGTGCTAAAATTATCAAATATTTGTCAAATCAAAATATTTTTACTAAAATTAAAAAATTCAGATAAAATTGTAAAAGTTTGCAAATGTTTAGATTTTTGGCACCAACCAATTTCTTTTTTTTTTTAATATATATTGTGAATATAAGGATAGAGATAAAGTATTTTTGATGTTACCATGTAAGGAAATGGATAAAGTTATCTAATTGGAGTGGGCCACAATACTATCAATTGCTCCGGTACATGGCACCCAAGGAATAACTTCCTTGGGAATGGAAGAGTTAATTGTATAAAAAGTTATCACATTTTAACTAACTTTCATTTTAATTTCATAACTTTAATTTTTATTTTATATACAAAACATTGATTTTAATATATAGAGAAGTAATTCAAAATAATTTTTGCTAATTTAAATGATGTAATACACTAAAGTTACTTTATTATAATCTAACTCAATAAAAATTGTTATATTATACTGTCACATTACTTTATTCATAAGACTATTGATCGTAATTTTATTTAGTTTTTTTTTTTACACTTAACTTTATAAATTTATGATAAACAATTTTATGAAAAAAGATGATGTAGTACTGTGACATGATAATTGTTAATTGAGTTGGACTATAATATAACAACTTCAGTATATCATGTCAAATAAATTACTCAAAATTATTTTTTGTGACTTCTCTATTTAATTAAAATCAATATTTTGTAACAAAAAAGATACAATATTATGATTTGCAATTACAACATCATAATTACTTACTTCTTGAAAGTTGGTCCATATTGACAACTTAACTTACCTTTTTTGTTCTTCTCTTTTAATATCTCATCATATCAATTACCCTGGCTATTAATTTGTAGAAATCCTTGAACTTCCTTCCTTGGAACTTCTTTTGCAATTCTATATCTAGCCCCTTTTAGGCACTTCAAATACTCAATTTTTGGCAGAAAGATCTTATGGTGGCTTCTTATCTTCTTGAATTAGAAAATGAATAAATCTGCATTTTCCCCAGGCCTCTAAGTCATCCTCGATAGTTCAACCACGCAAACCTCTAGTTTCATCCTTAAGAACTAAATATAGAACTATCTTTCCATATCTGACCAAATACAAATACCTCAATAAGGTAGCATACTTGGTAAAAGCAATATTAGTTAGAGAACTAGGAAAGAGTTTTAGTTTAAAGTTAAAAAAATTCTCATAATTTGATAATTTCCTCACTGAATATGAACCTAACTATATGTTCCATTCTAGTGTTGATTGCCCTCTTCTCCAAAGAATAAAGAGAACTTTGGAATTTTGTAACCCCTAAGATAGGATTTGTGAAATTTTAACAAACCAAATTGTCTCAAGCTTGGTTCATATAATTCTTGTACTATATCTCTAATAGTATCGACATAACCTATAGTTTTATGCACCAATGGTTATTGATGTCCTTAGATCCCTCTATGATAAATTAAAGCGATGCCTCCAAGCTTCTCTACACACCACCATTTTATTTATAATATTAGCATAATTTGATAAAGTAGCTCTATCCTGCCATTAAAATAATGACCATTTTAATTAACTTTTGATATTGATGAAATCTCCTCCTTTTGATATATAAGTATGTATCTTTACATCTCCTTTAAGTTGATTTTAATTGGGTGGCAAGAATCACCTACCTCATGTGATGCTCTAGAGGATTGCTCCCTATGGTCTTCAGGATGTTTGTTAGCCTTAATTAAGGGGAAGCTTGATTCAAACTGTTAGAACTCTAATGGATCATGTTAGTATTTTACCGTAGATAATGATCCAACTTTTGACTCAACTCTTTAAAATGTGTTGTATGGCTCTTTTATATGGTTTTCATCAAAGATTGCAAGAGTTTAATTTATGATTCCAAGAGCTTGGTTTATGTTTTCTTCTATTCTTGAAAGAAACTGTCAATTTTTCTTAAAAGCATCCATACTATTTGGTTTAACTATTTTACCAACAACAGGAACTATTGGGATTTAAGTGCTCTCTATCATTTGATCTTAAATACTTCTTCAATGTCATCCATTATGTGGGGAATGAATTCTTTTAGTCTTATTATTGTAGGCACCTCCTCTTAGTCTTAAGACCTAACAATATTTTGTTACATAAAACTTATGATTCACAACATCATTAGTGTCTCCTAGTGAGCATGCTAAGTAAAAGAGTCTTAGATGGGGGGTGAATATGACTATCAAATAAAAATTGGAAATTGAAAGGCTTGAACAAGAATTAAGAGAATTGTTACGAAAGAAGAATGAATGACACAATGATTTAAGGAGTTTAGATTCAACAAAAATCCTATATCTCTACCTAATCTATCCCTAAGTTAGGATTTTTAATCACCCATAATCTTATTCAAAAGATTGCAATTACACAAGAATTTTATAGATCACTCTTATAACCTTACAACTTGAGTTTTCTAAGATCACTCAAAAACCAAATTACAAGTGTTTTCAAGGCGTACACTAAAACCAAAATCCCAAGTGTTTTAATGGCTAAACACTTAAACCAATTCCTTTAGAATAAAATCTCGCTTCCTATTTTCTAAATCTAGAAAATAAAAAAATAAGAATATCTATTCTAACACTCACCAACTCTCACAATAGTACACAATATCAAAAATGAATTTTAAAAGAGTTTATTGAGCTTAATTGAATACTTGAATGAATAAAATGAATGAGCAAGTTTCTTAACATCAAAACAATCTTTAGAGTTTATATTTATACTTAAGTAATCTAATTATAGTTGTTAGAAGCAATATTTTCATTCATAATATAAACTAAGTCTATTTGAATGAAAAATTGGACTTTTAAGCTGCATTTTGTCAAGTCTCGGTTGGGATATCCTCAGTCTCGATCTAGACTAGCCTTAAATAGTCATTGCGAGTCGTTATATTTGAAAAGCTGCCTTGATCCCGATCGGGACTACCCTATCCCAATTGCATTTCCCGATCAGGACATGTAATCGGGATGGTTACTGCTTATTTTATGAGTTTTTGCTCTCTTTAGTCCCACTAGGGACTACTTTGGTCCTGATTGGGACTTTGATCCAAATTGTAACTTTTTGTATAATTTAGTTTCTGTGATGAGTCTAGTTGAGATAGTACTTACAATGGCTTTTTGGGATCATTTTTCTTTGATATTTTATTATTATTTTGACTTCCGAATTATTCTTAACTTATACACACTTGAAGCAAACACATTAGTTGCTCAAAATTAAGTTTGTTAATATCAAAATCAAGATTGTTAACTTACTAAGGTCAACAATCTCCCCTTTTTTATTTTGACAAACTTATTTTGAGTTTGATAAAAAAAAAAATATAATATAAAGTGTGTAATTGATAACAATTTATGATAATAATGAATATATGAGATAAAAACAAATATATTTCTTTATTCCTCCTCTTATGAATATGGACATGATAAGAAATATAAATTTTTATTCTAAATAACAGAGAGAAATATCATAACAAAAATTATAGTCAAAAGGAATGTTTGATAATGTGAAGGAAATAATTTCAAACATATATAATGCATTATAAAATAGTACAAACATGATCATATAGAGCTTAGCTAGTTAATTAATCATATAGCACTTAGTATATTACAATCATGAACATTAAGCACAAATATCACATTACTTTTTCTGCCCCTTTGTTAAACAATAGAGGAGACAAAAGACCATGAACCAAAAAATGAAAAAGAAAAGATACATAAAATCTTTGTAAAATTAAAATGTCATTTAAGCAAATTTTCTCCCCCTAAATCAATGAGAGAAAAAATATTTAATATTAAGGACACATTATTACATAGTTATATCACTTATGTAAACACATCTTTAAAAGAAAACTCTTTTTAAAGAAATTAACTAAGTATACATGAAAACTCAATTAATGCTTCCTTTTAAAGATAAAAACAATTCTTAAGACAAATTTTTCTTTACAAGAATGTGTTTTGCATGTATATAAAAAATATTAAAAGCATAATATAAGTTAATCACATTATTAAACACATTATTCAAACTCAAATATTTCTCCCTCTTTGTCAAAAATTAAAAAGAATAAACTTAAATAAACATTTTCAATTAAAAAGAAAAAAATTACATTAATAATAAAAAGATGTAGTACAAAGATAAGATACTAAAATGAAATGAAAAATAAACTAAACATAAACAAGGATAAAATGAGCCTAAAAATAAACTAATAGTTAGAGGCTCATATATGGAAAATAAACCAAACATAAATAAAAAATAAAACAAACGGAAAACACAAATAGAATCTATTCTTGAGGAGGGAAAGGAGGAGGAGGAGGATATGTGCATGTGTAGCCTTATTGCTTATAAATGTGATGAACATCATATTGAAAATGAGCAATGTTGGTATCAATTTGATTAAAATGCACATTAAAATTGGATTCAACTTCATTAAAGCATGAATTAAAGTTAGATTCCATTAGGGACATTCGCTCAAAAATTTGGCCAACCTAAGAAGGTTCATCCTCATGAGCTTGAGCACCTTGACTTAAGGTTCCTTCACTTCTTGTTCTCTTTCTTAGAGGAGCAACATAAGGTTGAGAGTTTTGGTCTTCTTCCCCTTAACCTTATTGTTCTTCTAATTCTTGAAACATAGCCTCTATGTTTTCATTAGCTCTAAAATCATGTTTTCAAACCCAAACTCCATTGATGGAGGTGAATTGCTTTAAGTTTCGAATGAAAGTAGTATCAAGAAACAAGAGTTTGGTGGAGGGTAGAGAGTCAAAATTAATGTTGTAAAATTTAGTTAATTTCGTGACAATCCCACCAATATAAATTGCACCGGTTTGACTATCACTAATTAGCCAAATTCTCTATTGCAAAAATCTTCCTAGAGTAATATTCTCATTGTGATGAAGACAATAAAGAATAAAAAGATTATCAATAGAAATTGCTTTATTAGAAAAAGCTCTACCATTAATGGAATAAGTGATGAAGCGATGAACAAAAAAAGTGCTTTGGATTTGATGAAAGAAGCTTTGGTGTGTCTAGTAAAGAATTGAGGAGCATTGGGAGCTTTAATATCATCCCAATAAGAAGAGGCAATCCAATAAGGGTTGACTTGAATATGTCCCTTTTGGGAGAATCCAAAAAGAGTATCAGACTCTTAATAAGTCATAAAGCAATCTCTTCCTCCTAATTTAAATCTCATGGAAAAATAAGGATTGTCCTCATCAAATTTGGCAAAGCGAAGAGTAAAAGATGAAAGAAACTCAATGATAAGAGATGGGTAAGAAGGAAATGGAGACAAGGCAAAATCACAAATCCTATCTTTAAAGAAAAGATCTTGGACTTCATCAAAGCATCCTATAGCCTTGAGTGTTGATTCATATATAAAGCGTGAGGGAATCAAAGCCCTTTTTTGGAATAGAGACATCCTCTTCTTAATTTTTTGAGAAGAATAAGAAAAAGGAGAGTGAGTTCTCTTAGGATTATCATTCTTGGAAGAAGGAGAAGCTTGAGAAGATAAGGGGGCTTCACTAGGTTTCTTTGAAGCCATAAGGAGAGAATTAAAGTAGAATGTGTAGAGAGAAAAGACTTGATTTAAGATAAAAAAAATTAATGAGGAATAAAGTGGTATTTATAGGTGTGAGATTAGGGTTGGAAATAATGTGGAATTTGAATTGAATAGGAACCTAGATATTCATTCCTATTTTTTATTGGATAGTCAAAAAGGTAGAAAAATTTTAAAATCCTAATCTTGTCAAGAGCCATGTCCCAATCAAGACAAGCTCCCATCTAGATCAGGACATCCGTTTAGGATGAGTTTTATGTTAAAACATAGAATTCAAAGATCATGTCCTATTTGGGACATAATTTGGTCCCAAGTAGGACTAGGGTCCTATTCAGAAATGTTTGAGAAACTTATTCAATTAGGTCCAGATTTTCTTACAAATAAGTCCTTGTGAAATTAATTTGTATAAATTGGACTAAATTGACCATTTTTGAAAGAGATAAATGAGTAAATGAAATAAACTCATTTAGGGAAAGATATATTTTGCTAAAAATTAAAATAATTAATTTAATGAAAATTTCATAAATTAATTATTAATATTGCAAAATAGGAATAAAAATATCAATTAAACATGTATCATATACCAAAAATAAACATAAAAGAAACATAAATATCTATCAAAATCAAGACAAACTAGAACCATCAATCATGTCAAGTTTATGTTTAATGACATTTTAATCTCTCTTCATTGAGAGGTTTTATGAAGATATTAGCAAGTTGATTATTTGTATCAACAAAATCAAGTGTGATATCACCAGGTTAAACATAATCACACAAGAAATGATGTCAAATGTCTATATGCATAGTTCTAGAATGTTGAATGAGATTTTTGCTAAGGTTAATAGCACTTGTATTGTCACATTTAATGGGAATGTGATCAAATTTTATACCATAGTCCATCAATTATTGTTTTTGCCATAAGACTTATGAACAACAAAGACTTGCTGCAATGTATTTAGCTTCAGTAGTGGGCAAGGCAATCGAAACTTGTTTCTTGCTAAACCAAGAAACTAAACATTGTTTTAAAAATTGACAATTTCTAAAAGTGCTCTTTCTTTCTAATAAACTACCAGCAAAGTTTGCATCCAAATAACTAATCAAGTCAAAGGAAGAACTCCTAAGATACTAAAGTCCTAAATGCATTATACCACAAAGATATTTGAAAATACTTTTGATAACACTCAAATGAGACTCTCTAGGACTTGATTGAAATCTAGCACAAAAGCAAGTAGAAAATATAATATTAGGTCTACTAGCAGTTAAATAAAGAAGGGATCTAATTGTACCTCTAAATCCCTTTTCATCAACCGATTTGCTATTCTTATCTTTGTTTAGTTTGGTTATGGTGCTCATAGTAGTTTTAATTGATTTAGTTCTATCCATTCCAAATTTCTTGAGAATGTCTCTTGCATATTTTATTTGATTAATGAAAAGCCCATCCTTGCATTTTTTGATTTGTAATCCGAGAAAAAATTTGAGTTCTCTCATCATACTCATTTTAAATTTTCCTTGCATCAATTTGAAGAATTCATCACATAAGCAATTCTTAGTAGCACCAAAAATAATATCATTAATATATATTGTTACAATTAATAAATCATATTTGGATTTCTTTATAAAAAGAGTTACGTTAACCTTTCCTTTGGAGAAACCTTTCCTTTAAGGAAACTTTTCTTTAGCAAAAAGCTACTCAATCTATTATACCTAGCTTTTAGATCTTATTTTAATCTATATAATGTTTTTGAAAGTTTAAACATATGATTTGGTGAATCAAAATTTTTAAAACCTGGAGGTTGTTCAACATATACCTCCTCTTCAATAAAGCCATTTAAAAATGCACTTTTAACATCCATTTGATAAAGTTTAAAATCCATGAATGATGCAAATGTAAGTAGCATTCTAATAGCTTCTAACCTTGCAATGGGGGTAAAGGTTTCATCATAATCAATGCCCTCTTGATTTTAACCTTTAGCTACTAGTCTAGTTTTGTTCCTAGTTATGACACCTTATTCATTCATCTTATCTCTGAACACCCATTTGGTGCCAATAATATGATGATATTTTGGTCTAGGAACCAAGGTCCAAACCTTATTTTTCTCAAATTGATTTAACTCTTCTTACATAGCAAGGACCCAAAATTCATCACATAATGCATCATCAACATTTTTGGGTTCAATTTGAGAAATAAAGGCTAAATTAACAATGAACTTTAATTTAGATCTAGTAGTTACCCTTTTGTAGTGTCACCTATGATAAGATCTTAAGGATGTACTTTCTTGAATTATCAATCCTTTAGAAGTTCATCCTTTAAGGTAGTTTGAGATGACTTTTCATTATCTTTTCTTAAACCTTTAAGTTCAAAAGGCTTACTAGCATTTTCTTCTTAAGTATCTGTAATCTCATTTTCACCTATAAGATCATCAACACTACAAACATCCTTTACTAGAGTTCTCTTATTAAGAGCTCTATATGCTTTATTAGAAATAGAATAGCCTAGAAAAATTCCTTCATCGACTTTGGAATCAAATTCTCTAAGATTATCCTTAGTGTTTAATATAAAGCACTCGCATCCAAATATTCTTAGATATGAGATTTTAGGTTTTCTATTGTTCTATAGCTTATGAGAGGTTTTATTTAAAATTGGCCTTTTTGAAAACTTGATTTAAAATGTAACAAGATGTGTTAACGGATTTTGCCTAAAAATATAGAGGCAAATTATACTCATGGGGCATTGTTCTAGCCATTTCTACAAGAGTTCTATTTTTCCTTTCGAATACCCCATTTTGTTGATGAGTTCTAGGAGAAGAAAACATATGTGAAATACCATTTTCATTGTAATAAATTTTGAAAAACTCATTTTCAAATTTAGTTTACTATGACCACTTCTAATAGATGAAATACAAAAATCTTTTTCTTTTTGAACTCTTTTAGCAAAATTTTCAAAGGCTTTAAAAGCATCATTCTTATAAGCAAGAAAACATACCCAAGTAAATCTAGAGTAATCATTAACCAAAACAAACATATAGTGCATTCCCCCGAGACTAGCAACTCTAGTTGGTCTAAACAAATCCATATGTATAAGTTCAAGTGGTCTAGAAGTAGACACTACATTTTTTAGCTTAAATAAGGACTTGGATTGTTTTCCTTTTTGACAAGCATCATAAGGTTTATCCTTAGTGAATTCAAGCTTAGGTAAATCAATCACAAGTACGTGTTTACAAAGACCATTCAAAAGCTCAAAGTTTGCATGTCTTAACCTTCTATATCATGTCAATTTATCATGGGAAAGAGACATTAAGCATTTGATGTCTTTGTTATCAATTTTGTTCAAATCAATGACATAAACATTATCTACTCTTTCGCCATTAAAAATAACTTTGTTTTCATCAAGACTACTAACAAAGCAATTTCTAGGATAGAAAGTTACCTTATTTCCCATGTCATATAATTAACTTATACTAAGCAAATTATGTTTAAGACCATCACCAAGCAACACATGATATATCGATAAGGATTGAGGATAACATGTTTCTCCAATGCCAAAATTTTTCCTTTTATATTATCTTCAAATGTGACATGTACTCTATCTTTAGCATCAAACTTATTGAATTGCTCCTTGTCTACCATTATGTGCCTTAAACATCCACTATCGAGATATTATTTACCTTTTTTATTCTTGTGAATTTCAAGCACACCTATACAAAGTAATTTAAGTATTCATTCAGACCTAAACCTTTCTTAGTCTAGGTTGGTTAGTTTTAAGATAATCTGAAGGAAGTAAATTCATGTGTAGTCTTTTATAGAAACATACATTGTTAGTATGCCATTTGATCATGCAATACGAATATATGAAATTTTTAAATTTATTTCTCTTAGGATGATATGCTTTTCTAGTGTGTGAAATATTTCTTTTATGTTTTGGTGGTGTGTATCTTGAGTCATGATATGAGACATAAATTAGCAATGACAATGTGTATTTTGATACATTTATATAACATGTTTATGTGCATTGTGTTGTGTAGCATGCCTAAATGATTGTGTCTAGTGGATATATAAGCATACTTAGGTTAAGGTGCTCTAGTTTGAGCCTTACATTTTTGTGTTAATGAAAGGTGAGTCTTATGAGACTTTCCTTTTTTGTTTAACACATAAGATCTTTTAGCTTTGAAAGCTTGAATCCCATTTGGTTTAGAGGTAGAGGGAGTAGAGTCATGCGAGGCTTTAATAAAATTAATATGTAATGATGATGATAAAAGAATTCCATTTTTTTTATCCAATTCCATGGGTATCTCTATGAAATTTTTAAGAGTCAAGAAGATATCTAAAGTTTCATTTCCTCTTTTGAATTTAGTAATGGAATTTTTTAATTCTGAGACCTCATTAGAGAGCTTATGATTTTCATTACTTGCTTTCTTGAGTTGATCTTCTAAGGAATTAAAAGATTTAGCATTACTAATAAGTTTTTCATTTGGTTCAACAAGTTTAGTAAAATCAATTTTTAAGCTATCAAATTTTTTAGTTAAGCTAGATAGTTGATGCTTGTAAAACTTTTTCTTAAAAAGTAAACTGTTGCATTTAACTAATAATTTTCTCACTATAGAGCTCTCATTATCATCATTATCATCATTATCGCAATAATTATCACAATCATCAAAGTAAGAGTAAGAAGTAGAAGGTACCTCATTTTCATTTTCAAGAGTCTTGAAGCAAAAATTTGCTACTTCTTATTGTTCCTCTTCCTCTTCGGATTCGGAGGAATCATCCTAAGTAACTTTGAATGTTTTCTTCTTATCTTTTACTACTTTATTCTTGAATTTGAGTTTAGGACACTCACCTCTAATGTGTCCCAATTTCTTACATTCATAGCAAGTAACCTCTTTGATTTTCTTCTAGCCTTCTCCTTCGTACTTCTTATTAAAATCCCTTATTCTTGAGAAGTTTTTCCTTCTAAAAAACTAGAAGTTCCTAGTGAGTATGACAATACCGCCATCTTCATCACTACAATCTTTTATGCTTTTATTATAACCCGATATTTTAAATTATTAAATTTATTTTAGAATATGCAGTGTTAATTTAAATTTTTATATATTATAATTATTGTGTGTAATTTAATTTTAGTGTGTATATGATTATTTATTTATTTATTAATATTGTTATTGTTATTGTTATTGTTGTGAACAATATTAATTTATTTTATTTTAAATATTTTATTATGTAGAGGAATTAATTTGGAAGTGAGTATTATTTAATAATAATAATAATAATAATAATAATAATTATTATTATTATTATTATTATTATTATTATTATAATATATGTGTGTGAGTATTTTTGTCTTTTCCTATTTTAATAATATAAAAAATATATGTATAAAAGAAAAATTTTCCCTTTTCTTTCCCCTTTCTCTTTCCTCTCCTCTCCCATCCCTTTTTCTTACTCTTCTTCTTCTACTTCTTGCATTTTACGCAGAAATACGAGCCCCATCGTGCACCACCTTGAGCCTCTACTAGCCACCACTAAGCTTTGTAGTCACCACCTCCCTCTTCCTTCTCCTTCCTGTCGTCATTCGCCTGTCTCTGTTCCCCATTTTCGGTGAGAAATAGAACACGATAGCAGCAGCATTAACATGACACCGGTGACATTTTCGGCAGTCTCAGCTCGTGTTTCTAGGCTCAATTGATTCCTCTCAGTTCAGGCAAGCTTGTTGTCAACTTAATTCAATCTAGAAACTTTCGGATTGTGAGTTATCTTCAAGTTCTAGTTCAGGTCAACTTTGGTTTTTCAATTTTTTGAGCTTGATTTCCTATGATTCATGCTTAATGCCTTTATAAATGTTGTTGTGTGAAGCTTAAGCTATTCAAATATATATTTTTTTAATTTTTCTGAATTATTTGGATTTTTAGGTGTTTTGGTTTACGTCGAGTCACTGTTTCGGTGACCCTCACCGAAAAGCTTTTATATTTTTAATAATTTTTTTAAAATTATTTGGATTATAGTTTGTGAAGGAAATATATGGAAATTGTGATACAATTATTTATTACAAATTTTTGAAAGATTACGTGAAAATTTAATTTTTGGAAAAATTAATATAAATTAGTAAATTTGGTGTTTTAATTGAAATTATTGTTAATTATGATGTTTTGAATAATTTTGGAATAATAATTAGTATTAAAGTAATTTTTATGGATTATTTACTATTTTTAACTAATTAATAATAATTTCTGGAATTATAATCGAATAATAAGTTTATTTATTGTTTTGTGATTAAATGAATTTTTAACTATTTTTATTACATATTGAACTATTTAAATAATTATTTGTGAATTTTACTATTTAATTTCAAATAATTGAAAAATGGATTTTTATTAATATTATATAATTTATTTGAGATTTATTAACTAATTTGAAAAAATAATTAGCTTTAAGATATTTATTATTTAAATAACTTGAATTGAGGTATTTTTATTGATTTTTTATGCATTTTAATATATTATTATTAAATTATTGATTGTTGTGTATTTTGGTTCTTGATTGGGTGAATTATGTAGTTCGGGGCCCAACCCGAGAAGTTGTACTTTTGTGTATATTTGAAGTGTGTTTGCTTACAGGATCGACTCTATTTTCAATAGAGAGTCCTCCGTTTTGCAGAGGAGACTCTGCTAAATTTTTGGGAGAATTCTTGTAAAAAGTGATTTTATGTTGATCCTGAATTTTTTTTTATTTTTGGTCGATTCTTGTCCTAGATTAAGTCTTTCTCTAGTATTTCTAGAAGTATGAAATTAGGAGTTCCATTCTAATATTAGTATTATTTATTTGTTTTCTTTAGCTACGCTAAGATTGAGGCCTATCGAATTAGGCCAATTTACTCTGTTTAGAGGAGCGTACAACTGTGAGTTATTATCTTATATATGCATTGCATGCATAATACATATTTCCGAGCATCCATGTTTTCATAATGTATTTAAACATGAATTATTTTACCAAATGATTATGTATATATTGGTATACTTTTGGTATATATTTAGTATATATGTGACATATATGTTTGGTATATTTTTAGTATATATTTGGTATATATGTGACATACATGTTTGTTATATTTTTGGTATAAACTTAGTATTTTTTTATATATACTCAGCATATATTTGGTATATTTTTGGTATACAATTAGTATATATTCAGTATATTCTTGGTATACGTTTGGTATATAAGTGATATATTTCTTAAAAATGGATGCTATCATGTTTAAATTATGCATTTTATTATTTTAAATAATTATATGATTTATTTGAAGGATAGAAGTAGAACATACTACCTAGTGGGTTGCACTAGGACTGTGGACATACCGGTGCATTAGATTTAGGAGTTGACATCATGAAATTAATTGATTTCAGACTTGATTATTCGATTATTAAGAATTATGGGAAAGAGTAGTGTGATTGCGGGACCTCAGTTGACCTAGTGTCTTGGGGCCAATCACACTAATAGTGAGACTGCGTGGCTCAGTTGACTTAGTGTCTCGGGGCCAATCTATTGTTCAAAAATGGAAAAGGGAATTATTTTGGAATTAATTAAGCCTATTGGTTAATGAGACTTAATGATTGAGGTTGCGTAATATTTTAGGGTTCTACTTGATCCTTCACTCAAATAAAATTTTTTTGCATTTATTATTATATAAAAGTGGATTTTAACATCTATGTGAAATGCTTGTATATATATATTTATATTGATGCTTGACTGTATATGACTATAGATTGCATGTATATATATTATAATAATTCACTCAGTGAGGTTTGACTCTCCTTAATATTTTTTACAGGATCTTCTTCTTCTTCATACATCCCCTATAATACTATTCACCAGACTCTTTTATCCCCAGCTGATTTGTGTAAATATTGAACTATTATTTTCTTGTATTTTAGTAATCACTATAGTAGTGGCATTATTGTATTATAGCATATTGTATTATTAGAACCTTGTACCTAAAGCTTTGTATGAAAGTATTTTTATTATGACATAAAATAATGATTTGCTTTTATATTAATTAAAGTTCTAATTTTGGCTTATTTTTGTATTATTATTGCATGTGTTTTTATTTTAAGGCTTGCTACGGGTTTCGAATTTGAAAGAATTCCCATTCCTTAGCGTCAGTCATGACTCCCCGATTTAGGTCATGACAAATTGGT
The DNA here is from genome assembly GCA_947683625.1 of Mallotus nudiflorus. Taxonomy (NCBI): domain Eukaryota; kingdom Viridiplantae; phylum Streptophyta; class Magnoliopsida; order Malpighiales; family Euphorbiaceae; genus Mallotus; species Mallotus nudiflorus. The sequence continues at coordinate 1,371,050 of CANTUR010000142.1, forward strand.
ATCAAAGCCTAGGTTATGAGTGTTGTGGACCTAGGTTATCAAAGACATATTGTCCTTAGAACTACTACAGTAAAATAGGTTTGACTATGTCTTTGAAAAGTCTTTATTTCTTTCTGATTTTTGTCATAATTGTTAGGGTGTCTGTTTATTGTCTATTGTCTATTTTTTCTGAATCTTATTAGTTTTATCTTTTCAGAATGAGGAGGCAAGTGTGTGTTACTCTACTAGTCGTTGAGGACCAAGGATGATAAGTCCTTTCAAGATGAGGTTTTACCTCCAGAGCCGCTAGCTAGGTGTAGAGGTAGAGGTAAACCTTGAAGAGCGACAGGTCACCATAGGCAGAGAGATCTACAAGATGAGGAACTTGCAGAGCCAAAGTTTGAGGAAGTTGTTATACTTTTAATTACACTGCAGATGCAGCCTATTTATCAACAGGGCATGTTTGACCTTGAGGTAGGATTGTTTTACGCCAGGGTTGGTAGGATATCATTTGATGGGACTACATATCCGTTGGATTTTCTGCATGCCATTGAGATGAGGACTTGAACTGCTCACACTGAGTATTAGCGGATCGTGATAGTCGAGCTATTTGTTGAGGGGCCAGCCCTGGATTGGTTCATTCAGGTCATTCAGTTGCACATGATGACACTCATTTAGGCTCAATTTTGAGAGAGATTCATAAGGCATTTCTATCTAGAGCCTATGCAGATGAGTTACAGACTTCAATTGATGAGTATTTCCAAAGGTGACATATTAATAGAGGACTACATCGTAAAGGACTATAGATTAGGTTAACAAGCAGAGGACCTGATGAGAGATCAAATTCTATATAGATATGGTCTCAGGTACAACTTCTATTTTGGTGCCACCTTACAAAATGGCTCCTGCAAAGTTGAAGGAATTAAAGAAGTAGTTGTAAGATTTGCTGGATAAGGGTTTCATTAGACCCAATGTTTCTCCTTGGGGTGCACCAGTCTTGTTTGTGAAGAATAAGGGTGGTACACTGAGACTGTACATTGATTACAGAGAGCTGAATAAGGTGACAGTGAAGAACAAGTATGCTCTTCTGAGGATAGATGATTTGTTTAATCAACTTCAGGGTGCACAATTCTTTTCCAAGGTTGACTTGAGGTCGGGTTATCATCAGTTATGGATCAGTGAAGTTGATGTTCTTAAAATGGCATTCTACACTTGATATGGTCACTATAAGTTTTTGGTAATGTCTTTCAGGTTGACTAATGCACCAGCTGCTTTTATAGAACTGATGAACAGGGTATTCAGACTATTTATGAATAAATTTATAGTAGTCTTTATTGATGATATACTGGTGTATTTGAAGAGTATGGAGGAGCATGCATATCACTTGAGGATAGTACTGCAGACATTGAGAGAACATTAACTTTATGCTAAATTCTTGAAGTGTGATTTCTGGTTGGAGAGTGTTGTATTCCTTGGACACGTGGTGTCTACAGATGATATTTAGGTTGATCCATAAAAGATAAAGGCAATGTCTGAGTGGCCTAGATCGACATTAGTCATGAAGATTCAAAGTTTTCTGTGTTTGGCTGGGTATTATAGGAGATTTGTGTAGGATTTATTAAGAATTGTAGCTTCTATGACTCGCCTAACTCAGAAGAACGTGAAGTTTGTGTGGTTAGATGCTTGTGAGAATAGTTTTCAGTTACTAAAGGAGAAGTTGACTACAGCTCTAATTCTAACCTTGCCTAATCAAGTAGACAAGTTCATTGTGTATTGTGATGCCTTAAAAATTGGCCTAGGTTGTGTGTTGATGCAGAATGGTAGGGTGATAGCTTATGCTTCGAGGCAATTGAAGAAGAATGAACAAAATTATCCTACCCACAACTTGAAGATGGTTTCAGTGATCTTTGCTCTTAAGATTTGGAGACATTATTTGTACAAGGTGACTTGTGAGATTTTCATAGATCATAAGAGCCTGAAGTACATTTTCCAATAGAGAGATATGAACTTAAGGCAGAGGAGATGGTTAGAACTCCTGAAGGATTATGACTGCAATATTCTTTATTATCCAGGCAAGGGTAATGTGGTAGTAAATGCCTTGAGTAAGAAGTCCTTGGGTAGTCTTACTCACATTAATATGGAGAGGAGACTTTTGATCCAAGAGTTACATGAGTTAGTAGATCAGGGTCTGATGATGAAGATTAGCAGATCATGAGGATTGTTTTCTCAGTTCAAAGTCATATCAGTATTGAGAGATAGGATTAAGGCAACTCAAGGTTGAGATCCTATTCTAACAGGGCTTAAGGAGAATGTTCGTGTAGGGAAGTTCACTGATTTTACACTTGATGATGAAGGTGTTTTATGGATCAGTGGTAGATTATTTGTTCCTGATGGGGATAATTTGAGAGAGGAGATCCTTGAACAAGCATATTCTACAGCCTACAGTATACATCCAGGTGTTACTAAGATGTACCATAGCATCCGAGATTTTTACTAGTGGGATGGATTGAAGAAGGATGTAGCTGATTATGTTTCTAAGTGTTTGACTTATCAACAGGTGAAAGCTAAGCATTAGAAGCCTTCTAGGAAGCTTCAGCCTATTCCTATTCCTAAGTGGAAATGAGAGAGAGTTACTATGGATTTTGTGATAGGGTTACCTTGTTCAAAGTATGGATACGATTCCATCTAGGTGATTATGGACAAGTTAACCAAATTATCTCACTTCTTACTAGTCAAAGCCACTTATTCTATAGTTAAGTTGGCTAAACTATATGTTAAGCATGTTGTGTGCCTTTATGGAGTGCCTATTTCCATTATATCTAATAGAGGTTTAGTGTTTACCTCTCAATTTTAGCAAAAGTTGGAGGAAGCAATGGGCACCGGGCTTAATTTTAATTCTGCCTTTCACCTTTAGACAGATGGTCAATCTGAGAGGAGGATCTAGACACTTAAAGATATATTGAGAATGTGTGTATTGGATCTTGAAGGTAGTTGGGATGATCATTTGCCACTAGTAGAGTTTACATATAATAACAGTTACTATAACAGTATTGAGATGACACCATATGAAGCTCTGTATGAAAGGAAGTGTAGATCCCCTTTGTGTTGTGATGAAATTAAAAAGAGATTGTTGACTAAACCTAAGATTATTCAAGATGCAATGGAAAGGTTATTGTGATCAGAAAGAGATTAGAGACCGTAACCGCAGCAAGCAGACAGAAGAGTTATGTGGATTCAAAACGTAGAGATGTGAAGTTTCAAGTTTGACACTATGTGTTTTTGAAAGTGTCTCTGATGAAGGGTTTGATGGGGTTTGGCAAGAAGGGAAAATTAACATTGAGATATATTGGACCATTCAAGATTTTAGAGAGAGTAGGCATGATTGCATATCGGTTGGCTTTGCCTTCGAATTTGTCTTAAATGCATCTAACGTTCCATATCTCGATGCTGAGGAAGTATATTTCAGACCCTTCGTACATGTTGCAGCCTGAGAGTGTGGAAGTGAATGAAGACCTAACATATGAAGAAGAGCCAATAGCGATAGTGGACTATCAAGGGCATCGGTTGCGTTCCAAGCAAATCTCGATGGTCAAGGTGTTATGAAGGAGCACAAGTAGGAGACTAAGGCTGAGATGCAGGTGGCCTAACCTTACCTTTTTCCTCGATGAGTTCTTGTTTTCTATACTTTTATTTGAAAATTCAAGGACGAATGTTTGTAAGGAGGGAAGATTGTTATAACCTGATATTTTAAATTATTAAATTTATTTTGGATTATGCAGTGTTAATAAATATTTTAAATTTTTATATATTATAATTATTGTATGTAATTTAATTTTATTGTGTATATGATTATTTATTTATTAATTAATATTATAAATTTTTATTATTGTGAATAATATTAATTTATTTTATTTTATTTTAAATATTTTATTATGTAGAGGAATTAATTTGGAAATGACTATTATTTAAAATTATTATTATTATTATTATTATTATTATTATTATTATTATTATTATTATTATTATTATTATTATTATATGTGTGTGTGGGTATTTTTGTCTTTTCCTATTTTAATAATATAAAAAAATATATGTATAAAAGAAAATTTTTCCATTTTCTTTCCTCCCTCTCTTTTCTCTCCCCTCTCTTTTCCTTCCTCTTCTTCTTCTTCTTCCTGCGTTTTACACAGAAACATCGAGCCCCACCATGCGCCACCCTGAGCCTTCGCCAGCCACCACCAAGCTTTGCAGTCACCACCTCCCTCTTCCTTCCTACCATTGTCCACCTGTCCCTCTTCCTCGTTTCCAATGAGAAACATAACACAACAGCAATAGCATCAACATGATGCCGGTGACATTTCTGGTAGTCTTAACTCATGTTTTTAGGCTCAATCGACTCCTCTCAGTCTGAGCAAGCTCGTTTTCAATTTGGTTCAAGCTAGAAATGTCCGAATTGTGAGTTATCTTTAAGTTCTAGTTTAGGTCAACTTTGGTTTTTCAATTTTTTGAGCTTGATTTCCTGTGATTCATGCTTGATGCCTTTAGAAATGTTGTTGTGTGAAGCTTAAGCTATTCAAATATATTTTTGTTTAATTTTTCTAAATTATTTTGATTTTTAGGTGTTTTGATTTCCAGTGAGTCACTGTTCTGGTGACCCTTGCCGGAAAATTTTTATATTTTTAATAAATTGTTTAAATTATTTGGATTATAGTTTGTAAAGGAAGTATATGGAAATTGTTATCCGATTATTTATTACAAATTTTTGAAAATTTATGTGAAAAATTAATTTTTGGAAAAGTTAATATAAATTAGTAAATTTGGTGTTTTAATTGAAATTATTGTTAATTATGATGTTTTGAATAAGTTTGGAATAATAATTACTATTTTTAACTAATTAATAATAATTTATGAAATTATAATAAAATAATAAGTTTATTTACTGTTTTTATGATTAAATGAATTTTTAACTATTTTTATTACATATTTGAACTATTTAAATAATTATTTGTGAATTTTACTATTTAATTTTGAATAATTGAAAAATGGATTTTTATTAATATTATATAATTTATTTGAGATTTATTAACTAATTTGAAAAATAATTAGCTTTAAGGTATTTATTATTTAAATAACTTGAATTGAGGTATTTTTATTGATTTTTATTGTTTTTAATGATTTTAATATACTATTATTAAATTATTGATTATTGTGTACTTTGGTTCTCGGTTGGACGAATTGTGTAGTTCGGGGGCCCAACCTGAGAAGTTGTACTTTTGTGTATATTTGAAGTGTGTTTGTTTGCATGATTGACTCTATTTTCAATAGAGAGAAATTCATTTTACATAGGAGACTTTGTCGAATTTTCGATAGAATTCTCGTAAAATGGGACGTCGGGTTGATCCTGAATTTTTTATTTTTGGTCGAGTCATGTCCTAGATTAAGTCTTTTTCTAGTGTTTCTAGAAGTATGAAATTAGGAGTTCCATTCTAATATTAGTATTATTTATTCGTTTTCTTTAGTTGTGCTGTAACCGAGACCTATCGGACCAGGCTAGTCTACTCTGTTTAGAGGAACATATCTTATATATGCATTGCATGTAGAATACCTATTTCCGAGCATCCAAGTTTTCATAATGTATTTAAATATGAATTATTTTACCAAATAATTATGTATATGTTGGTATACTTTTGGTATATATATAGTATATATGTTTCATACATGTTTGGTATATACTCAGTATATTTTTTATATATACTTAGCATATATTTGGTATATTTTTGCTATACAATTGGTATATATTAAGTATATGCTTGGTATATGTTTGGTATATAAGTGGTATATTTCTTAAAAATAGATGTTATCATGTTTAAATTATGCATTTTATTATTTTAAATAATTATATAATTTATTTAAAGGATAGTAGTAGAACATGCTACCTAGTGGGCTGCACTAGGAATATGTGCCAGTACGTTAGATTTAGGAGTTGACATCATGAAATTAATTGATGTGAGACTTGATTATTCGATTATTAAGAATTGTGGTAGAGAATAGTGTGATTGCGGGAGCTTAGTTGACCTAGTATCTCGGGGCTAATCACATTGATAATAAGACTGTGGGAGCTTGGTTCACTTAGTGTCTCGGGGCCAGTCTACTGTCCAAAAATGAAAAACATAATTATTTTGGAATTAAGTAAACCTGTTAGCTAGTGAAACTTAATGATTGAGGTTGCGTAATATTTTAGGGTTCTACTTGATCCTTCACTCAAATAAAATTTTTCTGCATTTATTTTTATATAAAAGTGGATTTTAACATTTGTGTGAAATTCTTGTATATATATTTTTATACTAATGCTTGACTGTATATGACTATAGGTTGCATGTATATATATTATAATAATTCACTTAGTGAGGTCTGACTCCCCTCAATATTTTTATACAGGATCTTCTTCTTCTTCTTCAGACCTCCTCTGTAGTACTATTTGTCGAACTCTTTCCTCCCCGACTGATTTGTGTAAATACTTAACTGTTGTTTCCTTGTATTTTAGTAATCACTACAACAATGGCATTATTGTATTGTAGTGTGTTGTATTATTAGAATCTTGTACATAAAGCTTTGTATGAAAGTATTTTTATTATGATATAAAATGAAGATTTACTTTTATATTAATTAAATTTTTAATTCTAGCTGATTTTTGAATTATTATTGCATGTGTTTTTATTTTAGAGCTTGCTACAGATTTCGAATTCGAAAGAATTCTCGTTTCCTAGCACCAGTCATGACTCCTCGGTTTGGGTCATGACAACTTTCCTCTTCACTATCTTCTTAGAGAGCTTTTAGTGCTATGTTCTTTTTCTTTTCTTATTTCTCTTCTTACTTTTCACCTCTTTACTTAATTGTGAGCTCATACATCAAGAGCTTACCAATGAGCACATCAGTTGAGAGGGTAAAGAGGTTTTGAGCTTCCTCAATTGAAGTGACTCAAGATTCCCAATCCTTTTTAGTTAGGATTCTTAGAATCTTGTTATTTACTTCTTCTTTGGTGAAATGTTTATCAAGTTTCTTGAGGGTTATGAGAAGAGCATTTTTCATCTTTATAATTGACTCTTGAGGCTTCAACTTGAAGAGTTCATATTCATACATGTGAAGTTGAACCTTATTGCTTCTAACTTGTATGTTTCCTTCATAATGATTTTCTAAAGTCTCTCACATTTCCTTGGCCGACATATAATATTGAAGCTTACCTCCTTCTTCTCTCATCATAGAAGAAACTAGAGTAATCACAGCCTTTTTATTTTTATGATTTTCTTCCTTTTGATCAAAGCTCCATTAGCTTCTTACAATAGTAGTTACCATACCATCAATGATTGTTGTAGATGGTTCCTAAACCCTCAGGACAATGTCCCAAATTTTAATGGAATTATAATCAAGATACAACTCCATTTTAAACTTTCAATGAGAATAGTTGCTACCAAGTGAAGAAATGTTTTATAATTCACTCCCCATGATCTTGTATTCTAGCAATGAAGTTCCTAGAATTCAAGTTCTAATACCAATTCAAAGAGTCCTAAAGGAGGGTGAATAGGAATATCAAACAAAAATTAGAAATTAAAAGGTTTGAATAAGAATTAAGAGAATTATTAAAAAGGAAGAATGAATAACATAATGATTTGAGGAGTTCATATTCAACAATAATCCTACATCTCCACCTAATATATCCCCAAGTCAATATTTTTAATCACCCAAAATCTTATTCATAAGATTGAGATTACACAAGAGTTTTATGGATCACTCTTATAACCTTACAACGTGAGTTTTCTAGGATAACTCAAAAACCAAATCACAAGTGTTTTAATGGCTAAACACTTAAACCAATTCCTTTAGAATAGAATCTCAATTCTAGTTTTCTAAACCTAAAAAATAGAAGAATAAGAATATCTATTTTAATACTCACAAACTCTTACAAGAGTATACAATATTCAAATGAATTTTAGAAGAGTTTGAGAACTTAATTGAATGCTTGAATGTATAAAATGAATGAGCAAGTTTCTTAACATCAAAACAATCTTTAGAGGTCATATTTATACTTGAGCAATCTAATTATAGATGTTGGAAGCAATAATTTCATTCCCAACATAAACCAAGTCCATTTGAATGAAAAATTGGACTTTTGAGCTGCATGTTGTCAAGTCTCGGTCGGGACTAGCCTCAAATAGCCATTGCAAGTCGTTATATTTGAAAAGCTACCTTAATCCCAATCAGGATGACCATGTCTTAATCAGGACTACTCTGTCCCGAGCAATGTCCTAATCCGAACATGCAATTAGGATGGGTACTACCCATTTTATGAGTTTTTGCTCTCTTTGGTCCCGCTCGAGACTATTTTGGTCTTGATCGAGACTTTGATCCAAATTTGTAACTTTTTGTGTAAGATAGTACTTGCAATGGCTTTTTGGGATCATTTTTCTTTGATATTTCATTATTATTTTGACTTCTAAATTGTTCCTATTTATACGCACTTGAAGCAAATACATTAATTGCTCAAAATTAAGTTTTTTAAGATCAAAATCAAGATTGCTAACTTGCTAAGGTCAACATTAAGAATTTTTTCTCTTTAGCCCTTCAAAATGGTATTTACAAGAGTGCTAGGTGTGTAAGGTATACCAAACCAAAACATTGACTTCTTTTAGATGATTTATGAAAGTTAAAGGGCCTAAACTTGTTGGGTTCTTAACTTAACTATATAATAACTACATTTAATTAATGATGTTTGAGAGAATAAATTTAAAATTAACTGAAAAGTTATATGCAATATATGTGCAAGCTAGAAAATTAAAGAGAAAAATTGTAAAAACTTAATTGTAATAACTAAAAAGGATAACCATGAAGTTTGAATAGAAAATAAAAAACAATTGTAGAAACTATTGTTTCACACTGACTAAAGTTTGATCTTGGTTGAAATTGTTGTAGTTGAAAAGTATCATTGGAGTTGTGCTTTTATTTTTCTTCATGTCTCCACTTTTAAAGTTTTAGTAAAATAACCACCTTCTATAAAATAGCTTCCACAAAAATCATGTCTCCATTATCTTTATTCCTTCTCTAATAATTTGACCCACTAACAACACATTTGTTTAAACAGTAAAAAATAACCCATAATTAGGTAAATTGTATCTGAGATTGTCAAACTTTACACTAAATTTTATTTTAGTTCCACAACTTTAATTTATGTCTTTTTTGTTACAAAACATTGATTTTAATTACACAGAGAAGTCACTCAAAATAATTCTGACTAATTTATTATGACATGGCATAATAAAGTTACCACATTATAGTCCAACTCCATAAAAAACTATCATATTACACTACTGCATCATCTTCTTCATGAGATTGTTGATCATAATTTTATAATGTTGAGTGTAAAATAAGTAAAAAAGTAAAGTGAAAATATTATTAATGGTCCTATAAAGAAGGTGGTATAGTAGTAAGACATAAAATTTTTTATTGAATTGGACTGTAATGTGGCAACTTTGGTATGCAACATTATTTATATTGGTTGGAATTATTTGGATGACTTCTTTGTGTGATACAAATTAAAGTTATAGAACCAAAATGAAATTTAGTATAAAGTTTGGGTACCTCATATATAATTAACCCATCCACAATTCAACCTAATTAATTAATTAATAGTCTTTGGCCAACTCTTTGTAAAAATATGCATAAATAAAACCTTATACCTATATAACTTTTTCATTTACTTTTACTTAAAATTGGTAAAAATAAAGGTTAGTGAAGTTTATTATTGATACTCGGTTTTGGCCCACTTGAAATCTAAAACAAATCTAATGATGAAAAGTCCAAATGATGAGCACATTAAAGTAATGGCAACAAAAAAGGTTTAAACTCAAATTACTTTAAAATGGGCTTTAGCCTAAAAGAAAAATAAAAAAAAAAAGAAAAAAAGAAAAGGAGGGTTTTAAATTATGAATGTTTGTAGGTTAGAGAAGAGAGGGGAAAATTTTTTGGAAGTTAGAAAGACGTGAGGGAAAGTTAAGAGGAAATAGGAAGAGAAGTTAGAGAAAGAGAGAGAGGAGAAAAAAAGGGGGAAGTGGGTAAAAAAAGAGGGAAAGAAAGAGAAGAGAAGGTCTCTTGAGAGAAAAAAGCACACAGAAAGAAAAAATAAAAGGGAGTTCTTTAGAAAAAAAAAAGGATAAGAGAATTAGGTAAATAAAAATAGGAGTTTGAAGAAAAAAGGAATTTGAAAAAGAAAAGAGTACTAAGGCAAAAAGATTTTTATTTGATGTATTTCATTTTAGAATTAGCAATGGCCAAATATTAAAAGATTCTTAAAAACACAGTGTTGAGACCATTACTTTTAGAATGACTCTCTTAACATCTTTTGTGCAGATAATTTAAAGGTAAATGAACTCTTGGAATTAGTGATCTTAAGTGAATAATTATACGATTTCTTCTAAAGGGTCTTGTTTAAGTGACAAGTTTTAACTTTGTCTTGTCAGCTGCGGCAAGGTTCATTTTTTCCCTATTAAGGTTCTTAGTTATGTGAATTTGTTATAGTTTCTTTATATCTAAGTCATAATTCATCATGGATAACAATGGGACGAAAGGGTCGATTGAGGACTACTACGCTAAATTGTACATAGAAGAGGGGGAAGTTGGAGGTCTCATGGTGGAATAGGAGATTGAGCTAAAGATTATTGAAGATTTATGATAGTGTATGGTTGGTTAATTTTTAACAAAAAAGTTAATTAATTTTATGGCTATGAAAAACATGATGGTTGCACTATGGAAGCCAAGAAAAGGAATATGTGTTTGGGATTTAGGGACGTCAATGTACCTATTTCAATTCTTTTATGAAATTAAAATTAAGGAGGTGCTTGATAATGGCCCATGGTTTTTGAAAATCATATACTGTTGGTGCATAGATTGTCTCCAAATGAACAACCAACTAGGCATACTAAGTTTTGGGTTAAAAATACAATCTGCCAACCAATTTTATGTCTCAAAAAATCTTAACCGATGTTAGCAACTATATTGGTTCTTTTATTGAATCAGATATGAATAACTTAACTAAGAGAAACTATATAAGGATTAGGGTGAACGTAAATGTTTTCCATCCATTAAAAAGACACATGAAAATAAAGAAACAAAGGGGTGAGTGGTTCTTGATTGATTTTCTATATAAGTGTCTAACGTTTTTCTATTTTGTATATGGTATTTTGGATTATAATGAAGCTTTATGCCCAAAAGTGAATGAGAATACAACTGGTGAAATGATCAAATTATATGGCAATTGGATGTACAATATGAAAGGAAAACCTCAGAATTAGATTAGGGAGAAGTGGTTCCAATATACTCTACCAAGTAGTAAGGAGTAACGGCTGAAGGAATTGAGAGAGCAAGTTGAGATGATAAGAGTTGATAAGAATGTCCTGTAAACCTGAATCTAATAGAGGAAAATGAAGGAAATTAGGGAAAAAGATCAAGGGGAAGGGAGTGGTTAAAAGAGATAATAGAGGAGTAATTATAGGCAATCATAGAGTAGCCAAGATATGGGGACTGATCCTTGCAATAAAAATCAGGAAGCTGGTCAACAAGGAGAGTTAATAGTAGTGGATCCTAAACGTAGAAGAAGGGAGGAGGAAAAGATCTCTTCTATTAATCAAAATGGGCCTAATGAGATGAATGAGGCTTTAGTTATTCCAATGGAAGAGAGTTCAAAAAATGGATTAAAGGTGGGCTCTGGTTTCCTAGCCTACCAAGCCCAATGACATGCTTAAGCTGGAACTATTGTGGGCTTGGCAACCCATGCACAGTTCAAGTTCTAACGAAATGTAATGACCTAAATTTTTTGGTTATTATTAATAATAATAATAATAATAATAATAATAATAATAATAATAATAATAATATTATTATTATTATTATTATTATTATTATTATTGAGATCCTTGTTAATAATATTATTATTGTACTATGGTCATAAGTATTGTGATTAATATTAGTATTATTTGATATATATATTAAAAAAATGAAAAAGGGACCATCAGGTTTGGAGACGTGGAGTGTTCCTTTATTAAAAGAGTAAGTTGGGCGTTCTGTAGAAGAAAAGAGCAGGAGAAGTAAGGTTTTGAAGAAAATTTTCATTTTAATACCAATTCTTTTACTTTTCTTTTTCTTTTTCATTTGATACTCAAACGAACTCTGATCAATTTCAAATTTGAATAATAGATTCGTTTCATCCTCTTCTACCTCCTCATATTTTTTTTTTATAAGAAATGTCTAGAAATTGCTTAGAAAATTGAAGAACAGTCAGGCTTCTTCTGACTTTTTGGCACTATTTCGATGGGTTGCCTCCATTACATCCCTCTTATTGTTAGGAGTCTATTGGTACTGACCTTGAGTCTGATCTACATCAGTAGAATACTTGGTGAATTTTTTTATTAATTTCCTTTACTTTTTCAATTTATAAATTCTATGTTATTTTTGGTGCATTTGAGGCTATTTTTGTGTTCTACTAATTATCAAGAAATTTTGGTATAATTTGTTTGTTTGGGTGTTGTGTTTCCAGTGAAGATCCAATAGATCCCACCCAAACTATGGTGAATGAAAAATGTTGACCCTGAGATAAATGCATGAAACTATTTTTAATAAATAGTATAAATTATAAAGATCAATTTCCATGAATGAAGTTTAATTTAATTCTTTACAGATTTTGAGTAACATAAGCATATTTTAAATAAATATTATTTATTGGAGCCATAGTATTTGGGTAGCTGAGGACATGTTGATTGGCGTGCTCCACTTGTGAGTTACTTTTGTGAAATGTTTTGTTGACAATATATATATATATATATATATATATATATATATATTCATATTACCATATGCATAATTATTCATTCTATTATCATGAATGATATTTGGAAAGATACTTTAGTGGAATTTACTGTTATTTTATTTTATTCACTTTAATTATTTATGTTATAAGTTGATTTGGAGAAAAATGGTAGAACATGCTACCTAGTAGGTATCACCAGGACCACATGCGCACTGGTTAATATTTAGAGTTTGAGAAAATGTGAGTTAGCTTAGTTGAGCATGTTCTCTTGGGCAGTGTTATGGTTCAGCTCGGTGGAGCTTGCTCTCTCGGGCAGTTAATGGACTGAGCTCGGTAGAGCTTGTTCTCTCAAGCTAAACTTAAAGATGTAACTCGGTTGAGCTTATTTTCTCAGGACATTAAAAATGGATTAAGTGATTGGATTGCGGCTGTAACTTGGTTGAACTTGAATTCTCGGCATGGTAGTTATGTGGATTCAAGACAGCCTGAAGGCTACTAGAATTAAGGTTTAGGGTTCTACCGTTATTTTCCACTAAGGATTTAATTATATGACTTCCTTTGAGAATTTCATATTAAAATGATTTGGGAATTTTAGAAAGGATTTTGTATTATTATATTTTTAGTAAAATAAAGGATTTTAAATATTTATTTTATTTAAAAAGGTTTTAAATAACATTCTAAAAAAAATCAGCATGCATTTTATAAAATTAATTCACTCAGTGAGGTCTGACTCCTCTCAATTATTTTTCTAAGAATCTGGGAGTTTTCAGTTAGTTTACCTCCTCTACACTGGACTAATTCTTTATTGGGAGTATTATGCAAGTTCTTGTAATATCATTAATATTTATGGAATGATTTATTACTAATTTAGAACCCAGTAGTATTGGAGAATTGTTGTTGTGTATTTGTATTAATAATTGTATTGCATTGTGATGCACATCCTTATATACTTGAGTTGAGATGTTGGTGATTTGATGACATTGGAGTTGTGGTGGTATATGTTATTGGGAGTGAGTGTATTTACTCTTTTACAAGTTTAATTTTTTTTTTGGTATAGGGGAAACTTTGCCAAATTTTCCTTAGAATTTTCAATTTAGTTTTATTTATATAATAAATTCTTTAAGCTTACTACAGGTTTAAAAGCCTTCACGTTATCCCATTCCCTAGTGTTGATCATGTGACCTTTGGGGTTCGAGTCATGATAGATTTAGTTCGTGATAAGAAACCACATTTGATTTTTTATTAAGACTTTATTGACTAAAGAAAGAATGGAGTCCACCATAATGAAGTTAGTTAATAATGGGCTTTTTATTATAGATGGATGAGCTATAGTGGAGGTTTAGCCTTGTGTGGAAGGAGAAGGATTGGGTCAGGCTTTTGGGCTACTCAAAGAATTTTATTGATGTAGTCTTAATATTAAAAATTTTAAGAGTTGGATGCTTACTAGGTTTTATGGATACCTATATATATCAAAATGATGTGATTCATGGAACTTGCTACGGAAGTTTTCTTCTATTTCTTCTAAGTTGTGGTGTTACTTAGGAGATTTCAATGACATTATGGTAAGCTATAAGAAGAGAGGCCAAAATAGTCATCCAAATTAGTTGATTGAAAGGTTTAGATCAGTTGTTTCTAACTATGGTTTAAGGAATTTGGGTCTGGTTGGGCACCAATTCATGTGGGAAAAGTCTAAAGGTACCCTAGATTGGATGGAGAAGAAGTTGGATAGGGTGTTAATATCACAAAATTAGTAGTCTAAATTTAAGTATGCTTGGGTTTTGTGTTTGGAAGCTTCTTGCTCGGATAAACTTTTGTTGTTTCTTTGTTTGAGGGATATAAGATATCAGAGACCTCCGCATAAATTTTGTTTTAAGAATTTATGGTTACATGATGATAATTGTAGTTTTGTGGTGGAGAATAGTTGGAATGTTTTTCGCGGTGCTGCAATTCAAAATCGTATTGGAGTTTGTGGTATTGATTTATTATATTAGGGTGGTGGGCTTATTTATGATTTAAAGAAGAGAATTTATGTGTGTAAGAATCGTATACAAGCTCTTCGTAGGAAAAGAGATGGTTACGGTGTTACTGAGTTTTAACATCTACAGAACCAACACTTTAAAATTTTAAAATAGCAGGAAGTGGTTTTGTGCAATAGAGCAAAACAGTTATGGTTGAGGGATGGTGATTCTAATTCTCAGTACTTTTATATTTTTACTTCTAGTTGGTAGAAGAAGAATCGAATAGAGAGATTAAAGAATAAAAATGATGTATGGGTTGAGTCGAGTAATAGTCTTGAAGAGGTGATGACTACATATTTCATGAAATTATTTGCTTCTCAATCTAGATAGAATGTTGATTGTGTAGAGTGTATTTGTTTGATGATCATTAATGATCATAATGTTATGCTTCTTGCTTCGATGATAGAGAAAGAAGCTAAAGAGGCCCTTTTTAGTATACATAGAGATAAATCTCCAAGGAATGATGGAATGAATCCATCCTTTTTCCAGAGGTATTGGGCATCTTTAGGAAAGATATAGTTGAATTATGTTCTAATGCTTTTGTTTCTTGCTCCTTACTGGTGGGAATAAATGATACATCAATTGTTTTGATTCCGAAGAAGAAGTTGGTGCAAAAAATGACAGACTTGAGACCTATATCATTGTGTATATGATTTACAAGATTTTCGTGAAAGTTCACACTAATCATTTAAAGCTTATCTTGCCAAAGATTATGGCTGAGAATAAAAACACCTTTGTTTTAAGGCATGCTATTACAGATAATATAATGATCTTTTTGAGATTATGCATTTTTTGAAGTGTAAAACTCAAGGCAAAGATGTGGTTGTTACTCTTAAGTTTAACATGAGTAAAGTGTGCAATGATGTTGAATGATCCTTTTTGGATCGGTAGATAATGTGAATGGGGTTTGAGTTGGATTCATTTGGTGATGATGTGTGTATCTTTAGTAAACTACACTATCTCTTACAATGGTTGAAATTTAAGGTCTATTATTCGGATGCGTAGTTTAAGGAAAGGAGACCCTTTATCTTTGTACCTCTTTATAATATATATTGAGGATATAAGTGTCACGACCCAAAACAGGAGTCATGACCGGCGCTAGGGAACGGGAATTCTTTCGAATCCGGAACCCGTAGCAAGCCTAAAAATAAATAAATCATGCCATCACAACAGTAACAATATAATATGCAGCGGAAAATAAAAATCATAATATCATAATATTATCCATATCAACTGGATATAAATAAAAATCTCATCCCATACATAAAATCTCTTTAATACAATCCAGTTTTAACATAATATATCTCCTTTAAAACAAAATACACGAAATCCAATACTGTAATTCACAACTACTGCAGTGTCTAGATAAAATAAATAAGACTCAAGTAGACAATTTACATAAAGAAGCCGGGGCGGAAGAAATCCGGCGTATCGACCTGCTACTGAGGTCTGAGGAAGTTGACTCTCCTGAAAAATAGTCAACGGAGGGGAGTCAGACCTCACTGAGTGAATTACTATAATATATATACATACACTCTAAATGACAATGCATACAGTCAATAATACATGTCTAATATGTATATATACAGGCAATTCATACAGATGCAGAAAAATCGTTTTTATATATTTTACTGAAAAATCCCAATTTATGAAGGATCACATAGAACCCTAGAATATCGCAACCTCAGAAAATAGTGTTAAACAACACTCTGGCCATACAGGCTCACTTATTCCAAATATGTCCACTTAATCCATTTGGACAGTAGACTGGCCCCGAGACACTAAGTCAACCGAGCTCCAGCAGTCTGACTGCCAGTGTGATTGGCCCTGAGACACTTGGTCAACCGAGCTCCAGCAATCACACCCAAACCACATCTCACACATATCAATAATCATAATCAAATCAATATCCACAAATAGTTAGTAATATAGCCTAAAGCTATAGGCGTACCGGTACGTACTCGGTCCTAGTGCTGCCCACTAGGTAGCACGTTCTATTGATATCCTTCATTCTTAAATATAAAACATTCATTCACAAAAAATAAATGATGCATGAATATAAATGAAATAACAATATAAACCATATATATACCGAAAATATACCAAACATAAACCAGGTATATTTTGAGTATATATATGTCAAATGAATTCAATCAAATCATGAATTAAACTAAAAATATATTTAAAAACATTTTAAATATATTTTATTAACAAAACATGTATATAATTTATTATATACCAAAAATATACTTGAATATAAATCACATTATTTATACATATTCAGTCAAAATAAAACATGCATTTTCTAAATCATGCATCCTAAGCATATATATATAATATAGTAACTCACCTAATGCGCTCCACGAGACAGGTCCGACGGGCCTGGTCCACTAGCCCTCGGTCTCGGCGCAACTAAACAAGCAATAAATAACCGACATTAGAATAAACCTAACAAAAATCCTAGAATTCAATCTAGAGTATTAAAATACGGAAACAGAATTTAGGGTTCGACTGGATATCACGTTTTACGAGAATTCTACCGAAAATCCGGCAGAACCTCCCCTGTAAAATGGACATCTCTCTACTCAAAAGAGTAGAGCCGACCCTGCAAAGAAACACACTTCGAAATACAAGCTCAACACAATCAAAATCCCACGGTTGGACTCCAAACTACAGTCCACCGACCGGGGTCCACAAGCACAGAATGATTCCAGATATACCGAACATATCCTTAAATCACAGAAATACATTTTATAGGTAAAAATTACATAATTGACCTTGAAACACTATAAAAACCGATTAAAACTCATTTTATTAGAAAAACCGTATATTATATATATAATTGAAAATAATTCCCAAAAAATAGTTTTAATTAGTTAAAAATACTAAATAATTTGTAGAAATCATTTTTATACCTTAAATAAATATTAAAACCAATTAAATTACATTTTTAGACAATTTAGGGTAAAATTACCAAAATACCCTTATATATATAAATATACCTAAATTACTTCAAAAATTCACCAAAAATCATACAATTATCCAAAATTAATTTTCTCAACATATTTATCAATAATATCAATATTTAAACTCAATTAACCAATTAAATTCAATTTAAAACATAATTAACCTAATTTTCCAAAATCACCTAAACTTCAATAATTAAAAATAAATACTTAGAAATTCATAAAAATTCCAAATAAATTCCTATAATTCATTTCATCACCCAATTCAACCATAAACTCCAATTTCATAATTTAAATAATTAATTTCCGAAAATTAGAAAATAATATTAAAATATTCAAAAATACCCAAAAATCCAAACAATCTCCAAAAATTCTACAAAAAATCATACATGTAGATTAAGCTACTAGGAACAACATTTTTGAAGGAAGTTTCCATGAATCATCCAATTCGAAGCTCAAAAAAATCAAAAACCCTAATAGGCCGAAATTTACAAATCGAAAACTAAGCAATTATAGACCATTTTAGCTCAAACCAAAGCTAGAATAACACTCACCGGAGCTCAAGGAGAAGAAAGAGACCGGTGGTGTCAAAAACAGTGGCCGGAAGAGGGAGAAACGGCGAAGGATCAAGTTTCGGCCAAAAATGGAAAACTAGCTCGCCGGCGCCGGGGAAGGGAGCTGCTGGCGGCGGGAAATGGCTGGAGGCGACGGTGGCTCATCGAGAGGCACACCGACGGTGAAGGAACGGCAGTTGCAGACGGTGGAGGTGGTTGGTGGTCGTCGGGCGCGGAAAGGAGAAGAAGAAGAAGATGAAGAAAATGTCGGGGGCAATTTGGTAATTTTGCAAATTTTTTTGATTTTTGATGTATATATGTATATATATATACTTTATACTATATATTAAAATAATATTAAATTACACACATCAAATATACACCACACACATAAAAATATTAATATTTTAATAATTTATACCAAATAAAATTAATTAAATAACAATTAAAACAATTAAATACTTAATAAAATATTAGGGAAATAATAAACCCTAATTAAATAAATATACACACATCGACTTTATTTAATAGTTTAAAAATATGTATGAGTTCATGCAAGTCCGTAAATACATTTAAAATAATTAATAATACATTGTTTACGTGAAAATTTCCCCGAAAATGCAAGTCCCGGGAAAATTTTACGTAAAACACTGTATATAAAACACAGTAATTAAAATAGGTCTAAAATACATATTAACTCATAAAAATATCATATAAAATACAGAAATTATTGACACTGTATATCCCGGTACAGTGTAAAAATGTTTTAAAAACACGGGATATTACAATAAGTGCCTTGTTGTTTGAAAATGAGAGATTGGGGCTATTGCATGGATGTAAAATTGCTAGGAGAGCTCTTGTCATATCTCACCTATTTTTTACCGATGACTGCATCTTATTCTTTAAGGCTAACCATTTAAAGGTAAATTCTATTAAAGATGTGTTATCTCTATATAGGTTGAGCAGTGGTCAGCAAGTGAATTATGAGAAATCCTCAGTCTCTTTTAGTTGTAATGTTAATAGAGAGCAGAAGGATCAAGTTTGCTCAATTTTGGGTGTTATTGAGGTGAAAAATCATGGCGATTACCTAGTGTTATCGTTAATCATTTATAGAAGAAAGAGGGATGTGTTTGCTTATATTAGGGATAAGGTGTGGTAAAGTTACAAAGCTAGAATATAAAGAAGTTGTCTAGAAGTGGTAAAAAGATTCTTTTAAAAATAGTCACTCAAGCATTGCCCAATTTTTCCATGAACAATTTCTTGCTTCCTTTGGAGATTTGTAAGGAGCTTGAGTAGATATTAAATTCATTTCAGTGTGGAAGTAAAGAAAATGGTAATAAAGGGATCAAGTGGGCTAGGTGAGGTGCTCTATGTTTGCCTAAAAAGTTTGGTGGCTTAGGCTTTAAGAATCTTCATAATTTTAATATTGTGATGCTAGGTAAGCAATTCTAGAAATTCATTACTGATGAGAATTCTCTTGTTTTAAAAGTTTTTAAAGCTCGGTATTTCCCTTTGTCTTCTTTTCTCTATACCAAAATAGGGGCAAACCCGAGTTTCATTTAGAGAAGTCTCATAGTTACCCTATCTTTGATGAAAGATAAGTGTAGGGTGTGTAATGGGAATAGGGATACTATGAATATTGCAGGTGTTCCTTGGTTGCTAGATGTTAGCAACAGTTTTATCACTTCAGTGTTACATAAAGATCTATTTAATACTATTGAGAATTGTTTATTTGTATTGGATCAGAAAGAATGGGATAAAGATGTTATTTTTTATTTATTTAATGAAAAAGATCATAACCTTATCCTTAAAATTCCTTTAAGTCATCGAAATATTAAGGATTCATGGTTCTGGCTAGTTTAGTCTAAAGGAAAGTACATGGTCAAGAGTGCATATAAGATTTTTCAAGGTCTCATTGAATATGTTGGGTTGTTTTTATTGGGGTCTTTAGAAGCATTTATGAAATTTAAAAATTCCAGCAAGAGCAAAAAATATGGTATAGTGGGCTATAAAAGACTATTTACCCATTATGAATGCTCTTCATTTGCATTGTGTAGATGTGGATTCAACTTGCTTGGTGTTTAAATGGTTGTGAGTCTATCTTACATTCCCTGGTGCAGTGTAGTTTTGTGAAAAGATGTTGGGATCTTGCACTTCTTGGTATGCCTACTTTTTTTAATAGTTTTCATGAATGACTTAGCTTTTGGTTTGACCATTATAGTCATATTGAAATTTTTTATGCTATGATGGTTTGTTGGAGCATTTAAAGGCATCAAAATTTATTAGTATGGAAAGGTGTGACAAGTTCGGCTCATTTTATGGTATTTCTTGCATCAAAGTTTCTTTTGAATTTGAAAGAAGCCTAGAAAATTGTCTCATTGGTCTCTATAGTGGGTGTGCAGGTGGTTAAGGCTATTGAGAAATGGTCTAAGCCAGATGAGGGGTGGAATAAAGTTAATGTTGATGTGGCTAATTTTATGGATAGCAATAGTATTGAGTTCGAGGTGGTTGTTAAGAATAGCAATGGAGATATGTTGGCTGCAAAGGGTGGGTGTTTATAACGGGTTCATGGAAGCTAGAGAAGCTAAAGCTTTTGGAATTAGAGAGGCTTTAAGCTGGATAAAGAATCAATAATGGTCGAATGTGATCTTTGAGATAGACTCCTTATTGATGTTTGAAACTCTACAAAAGTCTTCTTACTTGGCAAGCAGTTTTGGCATTATAATTCATGATTGTTGTTGGTTAGCTCAGCATATTTCCCAGCTAAAATACTCCTTCGTCAGTCGATCTACAAGAATGGTTGCTTATAGTGTTGCTAGAGAGTCAAATTCTATGTCAAATCTTGGCATGTGGATGGATAATCCCCCTTCTTTTCTTGTTAATGTCTTAATGGTTGATGTTGATTAATAAAATCCTATTATTTAAAAATAATAATATGAGGGCAAACTATTTTATGCTATTAATGTTTTTAATAGTGTTAGTGATTTTTTAACTCTTTTTTAAATTGTTGGTGGCAAAGCACTATTGCCATTCATCCTTTTTAGTATTACTATTTTTATTTATTTCTTAATTGTTTTGTTTTTACTTTATTATTGTTTTTTTTTGTTCATTTTGATTTTTATTTGTACTTATACTTTATTTTTATTTAGTTTATATATTTAAATGGTATTGATCTCTTTTTTATTTTGTATTTATTTTCTGTTATTTTTTGTAATTTATATTCTATTTTTCATTCTAAGTTTGTTTTATTTATTTGATTATATTTTATTGCATTATTGAGATTAATTTTTTTATTTCTATTTTCTTTATTTCATTATATTACTTTATGTAATAACCCTTATTTTTAAATTATTTTAATATAAATTAAGATATGCAGTATTAATAAATTTGAAAGTCATATTTATTTATTTTATTATTTGTGATTAATAATTACTTTTTTATGTTAAAATGTATTTTCTACGTAAATATTTATTTTTAGAAACTTATTATTTTAAACATTTATTTTACATTATTGATTGTTAATTTTTCAGATAGTATCATTTTAATAAAATTGATTTTATTGCATTATTATTTCTATTATTATTTTTATTAATTTGCATTATTTGTATTATTATTAAACTATTTCATTAGTATTATTAATATCATTATTGTCTATTGTTAATTTTATATTATGTATATATTAATATATGTGTGTGTCTATATATATATGTGTGTGTATATATTTATATATATGTTTTTATTGGTGGTGGAGGATAATTTGACTAAAGTTTTATTATAATATAAAGTATAAAATAAAATAATATATATACATATACAAAAAGGAGCAAAAGAACACAAAACATAGTAAACAACTTACCTCCCCGCACGCTACCGTCTTGATCTTTGCTCGTTGGTGTGCCTCCCTTACCACTGCCGTCAACCTTCCTCTTCCAGCCTCGCCGCCGTCCTCTTCCTTCTTCTCCATCACCGACAACAAGCAGAGGTAGTAACAACAGCAACAGCAAGCTTTCCGGTTGTTCTTCCCTTTTTTGGCCACCATTTTGAGTGTTGTCAGTGTCGTTCAACTCCTCTAGCTCCGGTGGTCCTTACTCCAAGCTCCTCTCAAGCTCTAATCTGATAGTTTGTGAGTTTTAATTGATTTTCAATTTTAAGCTTTTAGGATTTTTATTTTTTTAGGTTGATTTTTGGTTGATTTAAGTAAACTCCCTTTATAAATGTTAATCCTAGTAGCTTGATCTTCATGAATATATTTTTGTTTTAATTTTTGGAATTTATTTGAATTTTGGTGAATTTTTTATTATTTATTGAATTTTCATAAATTAATTATTTAAATTATGAATTTGGTTGATTTAGTGTTATTATAAGTTGATATTAATTTTAGTGTTGAGAAAATAATTTTTGAGAATATTATGTAATTTTTAGTAATATTTTTAGATTATGTAAATATTGGAATATTAAGTTAAATTTGTATTTTTGTTAGAATTATTGGTTAAATATGTATTTTAGGTAATATTAGAATAATATATGTTGATAGAATAATTTTAATGATTTTATATAATTTTTATATAATTTTTTAGGAATATTAGTTATATTATGGATATTTTGAATTATTAGGGTAAATGTGAGTTTTTGATAAAATTATAGTTAAATATTATGTTTTAATTGGTTTTAGAATTATTTAAGGAAATAAAATAATTTTAATAAATTATTTACTATTTTAAACTAATTAATACTAATTTTCAAAAATTATTTTTCAAATAATATATTATTTACTAAATTGGTAATTAAATGGGTTTTTAATCAATTTTAATATATATTTAGGCTGTTTATGCTATTTGAATATATAAACTGAATTTTTACTATTTATGAATTTTTACTATTTAATATTGAATTATTGAGAAATTTAATTTTTAATAATATTATATTATCATTTTGGAATTTTTATTTAATTATTGTGAAAATTAATTATATTGAATGTTTTAATTTTTAAATATGCTATATTTTGATATTTTGAGAATATTTGTGGAATTTATTGATTTTTAATATAGCTTTATAATAAATGTATTTTTGGTGAAATTGTGAACTTTGGTTGGAAATTGTGTAGTTCGGGATCCCAACTGAAAATGTTAAATATTCTATTTTTAGAAGTGCGTTTTCTTGCAGGATCGACTCTACTTTTTAGTAGAGAGATGTCCGTTTTACAAAAGAAGCTCTGCTGAATTTTCTGTAGAATTCTTGTAAAACGTAACATCGCGTCGATCATGAGTTTTCAATTTTGTCTGAGTTCCAAATTCCTAGATCAAGTTTCTGTAGAAGTATAAGTTAGATTTATTCTGATTATGTTATTATTTTATTTTTAGTTGTGCCGAGACCGAGACCTAATAGACCAAGCCCGTCTAACTAGTCTTAAGGAGCGCAAACTTGTGAGTTGTTATTTTATGTATACATCGCATTTAGGATGCATGTTTTAGAATATACGTGTTGTTAATATGTATTTGTTTCTAAATTGTTTTATTAATTGTTTAGAATATGTTAGGTATATTTTTTATTTATATTTAAAATGTCTTTAGTATATTATTGGTTTATTTTTAGTATATTTCATGGTTGATTTGAATTTATTTGACATATATATACTCAAAATATATTTAGTTTATTTTAGATATATTTCCGGTATATATATGGTTTATTTTGTTATTATTATGAATGTTATTCTGCATTATTTATTTTCCTATATGAATGTTTTACTTAACAAAGGATATCAATAGAACGTGCTACCTAGTGGACAACACTAGGACCGTGTACATACCGGTCCGATAGATTTAGGTTTGAATGAGAATCACTTGTGGTGAAATATGATTTGATTGATTGATTAATTGAGATATGATGTGATTGGATAGTGAGGTTGCTGGAGCTTTGTTGACCTAGTGTCTCGGGCCAATCACACTGACAGTCAAACTGCTGAAGCTCAGTTGACTTAGTGTCTCGGGGCCAGTCTACTGTCCATATGGAATAAGTGAATTAATTTAGAATTAAGTAAGCCTATATGGCTAGAGATTTGTTGTTGTTGATTGAGGTTGTGATTAAATAGGGTTCTATTTGATCCTTCATAAACACATGTTTTTCATCATTTATTATATAAAGTGATTTTAGCATCTGTGTAAAATGCTTGTATATATATTTATTATATACGGATGATTGATTGCATATGACATTAGGAGATGTATGTATATATATTATAACAATTCACTCAGTGAGGTCTGACTGCCCTCAGTTATGATTCTTACAGGAGTTTCTTTTTCCTCAGACCTCAGTAGTAGGCCAATCCGTCGGACTTCTTCAGCCGCAGCTATTTTATATAAATTACTTACTTAATTTTATTGTACTATAGAAAACTACAGTAGTAGTTGTATTTTATATTTGCAGTATGTTGGTTGTAAATTCAGAGATCTTTCTCTGAATATTGTGTAATATATATTTTTTATGATATAACAGAAGTATTTTGATTATATTGATTTGAGATTTTAATTATGGTGCATATTTTATTTTATTATTGCATGTTTTTATTTTTAAGGCTTGTTATGAGTTTTGAATTCAAAAGAATTCTCGTTTCCTAGCATCGGTCATGACTCCCGTTTTGGATCGTGACATTTTCATTTTTGGTTATTAATTTTATTTTGTATTGTTATTTAGGTGCAATATTCTAATTATTTCTGTCTTTATTTTAACTATAATTAATGGTAATTACATTTCATTAGGGATATATAAATTAAATAATAAATTTTCCTTTAATTAATTTAGTAAAGTTAGATTATTTAATATTGTAAAATATTTTTATTAATTTTAGATTTAGTTTTAGTGTTTTTTTGTAATTTCTAAAGGTAGTTTTAATAAATTTAGTAAATGGTATTTTAGAATTATTAATTATAAGGTAATTTAATTGGTGAAATTTGTAGTATAGTTGATTTCATTTTAATTTAGTAACTTATATTTCTTTCATATAATATTATTTGAGCATATAAATAATAAATAATTTATTTTTCATAATTTTATTTATTTATATATTTTAATTTACTTTTTTGTTAGTAATTTTAGTTAGATTATTATTTTTGTAATGTATTTGGTTATTGAATAAAATTAGCATATTTAAAATGTTGTTAGTGATTGTTTAATTTTGTTAACTAAATTTAATAAATATGGTTGAATTTTTCATTAATTTTAGTATCAACTTTATTTTGATTTGATGTTTTATTTTATTTAGATGTAAATATTTTTTTAATTGAACCATATTTTTTATGTGTTTTATTTGATTTATTTTCTTATTACTTTTTTGTTAATTACAAACTAATTTTATGCATAGATTAATTTATTTCTTCTTGCAGGATGTGACAACAAAATATTGTTTGTTTAATTAGATTAAATTTTTATTTTTACTTATTTATATATAAAAAGGGTTGTAATAATTTCTCCTCCCTTTTTTGGTGTGCATATTATTTTTTATTTGCATTTGTTTATTTATTTATATTGCCAATGGTGAATGAATAAATGGATAATGTGATGTTGGGCTAGGTGTTGGGTCAGGTCGGGTGAGTTCAGTTTGAATTTTTTTCGAAAGTTGAAACCGATCCGAAAATGGAAGATTCCGCATGGGTGGGGTTCGAGTGAGTATCTAAAAACCGACAAAATAATAAGAAAATTAAAAGAAACATAAAACCTGCAAGTGGCCTAATGAACTTGGCACGCATCTTTATCCCTACCCACCCCGGTTGAATTCCCAACTTTGTATTTTTAATTTGTTTTCTAAGCTATCTTTGTCCCTACCCACCCCGGTTGGATTCCCAACTTTATAGTTTTAATTTGTTTTCTTTTCTCAAAATGAAAAAAAATCATTACAAGTTGTGGGATCCGAATCCACAACCTAATATAATGAATGTAACTCCGTAAAATTATATTAATTATTCACCTGAAACTTGTGAATTTCTAAAAGTAGGAACTGAACCAACATGGATCGATTTGATTTCAGTGTAGGTTTATGGGTTGGGCCGATTTTGCACAACCCTAATGTGATGTTGAGACCAAAGCTCCATGGAAATAGAATTAATTGTAAACTTGGATTTAATTATAAAATTTGAGAATTATTTGAAGAAAATTGCAATTTACATGTAAATAAAAAATAATTAAATAATTAAAAGTAATAAAATACAAAATACAAACAGAAGCTAATCATAAGGTTAGGTGGACATTTAAAAGTTCATATCCAATTTTCAAACTTATCTTTTGAGGAAGATTGCTAGAGGCCTTTCGTAGTATTTAATTGCTATAAAAGTATGTCCTAGGTATCATCTAGGTATCAACTTCCATCTTCGATTTAGACTTTAAGCCCAAATTTTATTTTCTAGTGGGTTTTGAACTCTTAAAGTGTTATGGTCACCAAACACTTAGATGCACACTAAACTCTATCGCTTATAATGACGAGTATTAATTTTAGTGTTTTGTATTTTATCACTTTTAATTATTTTGTTATTTCTTTTGTATTCACAATAATTTTTTCACATGCTGTGCACACAGTCTTAAATAATATGATAGTAGTCGCTGCTCTACTGCTTGTGTTTTACTTAAATTGGTGATGGGATATTTGACTATTGTCAGTTATAATATGTACTAGTTTGGTTTATTAAAAATATTTTTTTAATTTTGAAATACAATTAATAGTATAAATTTATTATACAAATATGAATATATTATATTAATTTCAGTTTTATGATAAAAAAAAGTAGTAATATCTATTAAAATAAAACTATGTAATTTATATTTTTTTGTTATTTAAAAAAATGAAGGGAGTCACTCTCAATTATTGAATAAAATTAATTTAGAGCATCATTTTCATTTTGATTATCGGACAGGCATGAAAAGGGTTAGCATTCAATTGGTTTGGTTAGTTTTTAGCTATTTTTTTATTGAATAGAATTAACTGAACTAAATTTTATAAAAACTAAATTAAATCAAACTAAATTAGAAATTGAATCAAAGTAATTAAATTAAACCAAATTAAAAACTGCACCGAACAAATTAAATTGAATTTTTATAAATATTAATTATTTTAATATTTTAAATTAAATTATTATACTATTTAAAAAATAAAAAATTATTATTAAAATTTATTAAAAAAATTTAATGACTGAAAAATACATATGACTTAGTTTTGAAAACAAATTACAATTAACATATTCAAATTATAAAACCAAAAATAACTTTTAATAAATATTTAAAATTTTAAAGAGGCAATTGAGAGAGAAGAGAATTAAAGACTTGAAGTTTTGTAAAAAATCCATCCATGTATATATTTATATGTACAATCCAATTTTGTTTTGCTTTTCTTAAATTCTTTATTTAATTGGAATTTAATATAATAATGGAGGTATTTATATTTATATTTATTTATTTTTAATATATAAATAGCATTTTTATTTGTTGATTTATTTGTAATGACCCTAGATTTTAAATTATTTTAATAAATATCAGGATATGTAGTGTTAATAAATTTTAAAACTATATTTTATTATTTTGTGAAGAATTATTATAATTTTTACGTTTAATTATAATTTTCTACGTAAATGTGTATATATTGACGTGTATTATTTTATACAATATTATTTTAATAATGTTTAATCTAGTGCATTAATATTTTAAGATTTTTAAATTAATAAACTACATTATTTTATTGTATGTTATGTGTTATATATATAATAACACACACAATAAAATAACACTAACCCTAATATATATATATATATATATGTGTGTGTGTGTGTGTGTGAATTTAGTGTAATTTAATAATATATATTATAATATAAATTTTATTAAAATATAGTATATAGTATTAAGAAAATAATATACATACAAAATTAATACAAAAGCTTCCCCCTCCCTATTTTTCTTCTCTCTCCCTGATCCTCACCATCACCGCTCATCACTGCCGTTCGCCAATCGTCAGAGTACCAATTTCCCCTTCGCCATCAACCACCCCTCCCTCTACCAGCTCCACTGTCTTCCTCTCCCTTCCTTGGCGCCGACAGCAACTGAACTCCCATTTTTAGTCGAATATCGATTTCTGTCGTCCCTCCTTCGTCTGGCCACCAAATTGAACATTTCTGATGTCGTTGGACTCCTAGAGCTTTGAGGAGGTTGATTCCAAGCTCTATTTAGCTTGAAAATGTGATTTGGTAAGGTGTTTTGCTCATTTTCAATTTTAGTCATTTTAGGGTTTTTGATTTTTTTTGAGAATTCCAAGCTCTATTGATATTTGAGGTTGCAATAACTTAGGATTCTATTTGATCCTTCATAAACCGATGATTTTCAGTATTATATATAAAGTGATTTTCAGCATCTGTGTGTACATACCTGTATATATATTTATTATATATACTTATGAGTGTTTGCATTTATCATTTAATGATGCGCGTATATATATTATAATAATTCACTCAGTGAGGTCTGACTCCCCTCAGTTGATGTTTTTACAAGAGAGTCTTCTTCTTCAGACTTCAGTAGTAGGCTTATCCACCGGATTTCTTCCGCCTTAACCCTATTATGTAAATTACTTATTTAATTATTTATTTAATTATTTATTATGTACTCTAGAAACTGCAATAGTTGTATTTATAACAGTAGTGAGTTTTATTTATCTTGCTATAAAAGATTTTAATTCAGATGTTTAATTTGAATATTGTATTAAATCATTTCTTGATATAAAGGAGATTATTTTATTATGTTAACTTGAAATTTTAAATATGGTATATTTATTTTATTTATTGTATGTTTTATTATTTTAATGCTTGCTACGGGTTCCGGATTCGAAAGAATTCTCATTCCCTAGTGTCGGTCATGGCCCTCGGTTTAGGTCATGATAAAGTTAGTATTAGAGCAGAGTTTTGTGCCAGGGCCTTAGTTGTTAAAGTTGTGGCCCTAGTTTTCAATGTTGTGTTTTCTTTTGAAACTACTGCAGTTAATTAGGTTCGAGTATGTCTTGATAAGTATTCCTTGATTTAGTTTTCTGCGTTACCATTAGTTGTCTGTCTTGTCTCAATCCTTTTATTTGTCTTTCAGAATGAGGAGGCGAGCATATGTCACTCCACCAGTCATTGAGGCCGAGGATGATGAGTCCTTCCAGGATGAGGTTTTACCTCCTGAGCCACCAGCGAGGCGCAAAGGTCATGGCAGAGGTAGACCTCGAGGAGCGGCAGGTCGCCATAGACAGAGAGAGCTACAGGATGAGGAACCTGTAGAGCCTGAGTATGAGGATATTCCAGTACCTCCTGTTGCACTGCCTGTTCAGCCTGCATATCAGTAAGGTATGTTTGACCCTGAGGCAGCCCTATTTTATGCCAGAGTCAGCAAGATCGCGTTTGATGGGACCCTTTAGATTTTCTGTATACGATCGAGACGAGGACTTGGACTGCTCACACTGAGTACCAGCGGATCATGGTAGTTGAGCTTTCAGTAAAGGGACCAACCTTGGACTGGTTTATTCAGATGATCTAGCCATATCTGATAATAATGACCTGGGCTCAATTCAGAGAGTGATTTATGAGGAGATTTTATCCAGTGCCACTTCGTATGAGCTACAGACTCTGGATGACTAACATTACCCGAGGTGACAGATTTGTTGAGGATTATACCAGAGAGTTTCTTTTACTTGGCAGATATGTAGAGGATCTAATGCGAGATCAATACTTCGCAGTCACCACTTATGTCACTAGATTGGGTTCTACATTTGTTGGTATACCTACAGCGGGCCTTACTCTAGAGTTAGTGATAGAGTTGGCCAAGGAGATTAAGTTGAGGCTAGTCAGGCAAGGAGTTATGCCTGATTATTACCAGTTGGGCATTTAGTCGGGTGGATTTCAGACTACTTTGTACTCAATTTTTCATATTGGTTCGAGTAGTCAACGGAGAGGCCCAGCCCAATAGAGTCAGAGGCAGCAGCAAAGGGTACACCGGAGCAGTAGACATGGCCGTGGAGGTCAGCATAGACCGTCCAGACTTGGGTCAGGTGCTTCGAGCAGCAGCAGTGGTCGTAGTTCTGGGTCAGCTGCCAATGTTTATCAAACGTGCAACAGAGTCCATCAGGGACCATGTTACATGACACCACTAACATGTTTTAGATGCTGATAGATGGGATATTTTTCCAGATCATGTCTTTATTTTGGTTATCAGTAGTCGCAGATTCCGCAATTCCCTCAGCAGTCAATTGCTAGTGCAGTACCCATTCCTTTTCAGTTGCCTTTAGCCCAGCACCAGAGTTTTACTCAGATTGTTCCTCAGTAGGAACGTGGTAGAGTACCAGAGGAGGTGTCAAAGGTGTTGGCCAAGCTTCTACCAGCTAGCAGCAAGGTCGAGGTC
Source organism: Mallotus nudiflorus (assembly GCA_947683625.1). Taxonomy (NCBI): domain Eukaryota; kingdom Viridiplantae; phylum Streptophyta; class Magnoliopsida; order Malpighiales; family Euphorbiaceae; genus Mallotus; species Mallotus nudiflorus. The sequence continues at coordinate 1,401,819 of CANTUR010000142.1, forward strand.
AGGCTAGAGTCTTTTATCTCACTCAGCAGGATGCTCAGGCATCTAATGCAGTCATGGCAGGTATTATTTCTGTCTGTTACCTAGATGCATGGGTTATGTTTGATCTGGGTGCCACACATTCATTCGTTTCTCCTATTTTTGCTTTTAAGTCTTATTGGCAAGCTTCGAGGATGGATTTTCCTTTATCTGTCACCACTCCTCTAAGTGATTCTTTAGACATCGATGTTGTTCTTTCTAGTTGTCCAGTTCTTGTCAGAGGTAGAGAATTATTCATTAATTTGATTTTATTAAATGTGATGGAATTCAATATTATTCTGGGTATGGATTGGTTATCTCAGCGCTATGTCATGGTGGATTATTGGAGTAAAGAGGTGACTTTTCAGAATTCCTGGTGAAGAAGAATTTAAGTTTTTGGGTGATAAGAGTTTTGCACCTCAAAATCTCATTTCTACTATTACGGCTAGGAAGTTGCTGAGGAAGGGTTGTCAGGGATATTTGGTATTAGTCAGGGATACTTCAGTGGAGAAGTTGTCACTCATAGATGTTCCTGTTGCCTGTAAGTTTCCTGATATTTTTCCTGAGAAGTTGCCAAGTTTACCACCTTACAGAGAGATTGAGTTTTGTATAGATATGGTTCCAAGCACTACCCCTATTTCTATGCCACCCTGCGGAATGACTCCTATAGAGTTGAAAGAGTTGAAGGAGCAGTTGCAAGAGTTGCTAGATAAGGGTTTTATTAAACCTAATATTTCTCCTTAGGGTGCACTAGTCCTGTTTGTGAGGAAGAAGGATGGTACCCTGAGACAGTGCATTGACTACAGAGAGCTGAACAAGGTGACAATAAAGAACAAGTATCCTCTTTCGAGGATAGATGACTTGTTTAATCAGCTATAGGGTGCACAGTTCTTTTCTAAGATTAATTCGAGGTCGGGTTATCATCAGTTGCAGATCAGTGAAGCCGATGTTCCTAAAACAACATTTCACACTTGATATGGCCATTATAAGTTTCTGGTGATGTCTTTTAGCTTGACTAATGCATCAACAGCTTTTATGGACCTGATGAATAGGGTATTCAGACCATTTGTGGATCAGTTTATGGTAGTCTTCATTGATGATATACTAGTGTATTCGAGGAGTATGGAAGAACATGTATATCACTTAAGGATTGTACTACAGACACTGAGAGAACATCGGCTTTATGCTAAATTCTTGAAGTGTGATTTCTGGATGGAGAGTGTTGCTTTTCTTGGACATATGGTCTCAAAAGAGGGTATCCAGGTTGATCCACAAAAGATTGAGGCAGTGTCTGAGTGGCTTAGACTGACTTCAGTTACTGAGATTCACAGTTTTCTAGGTTTAGTCGGGTACTATAGAAGGTTTGTACATGATTTTTCCAGAATTGTAGCTCTTATGACTCGCTTGACTCAGAAGAATGTGAGTTTTGAGTGGTCAGAAGCTTGTGAGAATAACTTTCAATTGTTAAAGGAGAAGTTGACCATAGCTCCAGTTTTGGCTTTACCTAATGGAGAAGACAAGTTCACAATGTATTATGATGCCTCTAGAGTTGGCCTAGATTGTGTGTTGATGTAGAATGGTAGGGTAATAGTCTATGCTTGGAGGCAGTTGAAGAAGCATGAACAGAACTATTATACTCACGACCTAGAGATGGCTGCAGTGATCTTTGCTCTCAAGATATGGAGACATTATCTATACGGGGTGACTTGTGAGATTTTTACTGATCACAAGAGCCTTAAGTACATTTTCCAACAGAGAGATCTGAATTTGAGGTAGAGGAGATGGTTGGAACTGTTGAAAGATTATGACTGTGAGATTTTATATCATCTAGGCAAGGCTAATGTGGTAGCAGATGCCTTAAGTAGGAAGTCCTCAGGTAGTCTTACTCACATTAGTGTAGAAAGGAGACCGTTAATCCAAGAGTTACATCAGTTAGTGGATCAAGGTCTAATGATGAAGGTGAGTAGATCAGGTAGACTGCTGCTCAGTTTAAGGTGCAATTTGTACTGAGAGATAGGATTAAGGTAGCTCAGAGCCGAGATCCTATTCTAGAAGAGCTTGTAGAGAATGTCCGAGCAGGAAAGTTCACTAATTTCACACTTGATGGTGATGGTGTTTTATGGATCAGTGGTAGATTGTAAGTTCCAAATGTAGATAATTTGAGAGAAGAGATCATAGATAAAGTACATTTTACAGCTTACAGCGTACATCCAGGTGTCACTAAGATGTACCACAGTATCAGAGACTTATACTGGTGGGATGGACTGAAGAAAGATGTAGCTGATTATGTTGCTAAGTGTTTGATGTGTCAACAAGTGAAAGTTGAGCATTAGAAACCTTATAGGAAGCTTCAGCCTCTTCCTATTCCTGAGTGGAAGTGAGAAAGGATTACTATAGATTTTGTAGTTGGTTTACCTTGTTCTAAGGATGGATACGATTCCATTAGGTGATTGTGGACAGGTTGACTAAGTTTGCACATTTCTTGTCTGTGAAAGCCATTTATTCTGTAGCTAGATTGGCAAAGCTGTATGTGAAGCATATTGTGTGCCTTCAAGGGGTACCTGTGTCCATTGTGTCATATAGAGGTTCAATGTTTACCTCTCATTTGGCAGAAGTTGTAGGAAGTGATGGGAACTAGGTTGGATTTTAATATTGCTTTTCATCCTCAAACGAATGGTCAGTCTGAAAGGACGATCCAGACACTGGAAGATATGTTAAGAATGTGTGTTTTGGATTCGGGAGGTAGCTGGGATGATCTTTTGCCACTCGTCGAGTTTGCATATAATAACAACTACCATAGCAGTATTGGAATGGCACCATACGAGCCTTTATACAAAAGGAAGTGTAGATCCCCTCTGAGTTGGGATGAGATTGGAGAGAGAGCTTTGACTGAACCTGAGATGGTTCAGGATGCTGCAGAGAAAGTCACTATAATCAAGAGGAGATTAGAGACTGTAAATAACAAACAGAAGAACTATACGGATCATAGACGTAGAGATGTGGAGTTCTAGGAAGGAGACTTTATTTTTCTAAAGGTGTCTCTGATGAAGGGTGTTATAAGATTTGGCAGGAAGGGTAAACTAGCACTAAGATATATAGGACTGTTCGAGATTCTGGAGAGAGTTGGCACTGTTGCATATCGATTGGCTTTGCCTTCGAGTATATCTCAACTGCATCCAGTGTTTTATATCTCAATGTTGAGGAAGTATGTTTCAGACCATTCACACATGTTACAGCTTGATAGTGTTGAAGTGAATGAAGACCTGACGTTCATAGAAGAACCTGTTGCGATCATAGACTATCAAGTTCGACAGTTGTATTCGAAGCATATTCCGATGGTCAAGGTGTTGTGGCACAACAATAAAGTAAAAGAGCATACCTGGGAGACCGAAGCTGAGATGCGAGTTTCTTACCTATATCTCTTTCCTCCTTGATTCTTGTGTATTCTTTTCTTGAAATTCGGGGACGAATTCTTATAAAGAGGGAAGATTGTAATGACCCTAGATTTTAAATTATTTTAATAAATATCAGGATATACAGTGTTAATAAATTTTAAAACTATATTTTATTATTTTATTATTTTTTGAATAATTATTATTATTATTTTTATGTTTAATTCTAATTTTCTATGTAAATGTGTAAATATTGACGTGTATTATTTCGTACAATATTATTTTAATAATGTTTAATCTAGTGCATTAATATTTTAAGATTTTTAAATTAATAAACTACATTATTTTATTGTATGTTATGTGTTTATATATATATATATATATATATATATATATATATATATGCACATAAATATTAGGGTTAGTATTATTTTATTGTGTGTGTATATATGTATATATATATTAAAATATATAAATGTGTGGTGTGTGAATTTAGTGTAATATAATAATATATATTATAATATAAAGTTTATTAAAATATAGTATATAGTATTATGAAAATAATATACATACAAAATTAACACAAAAGCTTCCCCCTCCCTATTTTTCTTCTCTCTCCCCGATCCTCACCATCACCACCATTCGTCGACTGTCAGAGTGCCTCCTATCCCTCCGCCATCGACCACCCCTCCCTCTGCTAGCTCTGCCATCTTCCTCTCCCTTCCCCGACGCTGGTAGCGACTAAACTCCCATTTCTGGCTGAAAATCAATTTCCATCGTCCCTCCTTCGTCCAACAACCAAATCAAATGTTTCTGATCTCGTTGGACTCCTGGAGCTTCAAGGAGGTTGATTCCAAGCTCCATTCAGCTTGAAAACGTGATTTGGTGAGGTGTTTTGCTCATTTTCAATTTTGGTCATTTTAGGTTTTTTGATTTTTTTTTCGAGAATTCTTGCTTGATTCATGAAAAATCTCTTTATAAAAGTTGATCCCTCTAGCTCAAGCTACATCTCTAAATTTTTGTGTGATTTTTGGGAATTATTTTGATTTTTGTGAATTTTTGAATATTTTATTATTATTTTATTATTTTTGTAAATTAATTATATTAATTATGAAATTGTGATTTTTGGTGTTATTGATGGTTATTAGTAATTTTAGAATTTAGTTTATAATTTTTGTGAATTTTTTGTGATTTTTATAATTATTTTTAGTTTATGTCAATTTTGAAAATATAGGTTATATATATTTTTTGTTAAAAATAATTGGTTAATTATATGTTTTTGTTGATATTATTAAGACATATGTCGAGAAAATAATTTTTGTGTATTTATATAATTTCTATTGAATTTTTTAGTATTTTTAGTATTTTATGTGTATTTTTAAATAATAGGAGTAATTTGGTAATTTTAGTTAAATATTAAGTTTAATTGGTTTTAATATTATTTGAGGTATAAAAATGATTTTCACAAATTATTTACTAATTTTAACTAATTAATACTAATTTTTGAAAATTATTTTCAAATAATATATAATATACTATTTTTGTAATAAAATAGGTTTTTAGAAATTTTTAATATATTTTTGGACTAATTAAGTAATTTGGATTTATAAAATGAATTTTTATAAATATTTGTGGAATTATAGAGAAAATGGATTTTTAATAATATTATATTATTAATTAGGGTTTTTAAGTAATTAGTAGGAAAATAATTATTTTTGGTGTTTTAATGCTAAATATGTTAAATTTTGATATTTGAAGGGCATTTATGGTATTTATTGAATTTTAATATATTTTATTGTGTTATTTGAATTTTTGGTGAATTGTGTACCTCGGTTGGGGATTTTTGTAGTTTGGGATCCCAACCAAGAGTTGTTTGAATCCTGGTATTAGAAGTGTATTTTCCTTACAGGACTGGCTCTATTTTTTAAGTAGAGGATGTCCGTTTTACAAAGTAGGTTTTGCCGAATTTTCGGTAGAATTCTCGTAAAATGTGACATCGGGTCTAATTCTGATTTTGTGTCCGTTTGTGTTTAGAATTCTAGATTGAGTCTGTAGAAGTCTAAGTTAGATTTATTCTAATGTTGTGATCGCTTTTATTATTTAGTTGCGCCGAAACCGAGGTCTAGCGGACCAGGCCCATTGGACCAGTCTTGAGGAGCGCATCCTTGTGAGTTATTATTATATATATACATTGCTTTAGGTTGCATGTTTTAGAACTATATGTTTTAAATGTAAAGTTTTGCATAATTGCTTTATTAAATATTTAAGTATATTTTAGGTATATTTTTAGTATATTATTGGTATATTTTAAAATAAATGCATGTTTTCTTTTTTATTTATATTCAAATCATGTTTAAGTATATTATTGGTTAATTTTGAGTATATTTCATGATTTAATTGAATTTATTTTATGTATACATACCTAAAATATACTTAATTTATTTTAGGTATATTTTTGTTATATATATGGTTTATTTGATCATTTTGAATGCCATTGTATATATTATTTATTCTCGAATGTATGTTTTATTTTAAATGAAGGATATTGATAGAACGTGCTTCCTAGTGGGCAGCACTAGGACCGAGTACGTACCGGTGCGATAGATTATAGGTTGAATTACAAACTTATTTGTGAAAATTATGACTTGATTGAGTTGATTAATGTGAGATGTGATTGATGGTGTGATTGTTGGAGTGGGGTTGACCAAGTGTCTCGGGGTCAATCACACTGACAATCAGACTGCTGGAGCTCAGCCTACTTAGTGTCTCGGGGCCAGTCTACTATCTAGTTGGATTAAGTGAATTTACTTAGAATTAAGTGAGCCAGTATGGCTAGAGTGCTTTCTATTGATATTTGAGGTTGCAATAACTTAGGATTCTATTTGATCCTTCATAAACCGATGATTTTCAGTATTATATATAAAGTGATTTTCAGCATCTGTGTGTACATTTCTATATATATATTTATTATATATACTTATGAGTGTTTGCATTTGTCATTTAATAATGCGTGTATATATATTATAATAATTCACCCAATGAGGTCTGACTCCCCTCAGTTGATATTTTTACAGGAGAATCTTCTTCTTCAGACCTCAGTAGTAGGCCTATCCGCCGGATTTTTTCCGCCCCGACCCTATTATGTAAATTACTTACTGAATTATTTATTATGTACTCTAGAAACTGCAATAGTTGTATTTGTAACAGTAGTGAGTTCTATTTATCTTGTTGTATGAGATTTTAATTCAGATGTTTTATCTGAATATTGTATTAAATCATTTCTTGATATTAAGGAGATTATTTTATTATGTTAACTTGAAATTTTAATTACGGTATATTTATTTTATTTATTGTATGTTTTATTATTTTAAGGCTTGCTACAGGGTTCTGGATTCGAAAGAATTCTCGTTCCCTAACGCCGGTCATAGCCCTCGATTTGGATCATGATATTATTTTAATTAATTGAATACTATTATTTTTTCATTAATAAAATATACATTGAAGGTCAACTATTTTTTTGATAATTTTTCTAACAATATATACTTACTCAAATTATAAGATTTTTTTTTATGTTTTGAAGTTTATAAAAAACAAAAAATATACGAATGGTATACTTGTTGTATATTATTTAAATGTACGAATAATATACTATTTATATAATATACGAATAAGAAGACTACTAAGAATGCATTATTTGAGACTAGTTCTCAACACTATGATATCATACTCCTCATTCATGATTAAATTTTATTTCAGAGTCATGTTAATTAGATTAATAAATTTTTAATATACGAATAATTTTTTTGATGATTTTTCTAACAATATATACTTACTTAAATTATCACATAATTTTTTTATATTTTGAAATGTATAAGAAACAAAAAAAAATAGTATATTTATTATATACTATTTTTAATATACTATTTCTTTGATAATTAATTGACTATATATACATAAATTATTTTTATTTATTTTATTTTAATTAATTGAATACAATTATTTTTTATTTATTACTCAAGGCCAACTATTTTTTTGATAAATTTTTTTTATGAAATAGTATACAACTATTTCTTACTCAAAATATATATTTTTTAATGTTTTTGAAATGTATAAGAAACACAAATATACAAATAGTATACATATACGAATAGTATTTTTATTCATTTATTTATTTTAATTAATTGAAAACAATTATTATTTATTTATTAATTGAATGCACACTCAAGGCAAACTATTTCTTTAATAGTTTTTCTAATAATATATACTTACTCAAATTATCAAATTCTTTTTATTTTTTGAAGTGTATAAGAAATAAAAAATATGTGAATAATATACTTGTTATATACTAGTTTTAATATACGAATAATATACAAATAGTATACTATAATCTAATTGTTGTTCATGTATTTTAATTTTTAATATAATTTTTTTATTGTCTATAATAATGAAGTTTGATATTTGAAAATAGAAACATATGTTATTTTCAAGATATAAAATTTGTTGACCTTAGCAATAATCAATCTTAATTTTGATCTTAAAAAACTTAATTTTGAGCATTTAATTTGTTTATTTAAGTGTGTATAAGTTAGGACTCTATTAGAAGTTAAAATGAAGTATAATTATCTTGGGCTGATTGCACCTTTAAGATTCAAGGAGGCTTTTGACATCCTTAGAGCTTTATAATGAGAAAGTTATCTTCTTCAAATTTGAAGTAGACATCTTGAGATTTCTTAATTGGATTTTTTAAAATCTAAGTTCATTTGGTTTTGCAAATTTTGAGTCAAAATCCATGTATATGTCTGTCATCTCAAACTACACATCTCTTAGCATTTTGGACATATTTTGAGTTAAAGATGTACAATTAAGGAGATTCAAAATGATATGGAAAAATAAGTCAAATATGTATAGGCAAATTCAAATTTCTTTAGGAGAAAATCATGGCTGCAACTTGTGTATAGCTGTCTAACAGTATTCTGCATTTGAAATTGCACAACTCTTAGTATTTTGGACATATCCTAAGCTAAAGTTGTCCAATTTAGATGATTCAAAGTGATATGGATATCTAAATCAAATATCTATAGCTTATATGAAGAAAGTGTGGGAAAATTCAAATATCTTGAGCAGCTAATCACAGTTTCAATCCATGAATAGTTGTCTGACAGCATCACTTTCAATGATTCAAAATATATAATTTGGACACATCATTTGCACCTCCAACAGCTATATTTTTAAGTATAAATACCTCTAGAGTTGAATGGAAGTTAAACAAATTGTTTATCATTCATTATTTCTTAAGCATTCATTGAGCTCTCAAATTCTCTTAAACAATTCTTTATTTATATAACTCTTGTGAGAGTTGGGCGTGTGTTAGAAATAGAATTTCTCTTCATCTTAAATCTTGGGTTAGATTAGAATGGAAGTAAGATTTATCTTTAAAGAAATTAGTTTAAGTGTTGTCCATTGAAACATTTGAGTTTTGGTTTTTTGAGTGAGCCTTGAAAACTCATGTTGTAAGGTTATAAGAGTGAGCCATAAAACTCTTGTGTAATATCAATCTTATGAATAAGATTATGGGTGATTGAAAATCCTAACTTGGGGATAAGTTAGGTGAAGATGTAAGATTGTTGTTGAATCTGAACTCCTTAAATCTTTGTATTCTTCATTCTTCCTTCTCAACTTCCATTCAATTCTTACAATTTTTTTTAATTTCGCATTTTTATTTGATAGTCCTATTCACCCCCCCTGTAGGACTCTTTTCATTTGGTATCAGAGCTTGAATTCTAGGTACTTCATTACTAGAATACAAGATCATGGGGAGTGAATCACAAAACATCTCTTCTCTTAGACCATTCTTTGATGGTAGTAACTATCCATATTAAAAATTCAAAATGGAATTATATCTTGATTGTGATCCACTAAATTTTGGGACATTGTCCTAAAAGGTTGGGAAACACCTACAACTATCATTAATGGTGTGGTGACTACTCTTGCAAGAAGCTAATAGAGTATTGATCGAAAGGAAGAAAATTATAAAAATAAAAAAGCTATAATTACTCTAGTCTCTTCAATGACAAGAGAAGAAGGAGGCAAGCTTCAACATTGTATATCAGCCAAAGAAATATGAGAGACCTTAGAAAACCACTACAAATGCAACATTCAAGTAAGAAGCAAGAAGGTTTAACTTCATATGTATGAATATGAACTCTTTAAAATGAACGCTCATTAATCAATTATAGAGATGATAAATCATCTCAATGCTCTCCTCACAACCCTCAAGAAACTTGGAAAACATTTCTCCAAGGAAGAAGTAAATAATAAAATTCTAAGAATCCTACCTAAAAAGGATTGGGAATCTTGTATTACTTTAATTGAGGAATCTTAAGACCTCTCCACCTTATCAACCGATGTGCTCATTAGTAAGCTCTTAACACATGAGCTCACTATCAAGCAAAGAGGTGAAGAACAAGAAGAGAAAGAAAAAAAGAAAAAAAATATTGCTCTAAAAGCTCTTAAAAAAGATAATGAAGAGGAAAGCATCAAAGATTTTAGTGATAAAGATGGTGACATTGCCATGCTCATTAGAAACTTCAAGAAGTTTTTAAGAAAGAAAAACTTCTCAAGAACAAGGGACTTCAATAAGAAGTTTAAAGGAGATGGAAGAAGAAAACTAAGGAGGTTACTTACTATGAATGTAAGAAATCGGGACATATTAGAAGTGAGTATCCTAAACTCAAATTCAAGAATAAGGGAGCAAAAGATAAGAAGAAGGCATTCAAAGCTACTTGGGATGATTCCTCCGAATCCAAAGAGGAAGAGGAATAATAAAAGGTGGCCAATCTTTGTTTTATGGCCCTTGAAAACGAAAATAAGGTGCCATCAACTTCTTATTCTTCCTTTGATGATTGTTATAATTATTGTGATAATGATGATGATGATTATGAGAGCTATATTGTGCGCAAATTACTTGTTAAATGCAAAAGTTTATTATCTACGAAGAAACATTATAAGCATGAGTTAGGTAGCTTAAATAGAGAATTAAAAATTTTAAAAATTAATTTTCCTAAACTTGTTGAATTAAACGAAAAACTTGTTAATGATGCAAAATCTTCTAATTCTTTAGAAGATCAACTTAAGAAAGCAAATGATGAAAATTATAAGCTTTCTAAGGAGGTCTTAGAATTAAAGAATTCCATTGCTAAATTTAAGAGAGGAAAAGAAAATTTAGATAGTTTTCTTGACTCTCAAAAATTTTATGGATATACCCATGGAATTAGATATAAGAATGGAATGCCTTAATCATCTTCATCACATATTAATTTTATAAAAGCTTCATATGATTCCACTCCTTCAACCTCCAAATCAAATGAGACTCAAGCTTTCAAAGCTAAAAGATCTCAAATGTTAAATAGCAAAGGAAAGTCTCATGAGATTCATCCTTCATTAACACAAAAAGAAAAGGCTCAAACTAGAGCACCTAAACCCAAGCATGCTTATATGTACATTAGACACAATTATAATAGGCATGTTACACAATACAATGCACATAAGCATGTTGCACAAAATTATCGAAATTCACATCACTATTGCCAATGCATGTCCTAGTTAATGACATAAAACAATAGGAGATACACACAACACTAAAGGCATGTTGCACACACTAGGAAAGCATTTCATTTTAGAAGGAATAAATTCAAAAATATTGTATATTCTTATTGCATGATCAAAGGACATACTAACAATGTATGCTTCTATAGAAGATTGCATATGAATTTACTTCCTACGGATTATCTTGAAACTAACCAACCTACACTAAAAAAGGTTTGGGTCCAAAAGAATACTTAAATTGTATTGTGTAAATGTGCTTGAAATCCATAAGAATAAAAAGCAAGTGGTATCTTGATAGTGGATGTTCAAGGCACATAATAGGAGATAAAGAACAATTCAATAAACTTAATGCTAAGGATGGAGGACACGTTACTTTCGGAGATAATGCAAAAGGAAAAATTATTGGCATTGGAGAAATAAGTAATCCTTAATCCTTATCTATACATCATATATTGTTTATTAATGGTCTTAAACATAATATGCTTAGTATAAGTCAATTATGTGACATGGGAAATAAAGTAACTTTTTATCCTAAAAATTGCTTTGTTAGTAGTCTTGATGAAAATAAAGTTATTTTTAATGATGAAAGAGTAGACAATGTTTATGTCATTGATTTGAATAAAATTGATAACAAAGACATAAAATTCTTAGTGTCTATCTCCCATGACACATGGACATGATATAGAAGATTAGGACATGCAAATTTTAAGATTTTTAATGATCTTTGTAAACATGAACTTGTAATTGGTTTTTCCTAAACTTGAATTCACTAAGGATAAACCTTGTGATGCTTGTCAAAAGGGAAAACAATCCAAGTCCTTATTTAAGCTAAAAAATGTAGTGTCCACCTCTAGGCCACTTGAACTTATACATATGGATTTATTTGGACCAATTAGGGTCGCTAGTCTCGGTGGAATGCACTATGCATATGTATTGGTTGATGATTACTTTAGATTTACATGGGTATGTTTCCTTCCTCATAAGAATAATAGATTTAAAGCCTTTGAAAAGTTTTGCAAAAAGAGTTCAAAAAGAAAAAGACTTTTATATTTATACTATTAGAAGTGATCATGGAACCGAATTTGAAAATAAATTTTTCAAAAACTATTGTAATGAAAATGGTATTTCTCATACATTTTCATATCCTAGAACTCCTCAACAAAATGGGGTAGTTGAAAGGAAAAGTAGAACTCTTGTGGAAATGGTTTGAACAATGCTTTATAAGTATAATTTGCCTCTATACTTTTGGGCGGAAGCCGTTAACACATCTTGTTATATTTCAAATTGAGTTTTTTAAAAGACCAATTTTAAATAAAACATCTTATGAGCTATGGAACAATAGAAAACCTAAAATCTCATATCTAAGAGTATTTGGATGTAAGTGCTTTATATTGAACACCAAGGACAATCTTGGAAAATTGATTCTAAAGTCAATGAAGGAATTTTCCTAGGTTATTCTATTTTTAGTAAAGTATATAAGGTCTTTAATAAAAGAACTTTAATAGTTGAAGAGTTAATGCATGTGGTATTTGATGAATCAAACTCACTTGATCCTAGAAAGGATGTTTGTAGTGTTGATGATCTTGTATGTGACAATGAGATTGTGGAAACAAAAGAAGACAATATTAGTAAGCCTTTAGAACTTGAAGATCCAAGAAAAAAGGAAAATGAGGAGACATCTCAACCTACCTTAAAGGATGAACTTTCAAAGGATTGACAATTCAAGAAAGCTCACCCTTAAGACCTCATTATAGGTGACACTACAAAAGGGCTAACTACTAGATCTTAATTAAAGTCTATTGTTAATTTCGCCTTCATTTCTCAAATTGAACCCAAAAATATTGATGATGCTTTGTGTGATGAATTTTGGGTCCTTATTATGCAAGAAGAGTTAAATCAATTTAAAAGAAACAAGGTTTGGACCTTGGTTCCTAGACCTAAACATCATCCTATTAGAGGCACCAAATGGGTGTTTAGAAATAAGATGAATGAATAAGGTGTCATAACTAGGAACAAAGCTAGACTAGTAACTAAAGGTTATAATTAAGAGGAAGACATTGATTATGATGAAACCTTTGCCCCCGTTGCAAGGTTAGAAGCTATTAGGATACTACTTGCATTTGCATTATACATGGATTTTAAACTTTATCAAATGGATGTTAAAAGTGCATTTTTAAATGGTTTTATTGAAGAGGAGGTATATGTTAAATAACCTCCAGGTTTTGAAAATTTTTACTCTCTAAATTATGTATTTAAAGTTTCAAAAGCATTATAAGGATTAAAACAAGCTCTAAGAGCTTAGTATGAAAGATTAAGTAACTTTTTATTAGAGAAATGTTTCTCTAAAGGAAAGGTTGATCTTTTTATAAAAAAATCCAAACATGATTTATTAATTGTTCAAATATATATTGATGACATTATATTCGGTGCTACTAACCATTACTTATATGAGGAATTCTTTAATTTAATGCAAGGAGAATTTGAGATGAGTATGATGAGTGAACTCAAATTCTTTCTTGGACTATAAATCAAATAATGCAAAAATGGGATTTTCATCAATCAAACCAAGTATACAAGAGAAGTTCTTAAGAAGTTTGGTATGTATGGAGCTAAGATAAGTAAAACTCCAATGAGCACCACAACCAAACTTAATAAAGATGAGAGTGACAAACCGGTTGATGAAAAGTGATTTAGAGGTATGATCGGATCTCTTCTTTATTTAATTGCTAGTAGACCCGATATTATGTTTGCTACTTACTTGTGTGCTAGATTTCAATCAAGTCCTAGAGAGTCTCATTTGAATGCTATTAAAAGAACTTTCAAATATTTTTATGGTACAATGCATATAGGACTTTGGTATCATAAGAGTTCATCCTTTGACTTAATTAATTATTCTGATGTAGACTTTGCTGGTAGTTTACTAGATATAAAAAGCATTTCTGGAACTTGTCAAGTTTTAGGACAATGTTTAATTTCTTGGTTTAGTAAGAAATAAGTTTCAGTTGTCTTGTCCACTGCTGAAGCTTAATATATTACAAGAAGTCTTTGTTATTCACAAGTTTTGTGGCAAAAACAATAGTTGTTAGACTATAGTGTAAAACTTCATCACATTCCAATCAAATGTGACAATATAAGTGCTATAACCTTAGCAAAAATCTCATTCAACATTCCAAAACTAAGCATATAGACATTAGACATTATTTCTTACGTGATCATGTTCAAATTGGTGATATTTCACTTAAATTTGTTGATACAAATAATTAACTTGCAAATATCTTCACCAAACCTCTAAATGAAGAGAGATTAAATTTCATTAAGCATGAACTGGGCATGATTGATGCTTCTAGTTTATCTTGATTTTATGTTTAATTAGTGTTTGAACTGTTTTCATGTGAAATCATATTGTGCTTATTGATTACTTTGATTAATAAATATTTTGATTTTGATCTTAAAATTTTTTTTTAGTCGTCAACTTATATTTGGTTTGTCTTCTTAAATTTCCTTTTGCATTTTGTCAAAGGAGGAGAAAGAATTTGAGTTTGCATGTGTACCTAGTTAATTTTTTTAACATGTGTACTTAGTTTTTTTTTAATTTTAAAACTCCCTTAAAATTTGTGTTTATGTTAGTAACATATTATATTTTTATTTGATATAGGGGGTGAAATTTTATTTAAATTTTTACATGCATATTAACATTATGATTAATTTTGTCGTACATTATATGTTACAAAAGGTCTTATTTTGCTTACTTTATGTATGTCATAGATTTCATAAACATTTAATTTTGTCATACATCATATGTTACAAAAGGTCTTATTTTGCTTACTTTATGTATGTCATAGATTTCATAAAGATTTTGAATATCTTTATTTTTCATTTTCCCTTTATATTTCTCTCTTTTCTTTTTGCTTTTGACAAAGGGGGAGAAATATATTTGAGTTTATTATTCATTACTATACATGTGTATAATATTTTATTGTTGTGTTTATACATGCATAATTCATGTATAATTTCTTCTTAGGAATGATTTTTATCTTTGATAAGGCATGAATATCTTCTTAGGAATTGTTTTGATCTTTGATAAGGCATGAATATTTTTACAAAGATTTGGTGTATCTTTGCTTTGTTCCTATAGGAAGTGATGCGTTTTAGTAGGACTATATGCATATATGTTTGAAATTATTTTCTCATATTGACTAACATTTATTTAAATGATCATGATATCATATTTTATGTTTTTAATACATTCGTCATAAGAATGTCATGTTTTATCCCTCCTACTATATTTTACGTTGTTTATATTTTTTTGTCAAGGGAAATAATCTATAAATTTATATTTCTTATTATATCCATATTTGTAGGGGGAGAAATAAAGAAATATATTTTATTACATTTGGTATCATTATTATCACAAATATTATCACACACTTTACTTTGTATTATTTTTTAATCAAACTCAAAATAAGTTTGTCAAAATAAAAAAGGAGGAGATTGTTGACCTTAGTAATAATAAATCTTAATTTTGATCTTAAAAAACTTAATTTTGACATTTAATTTGTTTATTTAAGTATGTATAAGTTAGGACTCTATTGGAAGTTAAAATGAAATATAATTATCTTGGGTTGATTGGACATTTGAGATTCAAGGAGGCTTTTAACATCTTTAGAGCTTTATAATGAGAAATTTATCTTCTTCACATTTGAAGTAGATATCTTGAGCTTTCTTAATTAGGCTTATTTGTCAAAATCCACATTCATTTGGTTATGCAAATTTTAAGTCAAAATCCATGTATACGTCTATTATATCATACTGCACATCTCTTAGTTTTTGGACATATCTTGAGTTAAAAAAGTCCATTAAGGTGATTCAAAATGATATAGAAAGATAAGTCAAATATATACAATTTTCATGAAGAAAGTATAGGCAAATTCAAATTTCTTCAGGAGAAAATCATGACTTCAACTTGTGTATAGCTGTTTGATAGTATTCTACATTTCAAATTGCATAGTTCTTAGTATTTTGGACATATCCTGAGCTAAAGATGTCCAATTTAGGTGATTTAAAATGATATGGAAAGCCAATTCAAATATCTACAGCTTCTATGAAGAAAGTATGGGCAAATTCAAACGTCTTGAGCAACCAATCATGGTTTCAATCCATAAATAGCTGTTTGACAACATCACTTTCATGATTCAAAATATAGACATTGGACACATCATTTGCACCTCCAACAACTATATTTTTTATTATAAATATCTCTAAAACTGAATGGAAGTTAAACAACTTGTTTATCATTCATTATTTCTTAAGCATTCATTGAGCTCTCAAATTCTCTTAAATAATTCTTTGTTTGTATAATTCTTATGAGAGTTAGGTGTGTGTTAGAAATAAAATTTCTCTTCATCTTAAATCTTGGGTTAGATTAGAACAAAAGTGAGATTTATTTTTAAAGGAATTGGTTTAAGTGTTGTCCATTGAAACACTTAAGTTTTGATTTTTTGGGTGAGTCTTGAAAACTCATGTTATAAGGTTATAAGAGTGAGCCATAAAACTCTTGCTTAATCTCAATCTTATGAATAAGATTGTGAACGATTGAAAATCCTAATTTGGGGATAAGTTAGGTAGAGACGTAAGATTATTGTTGAATCTGAACTCCTTAAATCTTTGTGTTCTTCATTCTTCCTTCTCAATTTCCATTCAATTCTTACAAAAAATTCTTTTAATTTCTCATTTTTATTTGATAGTTATATTCACCCCCTCTAGGACTCTTTTCAAAATTTGCAAAGATTAATTATTTAAAAAGATTTTTTTATTATGTATTTTAATTGTTTCATATTTGTATAATATACCACAACTATACTTATTTTATATGATAATATATTTACTTTGATGAAACTGGGTAATGGTTATAGCAGTACTCTGATGCAGTACTAGTTCTAGCAACATTTTTGAGTGATTGCATAAACATTCATTTCATCCAAAATACTAAGACTTGTCCACCATAATTTAATGTACAAGCTATTATTTGTCGTTGTGTTATGCTACTACATTTAAAATTCAAAACAAACTAGATTAATTCAAAGTGAAGTGATCATCATAATAAACATGCCAGCCCTTGTTGACAAGGCGGAGCATTCTCATCATACTCAGCACAACAACTCCATCCATTCTTCTAATTGGCACTCCATTCTCCATCAATCCATTCTCCATCAATCCATTGGTGGGGTGGAGCCAATGAAAATAATCCTTTATCCCATGCAAGAATCGAAGACATGACATCACTTTGTCAAATGATCACAAGTAGAATATCTCCACTATATATTACCAACCAAAACTAAAGTCCCATTTAGCATTACTGTATCTTGAAAAGTTGAACAATCTTAGTGGCCAACACAACGTACCAAGAGTCAAAACTTGGGATTTTTGCTTGAAAAATTAAGATTTAAATCAAACCCCATTGCTTTTAGAGCAAAAGATTTATAATTTATTGTTTAAGACTTTAAATTAAGATACATTCCCACAAATAATAAATGAAAAATCCGTAATTTAAGTTGAGGAATTTGGTTTACAAGCAACAAATTTTGACAACCAAATACAATCTACCTGTCACTAAGCTTAAAAAAAAAATGGAGTCACTTATCAAATTCATATTCGTCATTTCAATGACTATACATCTAAACACACATGAATCCGAATATAATATACCATGATATGAAATTTTACAAAAATTTTAACCATCAGAGGGAATGGGGTTTTTTATTCAATTTATTCGCAAACTTGCTCATTCCCATGTAAAGAAAAAAAAAAAGTGACAAAAGGACACGTCACGTGCGTATCGCTTGTCAGGATACTCGGAGAAAAACAACTGTGAATATACTTCCAAAACGAACGACGGCGTCGTTTGTTGAATTGAACGAAAAATAAGTAAATATCAAACGCCTTTTTCTCTGCCCAAGAAACTGTTTCTCAATCTCACCAGAGCACCACCATCCGTGTTGTGCTCTTCAATCTCACCTACCCAGAATCCATATCCTTCTTTCTTGCTTTCTTAGATCTCTTTCGCTCCAATCATTTCACGCTGTCCCTTTAACTTATCAAATTCAAGATCGTAATCAAATAATCATGGGTCGTTACTACAACCTCTGTTTTTTTTAAGTTGTATTTGACTATTGCTGTTTGATATTAATAGCTGAATCTGATGCTGATTGTTTGATTTTTTTTTCAGTGAATGAAAACCCATTTAAGGGCATATTGAAAACACTTGAGAAAGCTGATGGGGGTGAATTTGGCAAGTATTACAGCTTGCCTGCTCTCAATGATCCAAGGATCGGTTAGTGATGATTCTGTATTCTCTATTGTTTTTATATTCTTCTTTATTATTATTATTATTATTATTAACTATCTTTTAAATTCATTTCACGAAATGGGTAGTAATGGAAAGTACCCAAAGTTGGAATCTTTCTCTATCAATACGTTATAGTTGATATTTTTTTTATCAGAATATGCCAAAGATTCGTTTTGTTTTTTTCCTTTTTGGTGATGAAATCATATTTTTGCTATGAAATGAAGAATTGGGTTGGCTTCTATAATTGTTTTTTTTTTTTTTTGGACAAATGTTATTTACTCGATGGAGAGTTGATCTGATAGAGATTGGGATGTGTGTTTTTTTGCAGACAGGCTGCCTTATTCAATCAGGATTCTTTTAGAGTCTGCTATTCGAAACTGTGATGAGTTTCAGGTTAAGAGTAATGATGTTGAGAAGATCATTGATTGGGAGAATACTGCTCCTAAACAAGTTGAAATCCCTTTCAAGCCTGCTAGAGTACTTCTTCAGGTCAATAACATTGCTCTGTTCTATCAGTAAATTTTTTTAGATATGAGAGTATCACTGTTAATGCTTGCCGTTGATCATTGCTTTTTTCATTATCATTATTGGAACTTCTGCTGATAATGCTGTACTCTTCCCAGGATTTTACTGGTGTTCCTGCTGTTGTTGATCTTGCTTGCATGCGAGATGCCATGAATAGTCTAGGAGGTGATTCTAATAAAATTAACCCACTGGTGAGCTATGAGTTATCATCATTTCTTAACTCTTAATGTAACGTAATTAGTGTTATCTGAGGAATATTTTTTGGGTCAATATGTGGAACTATGTTGTTTGATGCTAAAGTTAAGCATCTTAATACGTTAATATTTGTGGGACTAACAAGTGAAATTTGTATATGCAGGTTCCAGTTGATCTTGTCATTGATCACTCAGTTCAGGTTGATGTGGCAAGATCAGAAAACGCGGTGCAGGCAAATATGGAACTTGAGTTTCAGAGGAACAATGAAAGATTTGCTTTCCTTAAGTGGGGTTCAAATGCATTCCATAACATGCTTGTTGTTCCTCCTGGATCTGGGATAGTGCACCAGGTGGGTGAATTTTTGCTTTCTGTTTATGATCCGCAAATTAGTTTGGGCCTTTGATTATGTTGCCTAATAAAATGTTTGATCAGTTTCAACAATGGAATTTACTTTTCTGTTCTCTCATTAGTACTTATTCATGTGTTTTGAACTTTAATAATATGATTTCCAGGTCAATTTGGAATACCTTGGGAGAGTTGTATTCAACACAAACGGCTTGCTTTACCCAGATAGTGTAGTTGGAACAGATTCACACACAACTATGATAGATGGACTGGGTGTTGCTGGCTGGGGAGTTGGTGGGATAGAAGCAGAAGCTGCAATGCTTGGCCAGGTAAACTATTTGATATAATGTCTCATCTCTACTGTTTTGCAAGTTTTATGAAGTGTAATTAATTCTTTGCCGACTTGTGCATTTTTATTACTTTTATTAAATTAGTTCATGAAAAAGTTTATAAGTGCAAGCATGTTTGAAAAAGCCTTTTCATGTTGTGCTTACTCTCTGTTGCTGGTAATTGATCATATAGTATTTGGTTATGAATGCAGCCCATGAGCATGGTTTTGCCTGGTGTGGTTGGTTTCAAGTTGTCAGGAAAACTTAGGGATGGTGTTACAGCTACTGATTTGGTTTTGACAGTAACACAAATGCTGAGAAAGCATGGGGTTGTTGGCAAGTTTGTAGAGTTCTATGGTATGTCAACCAATACTATGATGGCCATCTTATCTTGTTATCACTTTTTATTGTGATTCTTTGCATTTGCTGCAGCTTCATCTCATGTTAGATGTTTGTTTTTGCTTTTCTGTGCAGGTGAAGGCATGAGTGAACTGTCATTAGCTGACCGTGCTACTATTGCCAACATGTCCCCTGAGTATGGTGCAACCATGGGCTTCTTTCCTGTTGATCATGTTACCCTGCAATATCTCAAATTGACAGGCAGAAGTGATGAAACTGTAAATGACTAGATCAAGTTGCATTCTATTGCATGTGGTAATTTCAGTTGCTAAGTGAGAAAATAAATGATGCAGGTGTACATGATAGAATCCTATTTAAGGGCCAACAAGATGTTTGTAGACTACAGTGAGGTGAAGAATCCATGCCATATACAAATTCTTTTTCAACAAATATACTTCATGTGCTGTTTTTTCTTAATTGATTGATGTTAAATGCATATAACTATGTCATTCTTTTTCCTGTGAATGTTTTTATGATCTCAGCCCCAGATTGAGAGAGCATACTCATCATATCTAGAACTGAATCTTGAGGATGTGGAGCCCTGCATAGCAGGACCTAAGAGGTAAATGTTTGAGACTATTCAACTTTCCTTTATAAGAGGAAAAAGCATGCACATATTTGTTCCATTGGAATATTTATTATGCGCTCCTCAAAAATGGATGTATTTTTGTAGGCCTCATGATCGAGTTCCTCTGAAGGAGATGAAAGCAGATTGGCATTCGTGCTTGGACAGTAGGGTTGGATTTAAGGTTAGAATTTTGGTGGCTCAGAAAAAGCTACAGAACTGTCATTAGTCAATACTGTTGCTGAGTATACCTAGGTGATGTTCCAGATTTTGTAAAATTTACTTGATATTGCACTGGAGATATTTAGAGGTTCTGTTACTTGGACTATACTGAGTTATACCTGATCGCTGGGATAGAGGCTGTTAATGTTCTATTTCAGATTTTTTTTGTTATTTATTATTTCTAGGCAATGCTGAGGAACAAGAATTGTTGAAAATGGTGCATATCATTCTGCATTAGAAATCCTATGTCTCAATTAAGACCCAATAGTACCTAACAATATGCACCCTCTTTAAAAAACTGCTTGTATGATAGGATTTGTCAAAAAAAAAAAAAAAGATAATAGTGTCTGGAAGAGAGGGATTGCAGGGAGTTACAGGTAACATATTGATAATTGATTAGCACTTACATTGTGGATTGATGGTGAATGTTTTTGCTTTTCTATCCTTGTGGAAAGAAAGCGTGCTAGAGTAGCAAGATATTTGTTCTTGTTAGGCTGAATTTGATTTTGCTTATATATAATTGTCTGATGTTTGTCTTATCATGGTTCGCATAGGTTCCTTGCACCCCAGCAGAAAACATTTCTCTGATTAAATTTCTTCTGTGGCTTTATAGGGATTTGCTATATCAAAGGAATCTCAGAGCAAGGTTGCAGAGTTCAATTTTCATGGAACTCCTGCACAACTCAGGCATGGTGATGTAGTTATAGCTGCTATTACTAGTTGCACAAATACTTCAAACCCTAGTGTAATGCTTGGAGCTGCTTTGGTTGCAAAGAAAGCTTGTGAACTAGGATTGGAGGTCAGATATCCCATCTTTTAAATCATGTTTTCATGTTGGTGCAGATTGACTATCTTTATGAGTAAAACTAAAACATATCAAAAGAGACCGTAGCTACAAGTAAAAAAGGGCATGATGGTTCAAGGAGGCACAATGATAAGTCTGACTAATATTTTTGGTCTTAAGAGTTGGTCTCGCTACTTAATTCTGTTTCTGAGTAAAAATTTGTGTTCACAATACTCTTGAAGAACTAGCTTCATTGTCTGTTTTAGGACTAGGTTCTTGTCTTCAAGAATTTCTTACTAAACAAATTCTAATTACTGGGTTTGTTTGCTTCATTATTTAACATTTTTCAAACTTCTGCCCATTTTTTGAAGTAGGTGTTTTGACTGAGAAGTTGGGAACTACCTTAACTGGAGGAAATATCTATATGAATATATTGACTAGCTAAACTAATGTTTGATTTATTTAATTTTTTCCTTTTTAATCAGGTGAAGCCATGGGTTAAAACAAGTCTTGCTCCAGGTTCTGGAGTTGTTACCAAATACCTGGAAAAGAGGTAATATCATTATTCCATATGCTAAAGCTTTTCCTGATGCATGTGATATATCTCTGAGCTGTACATTGCTTCTACAGTGGCCTGCAGAAGTATTTGAATCAGCTAGGGTTCCATATAGTTGGTTATGGGTGCACAACCTGCATTGGCAATTCAGGAGATATTGATGAAGCAGTGGCATCAGCTATTACTGAAAATGGTAATGTCTTTTTATGCATTTTGCTTCTTACTCTGCTTAGTGACTAGCGTATAACTGGTCGATATCTATAATTGTGGATTGTAACTAAGATACTGATGGCTTTTAGTTTAGCTCTAAGACTGCTGAATGGAGAGATGGCTCTAACTAGCTTGCAACTAAAACATAGTTGAATTAGTTGCAAGTAATTTCACTTTCAGATATTTTCTTTAAGAATATTTAAACTATAATCTTGTTGCTTTTCTGTGTCTCCAGATTTAGTGGCAGCAGCTGTGTTGTCTGGAAATAGAAATTTTGAGGGCCGTGTACATCCTTTAACAAGAGCTAATTATCTTGCCTCTCCTCCACTTGTTGTCGCCTATGCACTTGCTGGAACGGTACTCATCCTCATCATTTTTCTAAACATGCGCTTGTGCTCGCACAAACTTGTGGCAGCGAAAAAGTTTAGTGTGGCTGTCTCTGTGGCATTCACTTATCTGTTTGCTTTATTTGCTTTGGAAATTGAGTATTTGTCTCATAACAGCACAATGCTGCAGGTTGATATTGATTTTGCAACAGAACCAATCGGGGTAGGAAAAGATGGAAAGAAGATATTTTTCAGGGATATTTGGCCAACTAATGAAGAACTTGCAAAAGTGAGCTATTTATAGCATGTTAGAGTTTGATACTAACCACATATTCAGGCTAAAAGATATGATCTTTTATGGTTAAATTGTCTATTCTCCATGGACAACAGGTTGTTCAATCAAATGTACTGCCTGACATGTTCAAGGCTACTTATGAGGCAATCACTAAAGGAAATCCCATGTGGAACCACTTATCTGTGCCTTCTGGCACCCTCTATTCATGGGATCCAAAATCAACATACATACACGAGCCACCCTATTTCAAAAACATGACCATGTCCCCCCCTGGACCACATGGTGTGAAGAATGCCTACTGCTTGCTGAATTTTGGGGATAGCATTACAACTGATCACATTTCACCAGCTGGTAGCATCCACAAAGATAGTCCTGCAGCTAGATACCTCATGGAACGTGGTGTTGACAGAAGGGACTTCAACTCTTATGGGAGCCGTCGTGGCAATGATGAGATTATGGCAAGGGGTACCTTTGCTAACATTCGTCTTGTCAACAAATTATTGGGAGGAGAAGTTGGACCTAAGACTATTCATATCCCCAGTGGAGAGAAACTCTCTGTTTTTGATGCAGCCATGGTAATTTCTCTAACCTAGCTGTCATGTGTACTTACTATAATTAAAGAATTTTTCTATCCCCAAACTGTAGGCAAAAGTTGGGTGTTGAAAGATAGATGAATAATATGAGAGAGAACCTGTAAAGCTAATCAAGGCTGTCCAAGATATTGCATGTTTGTGTGCTTGGGTTAGCATTTTGATGCCAGACATAAGGAAATTGACCTGATGGATAGCCCTGTTTGTAACAGTTCTGCATGTGCCTATTTCATTTAGTTTAGAAATCGAGCATTTTGAAACCAATTATCCAAAAAAAATTTAGTAAACAAGGCAGTGCATTTCTTTTGCTGAGATTGTTGCAGTCTCATTTTGTTTTTTCATTTTTTATTACCAGAGGTACAAGAGTGAAGGACATGATACAGTTATTTTGGCTGGTGCTGAGTATGGGAGTGGAAGTTCTCGTGATTGGGCCGCCAAGGGTCCAATGTTATTGGTACATTCTTTAGCAGCATCTTATTTTATCCAATTTCTTTCGTTAGAGCTGTTATAGTAAATCTGTAATCCTTTAAATTGTCATTGAATCAGGGTGTAAAAGCAGTGATATCAAAGAGCTTTGAGCGAATCCATCGCAGTAACTTGGTTGGGATGGGTATTATTCCATTATGTTTCAAGCCTAGTGAGGATGCTGAAACACTTGGATTGGCTGGTCATGAGCTCTACAGTATTGATCTTCCAAGCAGTGTGAGTGAAATTAGACCTGGTCAAGATGTCACAGTGACAACAGACAATGGCAAGTCATTCACATGTACTTTACGTTTTGATACAGAGGTATGTTGAGTAATTCGAACTCAAAATGCGACTGCTTTTATCTTGTTATTTTTGTTTCTCTCACCCATCTTATTGTTCCAATGTTGCAGGTGGAACTGGCATATTTTGATCATGGGGGTATTTTGCCATTTGTCATTAGGAACCTGATTCATGCGAAACATTGAATGGTAATAATCAAATAGCAACAAGATTGGTTTGAAGATGCTGAGCAAATGGATGGATAATAAATGGACTGGACAATGTGGGATGTTCTCTCTTTTGATGAGAGCCTGCCAAATGATGAATAAATCAAAGAACTGAGTTTGGGTTATCGACATGAAAGAAGATCAATTCCATGTTCAATTAGGTCACTATTGATTTACGTTAAATTCTCGCATTTATGGCAGAAAAGCTATATCTGGTTCCTTATTTGGTTAAACATGTGCAAATTGAACTGATGATTGTTCCCTATAATTTTGGTAATCATGAAAATGTGTTTCATTGCTGGACGCTATTTACTCTTTTCATTACAATCAGTCCATTAGCTTGGTGTGCGCATGAGAATAATATATATATATATATATCAATCTTTCAATCAATCCGAAGGTTAAGATGTAATTTGCATGAAATGATTGATTGTATCAAATAATAAATTTGAAAGGTTAATAGATGTGGTTGATGCCTGAATTACTGGCTTCTGAAGCCAAAATATTTAAAACTAAGAACACAAATTGATTAACAAAGCGCTGAAGCGTCTTAACGGGAGAAGGGCAGATTTACATATGAAAATTCTTTGGCTCGTTGCAAAGATTTATGGGAACTGTTGCATGCATCACTCCTATAGCTGTTGAGATAAGAACCTTGTACTCGTTGCATAGGCACAATAATAGGGCACCAATTCAGAGTCCGTGCTCTTAATGGAAAAGTCTTCTGGTGAAGAAACTTCGTTTGCCGCAATTGACGGCAGTAGCAATTGACGGCAATTGACAGCATACAAGAAAAGGCAATCAACGCAATGATAAAGTTTTAAGAGACAAAATAATGGAAGGATATCGTCTCCAATGTACAGGCAACAGAAATTTATTAAGGGTATAGAAAACAAATATAATCTCAATTACAGAATCAGGGCACAAGTGTGTCTAGTATCAACAACTCAAATTTCTCATATCCTATTCCTGCTGTAACCATAAATAAAACTACTTTATCATCGATTCCAATTAAAAAGTTTCCGAAGTCTCATGATTGTGGAATGTCAAAAATATTGGTGGGAAAGCATGCAGCTGTATACAAAATACATGATTTGAAGCCGATAAGCTCTGGAGCCTTTTCTGGGAGGGGCAACTTACAATAAAGATGTTTTGGTCATATAATTAACTGCACAGAAGAGAGAAAGCAATGTTAAAAGACTTAAATGTGACATTGGCAGTGAGCACATGGGAAAACTATCTACAGTTCTGCATATTGAAAGCAAAAACTCAGGTAATGAATCATCATAACTAGCTTTGTATTATTCAGCAAAATCCTAACCATGCAAATCAAATAACCAACTATAGTTCTTAGTTTTCAAGATCACAACTCATTCAGTTTAGGAGAGGAAAAAGGAATTGTCATTATTGAGCTAGTAAGACATCAAAAAACAAGTTGTATCTTATGAAGAAACAATAGACTATTGCTCAGAAACTTTATATTTGTTAAATTCTGAATATCTAATTAAACTTATGCAAGACAAGATATTCACTACCAGTCCATTTAAAACCTGAAGATTGCCATACTGTATTTAGAGTACCAATAGTAACCACCTTTACGGCCTTTACAGCCATAATTCAGACTTTGTACTCATTCACACGCATCCACTTGGTAGCTGACCACTTATTCCCTTTAATCACAGGGCAACCGCCTGGAGAGAAGAAAGATTAAATCCATCAACCATTTATAGTTTGGATCACTAAATCCAGGAAGAAAATGAACTTCCATTAGAATCAAATCTCTTGCCATTAATATTTGATACTTGTAACTAACCATGCAAACTTGAAGGATCCGGAGTGGCATCAGGCCTCATGCTCCAGAAAAGCAATGCATCACCCATCTTTGGTTTAATAGAAAGTCCCTTTCTTCCACATTCAGACAACTCGTCCCACCAAGGAACTGCACTAAAATTTCCTTTGGCAGCAGGAAAGACAGTCTCACCCCCTTCTTCAACTTCTGAGCTGCACATAAATGAAAAAGAAAGTTTTGAATGAGAACAAACCCTTTTATAAATAATAACACTACATTGAAACTTGAAACTCCTCACTCACAGATACATGAGAACAGTAGCTATGCGTTGACCCCCGTTCTTTGTATTGAACTCATCACTAAAATAGTCAAAATGAGGCTCATATTTTTGCCCAACTTCATAGTGGAGAACTTGAAGTCCTTCCCCATGCTCTGTACATTGCACTGGCTTAAGTAAAAACTAATGGAATGGCACAGGCACATAAAAGCAAAAAGCAAACTTCCTAAATCAAAAGGGTAAAATGCAAATTTCAGGAATGTAGCACTTGGACAGACTAAGCTTTCAAACTTCAAGGATCTTCATTTTTTGTTAAAAATGTGTTATACTGAACTCAAATATAGCTAATTTCACTCCAGTTAACTTTGATTTTGCAGCATCATGCATTTTACAGTAACTATTAAATTGTATATTGCCAAAGGTGCAGTGATTGTTCTAAAAATAGCCACATATTGATATATATTTAATGACTTGCCTATTATGTCGAGGTCTTATGAAACTGGAAACTGATGGTACTGGTGCCAAGGTAATGGCCTTGGAGCTCCAAGTCAAAATCAAACTTATTTTGTGTATTATTTTTAAGAAAGAAACAGAAAGTATGAAAGTTTTTCAAAGAGCCATTGAAAGGTAAGCACTTGCTATTACAAATAGCAACATATTTACCTTTCCTTAGTCCCATTATAACAGCACATGCACCGTTTCAATTTTGTTGATTTACAAGCATCCAATCATACACTTTAAAATTTCCTTAATTTCTTACAATATAAAAAGTACCATTATGTAGGTGCAACATAAGCAAAAAAATGAAATGATAATAAAAAAAAAAAAAGTTTCCTCCCTCTTAAAAAAAAAAGTTTCCTCCCTCTTAAAAAAAAAAAGTTTCCCCCCTCTTAAAAAAAAAAAAAACCAACAACAATAATAAGCAAAAACATGGGGGAAGAGAAGAGGTGAACCAGATAGGATTGGGGATGATTGGGGAGGAAGGACAGGGAAACAAGAAATATCAAAAGTTTTAGGGCAAAAAATGCCTGCATTTATAAATCAAAAACAGAAGGAACTCAAATTTCATACCTATAGGTATGAAGGTGAAATCAGCAATCCTTTTCTCAATCTCCCTGATCTTTTTATCACGGCCTCTAGTAAGGAAAGTGCCAGAGCTTGTTCGTACTCTGCATATCAGTTATTTGCAATATGAGCAAAGCAGGAGCAAGATGATAAAGGGAAGTGAAGTGCAACAAAAGGATTCCATCTAATGACAAGAAAAAGAAGATAAAAAATCCCACCTGCTGTCTTTACTCCTTCCAGTTTCACTGTCAACAACTGTAGACTTTTGCATATTAGGCTTGGCAAGATTGATCAGGTACTCACATTCCTCCTTAGTCTGCCAAAAAATAGTCAATCAAAATAAGATCCAAATACACTATTTTCCCCTTTTCCAATTCATCATAAGATCCACTTAAAAATCAATCTTCCAAGTGTTTAGAGCAAACTAATCAAGAAATGCCATTAAACAATGTTAAAAATTGACTTTTTTTTTTTTATTTGCCAATCCGAGGAAAAAAAAAACTTGAACTTTAAGTCCCATTAAATCACATGCAACAGTTTAATTGAATTCAGTTGTTGCAAAATCATATAATTTCTGACATGATTTCATTTCTTTAAGCTGAAGGAATTGAACAAAAATTCAAGCAGATGCTAAATAAAATCCAAATTAATTAAATTCTTTACATTTTTAGCCTTTCTGAACACATTCAAAAGCCAAAAACTCACCAAAAAATTATGGTAAACGAAAGCTCTAGGCTCCCAAGAGATCACCTCAACCCATCGCTCACCTTTCCCATCATCTCCATCAGAACTGAAGATGATCACAGAGATTACAATAGAATCCAAATCCAGTTCCAAATTTAAAAAAAAAAAAAAAAAAAAATCAAAACAACATGAACAAGAAGTGAAAATCACATACCTTTCGTGTAAATTATGCACAATAGTGCTTAGATCGTTAGCTTTATGTGAATAATCACCAGAATTAGAACTAGGAATGGACAGAATTCCAAGAGCAAGAAGAATCAAAATGACGAATGTGAACATGAGAAGCATTGCGAGAATCATAGTTGATGTTGACGCTGATTTTCTTGCTGGAAGACGAGAATATCTCCCTTTCGCCATTGTTGATGATTTCTTCTTCTTCCTCTTTCTGTGATTGATGATTGTTTATTAGATTTAAACTGTGTCTGAAACCCTAATTCTGAACCGATCTGATCAAATTTTGAAGATTTTTGAAGAATCAGGATCTAAGCTTAGCTATGAGACTCTGTCTCTCTTAACCAAAAAAAAAAAAAAAAAGAAAGAAAAGAAACGCGCCGTTTATTAGTTTATTATATTAATTGTTGTTATTAATTTTTTTTCTTTTCTAAAAGATTTTATAAAGAAAAAAATCAGACAGTGGTGATAAATACTTCATTTATGTTATTAAAAGATAAAAATTTGGATTTTTTTTGGTTGAAATTTAATTTTTTATCCTGTCAAACTCTCAAATAATTAGATTTTTTATAATTATTGAATAATGAAAATATTAGTTGAAAAAAATTATAAATAATAGTGAAAGATTAGTTAAATTTAATACGAATAATATAGCAAATGTAATAATTTATTTAAATTATAAAAGTAGTATATATATTTTATGTATAATATGATAATTTTTTATAATTTTATTTTGAATAATAAAAAATTATTTTATTTTATAAGAAGAAGCAGAATTATTACTAATTTTATTAAAATTTTTTTTATACATATGAAAATTAGCATCTTCTTCCTTGATTTAAATTTTTTTGATAACTAAATGTTTTATTTTTTTAATTATAAAGAATTTTCTTGTTTCATTAATTAAAAGTATAGGGTTGAATTTTTTAAAAAATACAAAATTTTACTATTATTTTAAATTTTTTATTAATAATATAATCATATAGTGATTTTAAAATTATTAAATTTAAAATATAAACTAGTATATTTATTTCAAATATGATATGATAATTTTTTAATTGTCTTTCAAATTATAAGAATCCAGTTTAATTTATAAAAATATGTAAAATATTATTAATTTTTTAAAAGTAACACTTTTGTTAAGTATAAACTTTCTAAAATAATTTATACAAATGTTATAAATTAGTGTGGAACAGATAATGACTTTTAATTCTTAAAAAAAGAAGAATAATAACTTTTAAATAATAATAAAAGTGAGAATTAAATGGTTTGTTGTATTGTTGGTACCATAATTTTGTCCTATATTTCAAAATGATATTATTTTTTTTTTTCAATGACTTAGGTTCTATTTTATTTCAAGTTAAAGTATCTCAAATATATCTGATCAAATTTAGTATACATGATAATTAAAATAATAATATTTTTAATATATTTATCATATAAACATTTCATTAAACAGTCTAATTATCTTATTAGCCTCATAAAATAAAATTTGCTTGTAGACCCTATAAAATAAAATAAAATAAAATTTTAACAAATTTTATTTTATGAAGTCCACAAGATAATTAAGCTAATTAATAAGATATTTATATTATAAATATACTAAAAAAAGATTTATTCCGATTACTATGTATGCTTAAATTAATCGATATATTTGATATATTTTAGTTTAAAATAAAAATAAAATTATTGTAACTGAAAAAAAAAATTAAAATTTTAGTATCTAACTTTAGAGAATTCCATCTTTATAGTTGAAACATAGCAATAAATTGCAACAAGTTTCTTGTAAATGTAACCATAAAATGATAAGCTTTCACTTTCAATCTCAATTGAAAAGAACTGGAGTGGGGAATGAATCATAGGTGGGGATTATTTTCACTTCCATTTATTTACATCTTCAATCTATTTTTATAATTCTTATTACAGTACACGTATATATTTGTATAAATGACATTAAAAATTATTAAATTAATTTGTATTAATAACAACAATTGATTAATTTTGTGTCTCATCATTTGTAATATATATATATATATATATATGAAAGATATTCTGCATTGTTAAGTAATGAGCTAATTTTATGATTTATTATTTTAATTAAATTATTGAGCTTGTAAAATATTAGAAAAGAAAGTCTCGCACGCATAAGAAATTGGCTAAGAGACTATTTGTAGTGTAAATGGATGGATTTTCTGATTTTTATTAGACAAATAATCACTCTTTTTTTTTTTCTAAAAATTTATTTTTCAAACAGCATAATTTTTTTTAATATATGCAACCCAACACTATGAATATGAGAATGGAAAATGAGAAAATTCGAAGCTAAGTCTTCTATGTATTTTAGAAGATGCTTTGACTATTAAATTAAAACTCACCTACATAAATTTTTAAATCACCATCAATCCTTCTTTCCTTTCACCAAACTACAATTATTTTATAATTTAAAAAAGTAATGTTTTTAAGTGTAATTATTTTTTATAGTCTTCAATAATACATTTTTGAAATTAATTCATATTTTAAAATTTTAAATAATACATTATTATTTAAAACTTGGTTCAGAATTTAATTTCTTTGATTTACATGCTTATTATTACAATTTTTTTTTGTTGATGATGAAATATTTTAACCAACATAGTAATATTGCAAAATAATAATTTAAATAAGTACTAAAATTTTATCTTTTTAACAAAAATATTAAAAAATTAAATGTAAGATACAATAGAAGTAACTATTTCATATAAATTTATTTTACCCCTACTGAACATGATTTAAATCAAGTTAAAATCTCTTTGTACAAATTTTTAATGTCTTATGGAAAAAAGTTATTTCCTTGATAATCATTATCTTAAGAAAAAAATTATTATTATTATGTTAATGAAGGATAAATGCTAAAAAAATTGGCATAAATAATAGGACCAACATAGAACGATTGGATACAATATATATATATATATATATATATATATATATATATATATATATATATATATATATATATATATATATATATATATATATATTATTTAACATGTTCATGAAGGAGAAATGCTAAAAAAAAAAAAAAACAAAGATAATAGGATCAACATATAAGAATATTTCAATACAAGCAAATATTATTTAACAAAATTATAAAGTCAACAAATTCCATCAATTTTGTCCATTATATCTAAGATAAGATCTGTAAATTATAAAATGTGGGTAGTACTTCTTTTCGAATAAATATATTTACTATAAAAATTTTATCAAATATTAGTAAAAGTAAAATTGAAATTCGTTTTATTATATTACATTTGTTTTATATTTTATTCGACAGTTACATAAATTTTAATTATTTTAAAATTTAAATTAAATAAACTTCATAAAAAAATAAAATTTTCCAAATAATACTCTCTATTTAGACTAAGTAGATTTTGATTATTATTTTTTATTTAATTATAGTTCAAATAGTAGTTATGAACAATTAAGCATCCGCGCCTGTGATTAATTGCGAGGAACCCTTCCTGGAAAGTTCCTTCAAGTCAAACATCAAAACTTAGACGTTGATTTTGCAATTTACTTTTTCTCTATAATAGCCAGAGAGACAATAGAACAAGTCAAGCTAATTTTTTAAAAACTATTCGAATGGAGAAATTATTAAATTTTAATAATTCAATTCGATTTAGATAATATTATAATAATGGTAAAAATATTTTTACAACTTTTTAAAAATAATTGTATATATTGAAACTTAATTAAAATTTTGTTCAAACGAAAACAGTTTTCTACCTATTGATTATAGCTAATATGTATGCAAGTCAAGTTAATTTAATTAGTCTATACGTTTATAAACAAACAAGTTGGAATATATATGTATATTCAGGCTTGACCATCAAAAGATGTAAAATAGCCTTGTTTGAAAAAAAAAAAAACACATAATAATTAATTCTATAGTTTATATCACTATATTAAAAATTATTAATTTATATATTAGATGGTTTTTTAAAATTTATAAACTTATTAAATTATTAATTTAGCACGTTAATTTCGATTTAGAATCAGTAAAAAAATTATTTATAAATCATTTATTAATTAAATACTATTTCATGCAAGATAAGTATGGTAGAAATTAATCTTAAACTAATGTATTAAGAGCTTGTTTGATGAATTATTCTTTGGCAATTTAAAAAAAAAAAAATAGATTCATAGTATGAACATCCAAAAATAAAATTCTAAGTTTTTTAATTGTAAAATTTTTCTTATTTCAAAAAAAATTATATAATCTCTAAAAATATATTAAAAATCTATTTAATTCAAAACAAATTTATTATTTACGAAATTCTAAAAATAGTTTCATATTTCTTAACAATTAAAACTTGCATATATAAAATTACAAGCATCTTGCATCAAGAGCATGTGAAGCTAGTAGAGGAGCTGGCTCCAACCAGATAGTTAGAATCTTCAAATCAAACCAAATACAACAATCAGTAATGGACATATAAAAATAAATAAAAAAAAATATTGTAAGATGAGGATTGAATTCTCCACTAAGGGACCAACACCAAATTAAATAATACCCGCTAACATTCATCTTCTTAATTGTTAGTGCTATTCTTAATTCTTATTTGTAAATTTAATTATGACTTATAACGTTATTTATAATTTAATTATAATATTTTAATTTTCACAGAATAAACATTAACTTTTAAATTTTTACAATTCAAATCATCAATCATTTATCTAGTTAACTTATGCTTGTGTGTCAGACTAGAGTTGGGTTATGAATCCAAATAGAAATGTGTTTTATGCTTGTAAAACACACCATTTTGTAGCTAAAAGATTAAAAATAAAAAATAACAATCAATTTGTCCTAGTTGAGAGAAATCCCTAATTTGTATTATAAACCTAATTCAAAGTTTTTATTCCTAATTCTCTTCTTACCCAATTGAGTACTTTCAAGTTTCTATTCTTACCCAACTGAATACTCTCAAGTTTCTATCCCCAAATTTCTAAACCTAAAATCAATTACTCTCAAGTTTCTATCATTTTTGTTGATTTCTATAGAAAGTGGAATATAGAATACAATGAGTGAAGGTTTAATTGCAACTTTTGAAGAGCTTTGTTGTTGAAAAAGGACATAAGCTATGGAGAGAAAATCAAGAGGTAAGATAGTTTTAACTTATTAAAGTGTTCTATTGCTATTGAAAATGACATTAAATACTTGACAAAGGACACTTTTTTTTTTTGTAAGAAGGTACTTGAAAAAACACAATCGATCGTAACAAGCAAACCATGAATATGTTGTCTGTTTCTATTTTATTGTTGGTGAGAACCAATGAAGTACTTTTGAAGTTGTTGTTTTTTTATTTGGAATCAATAGTTAGGGTTTATATATATATATATATAAAACAATTTCAGCTACAGAATCTGTCAACTTTTAGGGTTTTTAAAAAGTAGTAATAGTTAATTTTTTCCTAAAAAGAAATAATACATATCATGTAGTTGTATGGTTAGTGCTAATGATGTATATAATTGTTTATTTTATTTCAAAATAAAATAATAATTGTAGTTTTGGTGATGGTAATTTATTTTGTTTTTTATTCTTTAGAATGTCAGACACATTTTCTATATATTACCACTATGGTGGAAGGTTAACCAAGCTTGGGGGTGAAATGGTTTATGTGGGAGGCCATATCAAGACGAAACACAATCTTAATGTTAATAGAGTTGGTTATTTGGACTTAGTAGATGATGTGAAAAAGCTTGGGTATGTTAATGAGAGACTGTTGTATAGAGTTCCAAAACTGTCTATCATAAAGTGCTTATGAGAAATGCATGACAACTTACAAGTGCTTAAAATGTTGGAGAATGTGGTTCATGAAAATATGACAATAGAGGTATTTGTAGACTGTTCAAGGAAAATAAAATCTGAAGTAGCATTTAAAGTAAGTAAAAAAATACAAAAAAATAAGCACATACATTAATGGATAATATTGCTAATACAATGGATATAATAGATGGGCCTCATGACATGGACATGGTTAATGGACATGTAAAGAATCTTATTGATGTTAGAGTAGAAGAGGTTGGACAATAACAAATGTTATTGAGGAGATAGTTAAAGTTTCTAAGAATTTAGAAAATATTGTTGATGAAAGCTATGACTCCAAGACGAACCTAGATTATCAGCCTATTAGTAAAAGTGACAAGGATGATGCTTTGGAGGACAATGAATTGTCAGACAATGAAGAATATATCGAGGCTAAACAAGATAGATTTAAGTACATAAAATATGTCTCAATTAATGAGATGGCAGAAAAAGTTTTCTTCTAATTATGGGATACATAAAATAAGTAGCACTACTGTAGCTGATAAAAATGATGCAGACATTGATCAATGCTTGAGTGAATATGGGGATTTTGGTGGTGATGTGAATTTCCTTAGTATAAGCGAGGATGAGAATATGGGTGAGTCTATAAAAAGGTTGAGGAAAAGAAAAGTTATATGTGACCTCAATGTGTGATCATAAAGCTATCAAATTGGTGCTTGGTACGAGGTTTGAGAATTCATAACAATGTAAGGTAGTTGTTTAAAATTGGGCTATTCTAAATGGTTATGATGTTCAAATAATAAGGAGTAATTAAAGATATTTAGAGATTAAATGTGTTGAGAAATGCCCTTGGAAGCTTCATGGCAATGTAATCAACATTAAGAATACATTTGCCATCAAAACTCTAATTTCTTAGCACAGATGTAGTAGAGAAATGAAGAATAGACAAGCCATCTCAACTTGGATTGTATAAGAATATATTCATAGGTTTAGGAGAAATCTAAATTGGTTTGTTAAAGATTTAGAGGAGGACTTGCTTGGGATGTTTTGTGTTCAAGTTAATAACTAGACATTTTATAGAGCTAAGTGGAAAGCTCTTGAAATGATAAAAGGATCAATAGAGGATTATTATAGTGAACTTAGTTCATATAAAGCTGAACTTATAAGGATTAATGCAGAAGGTGGATTTAAGTTTCTGATTGATAATGATAGTTCATTGAAAGGCTTCTTTATTGGTTTCAATGCATTAAGAAAGGGTTTTATAAAGGGATGTAGGCCCATAATTGGATTTGATGGATGTTTTTTAAAGACATTCCTTGAAGGAGCTCTTCTTTCAACTCTTACTAAAGATGGGAAACATGAAATGTTTACCATTTTTTAGGCTTTTGTGCAGTTAGAGAATGAATTTTTTTAAACCTTTCTTGATTTGTTATTGACTTGCTTGAGGATATAAGAGAGTCTTTAATAAAGAGGATGTACAAAAAGTTAATTGAAATGAGTAAAGTGACTAACAGTATTTTACTTTAAAATTAAAAGGAAATTAGAGGAAGTTAAGTTTAATAGTATGTTATGTATAGTTAAACCTGCTGTAGGAGATAAGTTCCATATAGAAATTGGCATTGATAAGTTTTTTTTATTGATTTGAACACATTGACATGTGGTTGTAGGACATGACAACTTACTAAAATCCTTTGTTTGTATTAGAAATATCTATATAAGGATGTGTACATTAGTGTTTTATTTTGATGAGTATAATAGTAAGCAAGAAATAATTAGAGTTTGATATTATAACATAATTTGACAAATGCCCAAGGAAAAAAGAGTGAAAACTATTTCTAGTAGACAACTCAAAGCCATGGACGAGGAAGAGGGAGAATTGCTTCATCTACTATTATGGAAAAATTGTAATTGGCACCAATTTACCACCAGTTACTAGAGCAAGATGAAGAGGGTATGGAAGCAACATTTCTATTGAAGGTCCCAATACTCAAGAGAGTACTGTTTATAAGTAAAGCTTGAGACTATGTCAAACCTTATAGCTGTGTCATTTCAGCTATAATGAACATCATTTTGTGTTGTTTTGAAGTTATATGAATTTTATGTTATTTTAAAGTTATATAAACTTTGTGATGTGCTTGTAAGTAGGATGCTTGAGCTGAAACTTTCAATGTGCTATTGGTAAAATTTTGTGTATTTTCTCAGGTATTCTAACTTGTGATTGTAAGGATCATATATTTTAACTTATATAATTTTTATTGTTAATTGTAAGTTTAATGCTTAAAGCCTATGTTGAATTTTATGTTTCATATTTGCAACAATAACATAAAGCTTAAAAAAAGCTTAATTCTAAATAGGCAGTACATCGACATTTACCATAAATTACAAACACGAAGTACATGAATACAAATCCTAAAATTGAGAACCTAAATATTTAAAAACTTGGCAATATTTTTTATCCTAGTAAATGTACATTTAACATAATATAACATGAATAACATAACAAGCATTAACACCATGATACAATCTTTTAATTTTTTCACATCTGCCTTTAACTTCTTGTTCTTAGCCTTCATCATTATGTCAACTCTTTGATACATGACAATCCTCCTCTCCATATTAGCTTTTAAAACATCACACTCCTTCAAAGTTTTTTCAAAATCTACATTGTTTTCTTACATTTTCCTTTCAGCCAACTTCACTTTCTTAATCATTCTCAACTCCATATTAGATAGTATCTTCATTGTCTCCTTATATCAATCTCTTTCAGTCTTCATTCATAGTAAAACTTTTTTTTGATGCTTTAGAATTTCTAGATCAAGCCATTTAAAGTAGCCACAATTATTATGCTATAAATAAAATTTAATAATAATTATTTCAATAAGTCAAAACCCTAAATCAATTCCTCACCCTTCAAATAGCACACTGGTAGAATCTTCATCTAGGATTTTAGTTTGTCATTGATGTATACATATTTGCTATAATCTCATG
Source organism: Mallotus nudiflorus (assembly GCA_947683625.1). Lineage (NCBI taxonomy): Eukaryota > Viridiplantae > Streptophyta > Magnoliopsida > Malpighiales > Euphorbiaceae > Mallotus > Mallotus nudiflorus. The sequence goes on from CANTUR010000142.1 coordinate 1,439,331, forward strand.
CCTATTTTCTTTTCATGGAATTGTGCTTCAATATGGAATGGTTAAGTGAGATGACCTTCTTGATAAAAGATATTGTCCATTTGACACTGACCAAGAGCTACTACTTGGCATCTTTAGGTTAGATGATGATGATGATGATAATGATGAAGAAGAAGAAGATAATGATGATGATGACGATGATGATGATGATGATTTAAGTTAAAGAAAAATGTATTGTTTTATCAAAATGGTGCATTTTGCAAGTATAAAACACACGGTTTTGATGTGGATAAAAAAATTTTAATTTGGATTTATGACCTAACTCTAGCCTGACACACAAACATAAGTTAACCAGATAAGTAACCAATTATTCGAATTGTAAAAGTTTGAAAATTAATATTATATTTTGCCAAAATTGAAATGTTGTGATTAAATTACAAAAAGTGCTATAAGTCTTAATTAAATTTGCAAATAACCTTTATTTATACAAACTACTAATATTAAAAATCTATTAAATTTTAATTAATCTACTTTGATTTTTTGAAGGAATAAAGCCAATTGCATTAAGAAGAAAGCATTACAGAATCATTAACAATAATGAAAAAAGTAAAAGATGGGACAGTCCCATGAACAATGAAATCAAAATTACACTGTAAAACACCTTTGGGTAGAGAATACGCAACATAATTTCCTTCTATACGAGTGAAAATAAACTGCACATCTGTGAACATAGTTGAAAACTAGTGCATATCCTCGCACAATAAATAAAAAATAGTATGACCAACCATTTTGGCCTTCAACCTTGCATTAGCAGTTGATAAATCTGGCTCTAAGATTATTGATTGGAATATGGTTTCTTTAACTAACCATAGACCATACCTTAATGCCTGTAGTTCGACCACCTCTACATCAACACAATCATGAATAATAGAACCATTAAAGAGTATCATAGTACTAGAAACTTGTCGAATTGCTACACTAAAGCCCACTTAAGATTTCTGAATACTTAGAGCAGCATCGGTATTAATTTTAACATAAGTAGCAAAAGGAGGGGATCCATCGGTTGTATGATCAACAGTTGAGAGAGATGCTTACGAATGTTTTTATACATATTCCATATGTAAGCCATTAGCCTTCCGAACCAACTGAGTTGGAGTAAGACCATAATTTCCAAAAATAAGCTGATTACATTGGTATAAGATTGCCCACCACATGGAAACTACTATCAAATCCATATAATTACGTGCCAACATCTCTATAAACTATTCCCATATGGAATTAACATGTAATTGATACACTTGAAGACTAAGTGGAGATAAGAACCACACAACTTGAGACCATGGATAATCTTTGAAAAGGTGAAGTAAAGATTCTTATGTAGCACCACAAAGAAGACAACCATTTGAAACTAAAATGCCTCTGTGCATTAAGTTATTAACCGTCAAAAGAGAATCAATAAGAACCTAATAGGAAAATATCTTAACCTTAGGGGGCATAGGTAGGCGCCAAACATAATTCTAGATTTTTAGAGTACCAACAGATGAAGAACTCGCTTCAGTGGTATGGTTAGATAAAGATTTGATGACTTTATATCGAATTTTAATGAAATACATGCCATTCCATGTATATAACCAGTATTGAATATCTGCAGGAAGGTGATAACTGAGCAAGAGTTTTAAAATAGCTTCAACTTTAAAAGGTAAGAATAATTATTGGAGTAGTTGGACACGCCATTGTTTAGTATCTTGATTTATCAAAGAAGAAACTTGACTATCCTTTACATCAGTTCAGGGCACCAGTGGTTTTAAACCATGTACACCTATAATCCAACTATTTGTCCACATGTTAACCAACACACCATTGCCAATCCTCTAATAAGTCCCTTCTTTGAGAATATCTCTTAATGATAACAAGCTACACAAAAAATAACTTAGCTGATACCCAAGGGAAGCTGTCCAAAAATCTTGACGGGGATAATATTTTAAAGAAATAACTCGAGCATACAATAAAGTAGGATGCATCAATAATCTCCAACTTTGCTTAGCTAGTAGGGCAAGATTGAAATAGTGAAAATGTCTAAGCCCAAACCGCCTTCATGCTTTGCTTTAGTTAAATAATCCCTTTCCTTTTATCAGTTATATCTCCCAACCAAAAGCCATTTATCAACCTTTACAGCTCATTATTAAAAGTTCTAGGCAATAGGAAACAACTTATAATATACTGATGGATTGCTTGAGCCATGACTTTGATTAAAACTTCTTTTCCTCCTTGACTTAAGAATTTACCCTTCCATCCTTTTAGCTTCTTCAAAATTCATTCTTTAAGAAAACCAAAGATTAATTTCTTTGTTTGCCCAATCAAAGCTGGTAAACCCAAATTTTTCTCATGATGATCTATAGTAGACATATGCAATAAATCATAAATCTTCCTTCTCTAAATATCTAGGATTTTACAACTAAAACAAATAGCTAATTTCTGAAATTCATAACTTGGCCAGATTCTTAAGCATAAACTTGTAAAAGTGATTATATTATTTAATATTTTAGTAAAGTTGCTCTTATGGAAAGTACACAATCATCCACAAAGAACAAATGGGAAATAGATAGACTTTGAGGACTTACTCTTATTGGATGTTAAGCTCCATTACATACAGCCTTCCTTATCAATGTTGAGAACCCTTTTACACATAGTACAAACAAATAGGGCGAAATGGGATCACCTTGGCGGAGACCACTACTCGGCTTAAGAAAGCCTTCTAGTTGCCCATTAATGAGGAATGAGAAGGGAGCAGATTGCAAACAACTCATAATTAGAAAAATAAAATGGTGAGGAAATTTTATTTTCATTATAATTCCCTATAAATATTCCCACTTAAGTTGATCATATGCTTTACTCATATCAAGTTTTACAGCCATCACACTCTTCTAAATTTGAATATGGTGCTTCATAGAATGAAACATTTCAAATGATATGATTGCATTATCAGTAATTAACTTGCCTAGAATAAAAGCACTCTGAGTTTCATGAATTAACCTAGGTAACACTCATTTTAGTTTATTGGCCAACACCTTAGAGATGATTTTATAGACCACACATTATAGAGACTAATAAGCTTTAAATCATTGACAAATGCAGGAGATTTAATTTTGGGAATTAGAGTGACAAAAGTATAATTCAAATGATGAAGCATAACACTAGTGTTCAAAAAATTCAGAACCAAAGTAGTCACATCCTATCCCACTAGATCCTAATATTTTTTAAAAAATAAAGCCAACATACCATCGGGACTTAGTGCTTTTCCAGGATGAATTTGCTGCAAAGCATTCAAAATTTCATATATGGTAAATAGGGAAGATGGTAAATTGGCATCATCTATAGTCAAAGTTAAATCTACTTCTGTAAAAGAATGCTCAAAATGTTGAACCCCTAAGCGTGAAAATAACTCTAAATAATATGTAAGAACCAACTGAGCCAGGTTATGTTGTCCCTTATACCATACTCTTGAACCATCTTGAAGCTTATACAATCGATTATAACAATGGCATTCTAAAGCCTTATAGTGAAAAAAGGCCATATTGCTATCTCTTGCCTTGAGCCAATTTGCTAGTGATCATTAATGCCAATACGCCTTATCCCTTTCCAATAGATCATTTACCTCAGATTGGAGTCTCTGTACCGTCATATAATCAGTAGCATAATTCGATTGCTATTGTAATCAATTAGGGATTATAGTTTGGACTCTATTTGGTTCCTTAAATTCCCGAAACAGTAACTGTTCCTATCACCAAGAGCCGTGGAGCAATCTAATAACTTGGCTTGTAAATCACCCATATCAGTAGATAAAGACGAAGAATCCCACACAGCTTGAATTATATCACGATAAGACTCTTCTCTAGTCCATAGGGACTCAAAATGGAAAATACGTGGCCATTCTACATAGGTGAAAGTCTTTTTATCCAAAGTGAAAAGAATAGTCACATGATCATAACATACTTTTGCTAAATATTATACCCTAAAGTTTGGAAAAAAAGAGATTAACTGGTCATTGCCCAAGAATTTGTTAATACATTCTTTAATATTGGCCTAACCTCTACGTCTATTATCCTAGGTAAACATACTACCTATATTACCCAAATCTATGTAACCATGAGTATTAAGGCAATGTTGAAACATTACACTATTATTAAAATCATTAAATTGACCACCAACCTTTTCAGCACTGTAAAGAACAGAGTTAAAATCATCGAAGCAGAGGCAATGTGCATGGATTGATTGTAATAATGTATCTAACAATTGCCAAGTTTTATGCTTGTAAGATTGTAATAGGAAACCATATATACCACACCTAGTCCACACATTCTGAAAATTATGATCATTAACAGTAAACACAATGCTATTTGAACAAAAAGAAATGACACCAAAATCAACAGTTTTTTTCCATAATAAAATCAAATCACTAAATTTTCTAAAACTAGGAACTAGAAAGAAATTGTATTCTGAAAAAGAACATCTAATACCATCAACACTACAAGAGGACAACTTCAATTCCATTACAAACACAACATCTGGCGAGTGTTTCTTAAGTAAGAAACGTAAAGCACATAATGTTCAAGGATTCTCCAATCCCCGAACATTCCAATTAAATAGCCTCATTGCTCCAGGCAGGATTGCTCTATAGTCTCCGCCTTGCAAACTATGTGAACAGCAGTAGAAAAACCAGTTAATAGTGGATCATTGTCCGATGCAGACACCTATTCCCTATCAACTTTATCAATTAAATCATTGAGAGATCTCGAGCCCTTCTTAACTTGAACTTGAACATCCATGTCAATGATATTACTCACCATACCCTTCTATTTACTATCAATAGAAATTGTCCTCGGAATTTGGGAATGTGTGGCCATACCACCAACTGACCCCTTTTCTCCCTCATCCCATTTTTTTTGAATTTATGTAAACAGAGTTCTTGTGAACTGCCAGACTGCAATAATAAAGGCAATGCAAGAGATGTACCAGGAGCAAATTTCAAAAAAATCGACCTATACAAAAGATCAATTACAGGATTAGTTACCAAAGGCTTAGGAGTATGGGAAAATAAATTAAAGGCAACATCAGGCACTGCAGTTGCATAGACAGTTCCCAATTATAACTGGTGACAAATTTTCAAATTAGAAAAATCAAGAATATGACCATCAGAATAATAGGTAGAATCATTAGTAAAACCAGATCGGGTCACCACAATCCGCAGAGTAGTATGGTTACGAACTGGGAGGCCTTCAGTTATAGTCCACATGGCCACTCAGAAATCGAAAGATTCTCAAGCTTTACATTACATTCATCCTCGATACACCCAGATACGCTCCCCCTGATTGGTGAGAATAACAATGCCACGCTTTAAGGGAATTATAACATCCACACAAACTTAAACATGGGCATATTTGCCCCAGGAATCAATATCTGTGGGATTAATCTCTACAACCTCTCTAATTTTACTATAACCCTTCAACAGCGAGGCATGATCACACCGGTTCAAGGGTAGATTGCAAATCAGAACCCAAAAGAGACAATGAGAAAGCCGGACAGTAGAAGGCTATTCATTACCACTAAGTTCCCCAAACATCACAAGTTGGTGATCATAATACCACGGGCTATCCCTAAGAACTTTGAGTTTATTAGCCTTCATTTGGAATTCACAAACAAAAAGATTTTCCCTTACCTCATCCAAAGTGAAGCCCTTCGAAAGACATCATGCTCTATTAAAAGCACCAGACAAAGCACGTAAATTCAAAGACTTTGAGGACAAAATTCTTCCCACTAAACATCGACTCTGTTTAGAATCATCACCCTCAGTATGCCCTAAATCCACTTCATCCTCTTCCTTTTTAGTTAATGAAAACTTCTGCCATAATTTTTCCAGATCACTATCCATAAGGAACCAAATCAAACATGAATCAAAGGAAAAAAAACAATCGAGGAAGAAATCACGATGTAATTATGAAAAAAAAAAATTCAAACAGAAACAAGCAGTTATGTTGAGAGAAAAATCCACAAAGGGAGGATAATTACTTTGTGTATCTGATTTGATTTGAATAGCACTAATTTAACACAATTATATGTACTAAAATTTGAATTCGAGATCTAATTTAAATGAAAGTAACTCTCAATTAACTAATTTCAATGATGGTTAGATGTTAGTGCTTTTTTATTAATAAACAAATTAAATATTTTAATTATATATATATAAAATAAGTTAGTGTTCTCTTTTAAATTAAAAAAATTAATTTCATTCCTCAAATTGATACCGGTGGTTTTCAAATAATACACCAAGGATTAACAAGTAAAATTACTAATTCAATTTTGTTGTCCATATTTGCTTTCTTTTCCAGAAAATACAAAAATCGAGCCTGGACTTTAATTGAACTCTGAATAAAAATCATTTCAATTTTTTTATGATTTATTTGTATAAGTTAACCATATAAATTAGGGGGAGCATTAAGTTAATTTGGTCATACCAAACTGAAATAACCTAAAACCAAATTAACTTGAATTTATATATTAAAAAATCGACTAAATATAACCAAAATTTAACAAAGAAACTTAAATTAATCCAACTGAACGAATCAATTTTTTTTCTGAAAAACAAACCGAATTGAATAAAATCGCAACTTCAAAATTTCAATTTACTTTAAGAAATTTTAAATTAAATTATTATTTAATTATATATTATATGAAATTTTTAATAAAAAATAAATTCAATCTTTTTTAATTTTTCGTTAAACTGAAATTTTTCTACACATCCGATCTAATAAAATTTTTAGTTTTTAATATCCCAAACCAAACCAAACTAAACTAAAGGGTGTATTTAATTAGAACTTTTAAATAATTTGATAAATTTTAAAAGTGATAGAGTATTCAATTATAATTTTTATAAACTCTTTAAAAGTTAGGGTATATTTAATAATTACTTTTGTAAATTTAAAAAAAGTCTATAAAAGTTAAGTAATATTTAATTAAGACTTTTAAAGAGTTAATAAAAGTAAATAAATATTTAAAAAGTCATGAATTTTTAAAGATAATGAAATTTTGTAGACTTTGAATAACTTTTCTTATTTATATTAACCTACAAAAAGTTATTCACCTTACCGTAAGAATTTGAATGACTCTCAAATATGATACTCTACTTATTGTTATTTCAACTTATTTTCATTTTTTTAAAAAATTTTTTTATTTTTATTTATTATGTTTTCTGTTATATATTTGTTAGGTAAATATTTTTTAGTGGGTTGTGAAAAAATCTATTAGCTGAAAAAAAATCTTTGATATTTTTTTATTTGAAATTAATAAAATAAATATCTTACTTATTTTTAAAAAATTAATTAAATACATCCACTTTTAATAATTATTTTAAATTTTTTATTTTTATTATATAATAAATTAGGTCAAAATGTGTATATTAAAATCAATAAAACTTGTCCAATATCAATAAAAGTCATAAAATTTTTTTAAAATAAAGTCTATAAAAGTTGTTAACAAATTCATAAACTCAATAAAATTCTTCCAAAATAAAATTTATAAACATCATTAAACTCTATAAAAGTCATTAAAAAATTTATAAACTCTAAAAAAATTATTTACTTAAAAAAGTGTATAAATATTTTTAAAAGTCCTAATTGAATACACCTTTAAGAAAAAAAAAATAAACTAAATAATCGAATCCAACAAAAAAAAAAAAAACTGAAAAATATAAAACCGAACCAATGCTCATCCATATCCATAGTGTGAATTCATTATATGATGTAAGGTAGAACATCAACCCATTGTACTTTTACATACACATACATAAATAGATTTGCCTTTTGTCACAAGAAAGCATTTCTTTTTATCCCTACTAATCCAAACGTGGAAAATGCTTCACAAATACTGAAAAAGCAACAGATCATGCATGTCAATGAACTGTATCTGCATCATATATAATCAAATCGAGACAAATGGAAGTACGTAGGGCTAAAATACTCCTACAGAGGTAGGATAAAGTGGAGCAGGCTTAAATGAGAAACAGTTGGGTAGATAACTGGAACTTCTTGTTTTGGGTGGTTCTACTGCTTCAATGGCTGGCTGGTTCAAGTATGCATACTTGCTCTTCGTCCACCTGCATATGTGGATTAAAACAACTCTTTTAGGGGAAAAAGAAAACCTTTCCAGAATTCAATTTTCTCTCATTAATTCAGAGAAATTGTCACTATGGCCTATATAATGGTTAAATTTCATTGTTATTGTATAGTCATTAATCTAACTTTTTGAATTTAATTTCAAATTGAGATGGTGCATCGATTATTTTTTTGACATTTTTTGATTAACTGCTTTGATTAATTAGTAATAATGGTAAAAAATTTTACGCTATGGATAATATAAAATTTTCTATCATCTCTCTATATATATTTCAATAATACGTGGACAAAATCAACAAAATAATTTATATTAGGCATATTGGTATTAAAATCACAACATTTTCAACGTTTTACAAGTTTATGTCAAACTTTAAAATTTGACAAATTTAATCCGATTTGATAAATTATTTAAACAGGTTAATGTCATTTGCTCTTACAGAAAATAAGGGTATAATTGTAATTTTTTATAAAAAAGTCAACAAAAGTCATTAAATGTTCGATTTTGAATTAGTATGTTAATATTCGATTTTGAAACTGGAGATTTTAAAATGTAAATTAGATCCAAACTCAGGAAGGTTAATATCATTTTCTCGAATTTAAATTACTACTAATCTAAATAGAGCTGTTTCGATGTGTTTTTTTAAACTTACAAGGAATAAAAAAAAATTGTTTCACCTCTTTACATTATTAATACATGAACAATGTTAACAAAATAATTCATGTTATACATTTTTTTATTTTAAATTATTTCTTTAAATAGAGTAATAAAAAAAAGGAAAATGAAAATTTTTTATTGGTTAAACATATAAATTTTTTTTGTCATTTTTAAATTTTATGGTAGATAAAACAATGCAAAAATTTTATTGGGTTGGTAGAGAAAAGTCAACTAACCAATCCTTGATGCCAATCCGAACTTCATTGTTCTCCTCATATTTATCTAGTACGGTGGTGGCAGCACTGTTTTTGTCCCCCTCGGCGTCCCGGATGCTGTCATCATCCTTCAAGGAATCTTCAAATCTCTTGTAGTTTTCTTCCTACACCATTTTTTTTAGCAAGTTAAGATGGCACCATCATCATGTTATATCAGCTAATTCAACTTCTTCATAACTCATAACTTTGAGCTTGAAGTTTCACTCCTGCAGTAAAAAATTAAATATACTAGCAGCAACAACTAACACTCTCCTTTCACTTGAATCAAATGGTAAGAAAATGAAAAATTTGCATAGCCAAGCTGAAAATGGACTTGGTAGTTGCAGCACTATCAACTTGTGCTAGCCTCTACTGATCAAGATTCAGAGTTGACTATATGCAGAACATACAGAAAATAAGGGGATTAGTTGCGTAACAGGATACCCCACAAAAGAATGTAAATACAGTTCATAAGTTCATCAAGACAGTGCTGTGAAAATCTTACTGTCAAATTGCGAGCTCTGATACGTGCAGCTGCTTTGATAGCAGCAAGAAGGTGATCCTCTTCCTCAATCCGCTTTTTCCTCCAATATTTAGCAATCTCCTGATTCGTCACGCTCTCGGAACCGACGTTCCTAGTCCAGAACCTTGGAAGTGGTGGAGGAGGTGGTGGTGGAGGAATCAACATTTTTGGTTTGATGTTTTCATTTTCTGTTTCCATTGTTTTTTGCTTCATCTTCTCGGCTAATCCAACTCCTAATTATGTTACCACTCGCAGTATGACACTACAAAAGTTGGGTATCAATCAAAGGCTACAAATTAGAGCTAGCCGCAAGACCAACCCCCAGAGCTACTAATCCAACCTAACTTTCAATAAAACTGGTGGATTGGCTTGTTGGTCAAGAAGCTATCTCTCATTATTTATAGTATGGTTGGTTATGTGTAATATAATATGACAAGGTCCTCAGTGTAAACAGCTTCAGGCAGATGAAGAATTGACTTGCCTCAGGCAGACGAAGAATTGACTTACCTTGGCTAAATAAAAAATGACTTGGGGGAATTTAAAAAGTATTGACCGGTAGGTACAAGTTAAAAATTTCAGTACCTGACATAGCAATGGCAAGTGAAGGACATGGGTGATCTAGAGACTCCAGAATGGAGAAAGTCACTGTTAAAATTACATGATAGATGATCTTCCTGGAAGTATACAGCAGCAGAATAGTATAAACAAATAACTACCCATTTCTTGGCTAAGATCAATCTCATAAATAGAATTAGGTACACCATCCATGGGAAGAGGGCAGAACTCTTCAACATACATGAGCCACAGAACAAGGTTCATATGGCAGCAGAAACTCAGAAAACTATCCATTTCCACTAAAAACATTTCTAGTATTCATAAAGATTTAATATGACCTCCTTGCAACAGACAACAGTGCGCATCCTTGGGCACATATGAATCTACAGAATGTTCTAAACATAGGCTTAAAATAGAAACTTGCGCAAGTGGTCAAGGTTTCATGATTTTGAAGTCTTAAAATTTCTGTCTGATTATTTTCTTTTCAAGTTTAGCCTCCTTATCATCAACATAAATCCATATTCCTTCCATTAACACCATGGATCATCTTTTTGAAATACAATTATTAATACCAATATGTCTAGGAAAATTGAATCCGCATGAGCAATTCTTTTCTCCAAGAAAATGCTACTACTTAAAATCAAGAACTCTCAAGAAAACCATCAAGGATTCTCAAGAAACAACGTTCTAATCTGCAGATCCAGTAGAAAATCTCAAATTTTATTAACATATATACAAGAATTACAACAAAAAGTAACCAACATCCAATTTTTTTTTTTTTTAAAAAAAAAAACAATCAAACAGACTCAAGTCTCAGATGTGATCCTAAGAGCCTTGATCTTGAAACGATACCTAGTTGCCCTGGGGATCACCTGACTAGGACCCATATGAAACTGACCAGGACTATTAGTTAAAGGAGGTCCATCATCATAAACATAACCCACGAGCCGTCCACAACTATTACAGATAATCTTGGTTCTTTTCCTTTGAATTCCCCAATAATTGATCGTCTCAAAAAAGGGTCTGATCTTATCTTCCTTCTCGAACCTAAACTTTGTAGAATCAATCGACGAAAAGGAGAGGGTGCCTTTGTTCCCTGCCTCAAAGTAGAAGTCTTGTGGGTAGAGACAGGCAGTGTTTAGATTGAGATTGGTGCCGCATTCTGTGCAGGTATAGATTGAAGCCATCGCTAGATTGGATTGAGATCAATTATTGTTGTTGGGTATATACGGATTTTTGGATTGGTGATGATCTTTTGTGTAGAAATTTCAGAAACCGCGTTGTTTCGAAGCTTCCGTTGATTGTGAATGTCGCCGGGGGTTATCCATGGATATTTTGCCAACATCTATCTTGACAATCAGCTAAATTCTTTCTTCTGGTTTTCTGTTTTGCCCCTAAATTTTACTTCAATAGTCAGATTGGTTACTAATGTTTTCTTTAGTCTAATTACACTCTCCAGTTCTAAATTTGTTTTATGTTCAATTGCTTCAATACAGGACACAATTGGGAGTATAAACAAGTCAAACTAACTCGCGAGCTACTCAGGATCAACTTAGGGAAAACTCAAAATTGATTCAATTATTATCAAGTCGAGCTTGAGCTTGCGCTTGAGCTCCTAAATATGTGACTCAATAGGCTCGTGAGCTTAATCAAGCCTAATCGATCTTGTGTATATTTATCATTTTATCATTTTGTTTGTTAGCCATTTGTATGATTAAGGTTTAATCCAACCTTATTTTGATTTTAACAAGACAATTTTGAAGTGCTAATGATGTTCACTTAAGTACAGATTTGTTAGTCATCCAAAAGAACTTAAAAAATCAAGAAAACGGTAAAGGCTTAAAGTCATGAATGAGACCTAACCGTGACTATAAGAAGGCTTAAAGTCCCTTAAATGAGTGTGCATCTAGTGGTGCTCACAGTCTAGGTTGCAAAGGTGATCACACTTATGACCAGGCTTATGACCTTGCATCACGACCATGACTAAAGGCTTGTCAATTGGAAAAGAGTCCAATAGTGCTCATAGTCTCAATCATGACCATGACCATTATCATGAGAGCACCTCACGACCATGAACCAAGTACCATTCTTGAGACAAGAGTAAAATGGTCCTCACGAGCTTGGACACAACTGTAATTATGCTCATGACTGACATCACAGCTCTGAGTCATTAGCACAAGCTTTAAGGAAGATTGCTTTTAAAAGTGACAGAGGTGCTCATAGTCTCAATCACAACCATGATGGTCCAACTGGTAGAGGCACAATGGTCACATGGCTACCTTAATAACTAGTTTAATAAAGGTTCATGACTGTTATAAGAAAAATTCATGCAAAAAGCTGATTGAGCATTAAATGAAGCTAGTGAAGCATAGGGACGATTTTAATACCTCCAATAGCTATAATTCAAGTAGCAACTATAAAATTAAGTCTGAAAACTCCATTTAAGAAGTTAGATACTTTGACAAGAGCATTGAATTCTTTCTTATCTACTCAAAAGCTCTTAGTTTATTGTTCATTTACCTCTATTGTTATTGTTTAGTTGAGTGTTAGAATTAGGGCTCTTCTTCATCTATTTCTTAGATTGAAATAAAAGGGAAGTGAGGTTGATTCTTGTGTTTAGTTGGTTTAAGTGTATGTATATTCAAAAAAACTTGAAATTGGTTTGAGTTGAACCAAGAAAAACTCTTGATTGTAAGGTTGGGTGTTAGCCAAAGGAAAATACTCTTGTAATCAATCTCTTAAATAGATTGGTGGGTGGTTGAAAATCCTAACTTAGGAAGTTAGGTGGAGATGTAAGATTATTTTAATCTGAACTCCTTAAATCCTTGTGTCCTTACATTACTCCATCTTCTACTTATTTCTTAATTATTTTCTAATCACCTTTAAATGTTCTAATTGTTAGTGATATGCACTAGGTCAATCATTTGTGATTATGTATTGACTTTCTTATTTTATTAATAAAGAGGTATTTCATTATCATTTGATTTTATGATAATTATATGAATGGTTAATTTTTACTAAGGCCATCAAGTATGTGACTTGATAGTAAAACCCTTAAATTAAAATAAGAGTTCTATTCTAATTATCCCTAGCTATTTATTCATTATATATAAATATTAAAGTATTAAGGCTAGTATGAAGTTGATTGATGGTTATGTTTTACTAATCATGAATATAAGATATTAAGTCAACTCATAGGTACATGATGAGAGATCATGTACTGGATTGACCCACTATGAAAATACTACATAGATTATTGTCATAAGTATTTCTCATCACAGTAATTTTATTTTGGTCCTTTGACCTTGAAATCATCATGGATTTCTACATAGCTATTTTATGTTTTGACACATTCTAACATTGTCTTTAATCAGACGATTAAATATGATGTTATTGGATAAGAAATTAGTTATGTGAGGAATGTGAGTGATTCAAAAGGAATTTATCCCTCATTAATAAGAGAAAGATATCTAAGGGCCCCTTGATGAGATAGACTGAAGGAAAATGCATGGCCATGCTGAAATGAATTGATAAAGAGTTATCATTTTCAGTCTACTTGGAATTAAGTCACAATATTGAACTATATAAGGATGACATTCTATGCCTTATGTTCAATTAGGATATCATGAGATAAAGGGACAATAAAATTCATTATAATTAGGTTATGTCGGATTATTGACTTCACATGACTTGGGTAGTCATAATTTCTTGCTAGAGGCCACTTATGACTTGTAGGCCTAAATAGAGATTTAGGCCCATTACCAATGTTATGTGAACCTACAGGGTCACACACTTAGAACAAGCCCAAAATGAATTTGGGTTTAATGAGCCAAAAAATAAACTCTGTGGAAATAAATAATTAAAGTGTTTTATTTATTATTTATTTGTTTATTTATTTAAGATAAATGTTATTTTAAATAAATAAATAAGATATTATTTCTGATTTGTTTTTAAAAAAAATCATAATATAATAAATGGAACTTACCAAAAGGTCATTGGTAGGTAAAACCCTAATTTGGAGTCTATAAATATGTTATATTCTCTAGGGTTTAACACACTTGTTTTTCCTGCCTTTAAATTCGTTTTCTTTCTTCTTAGAAAACAAAGACAGAGTTTTTCTTTTGTTCTTGATTTGTGAGACAATCAAGGAGGTTGCTAGCACACACTCTAATTCATTTTATGAAGGGTTGTTCATGTGGATACCTATAGACGACGCATCCTTTTGGAGACGTCTAGATCTGAACAACCAAAGCAAAAGGCTCGAGGTAAGGTGTCACTGGTGTGAACCTCCTCTCATCCTTTCAAAAAATCTTACCTCTTCTGTATCTTGGTGAGATTCTTGAAACCCTAGATTTAATCAAGTAGTCAAATTACATGGATCCAGATTTGGGAACGTGATAAATTTTTGATTTTTTTACTGCGTTTGTATCACGAAACCCAACACTAATTGCCCTATTCACCCCCCTTTATGGTCTTTTCAAATATATCTTATCAAATCGAGTCGAGTTTGAATATTTTAGAAAATTTAAAAAATTTATTTAATTAATCTAGTCAAGCTGAGTTGAGTTCAAGTATATAGATTATTTAATTGAATCGAGTTTGAGTTTCAAAAAAAAGTTCGATTAAGTTTGAGTTGAGTTTGAGCTTCAAGTTTGAAATTGAGTCGAGTTTGAGCTTAGCAGTGTGTCGACTTGACTTGACTTAATTACACTCTAGATAATAATAAATCATTGACTTTTTTTTTGCCAACATAAATAAATAAATTAAAATGAACAAAGCTATTTAGGTACAATAGACACCCACGATATAGAAAGATTATGAGCAATACAAGCTTGAGCGACCAGTTAGTTATTAAATTAAAATATACCTAGTCCATGTAAAAAGTACTTTTGAAAACAAACATAATTTTTGTTTTACAAAATCGAAAATATACCTAATAGTCCAAGGAGACTCATATTCTTTTGTAAGATCATTAAAAATCTCAATGGAGTTTGTTTCAAAAATACATTAAGAGTAGCCACGCTGAATTGCAAAATTACTGCCAACAAAATAACTTTAACTCAACAATCAAGGAAGAAAAGGTTAGAATAATTTTTATCATGCAATGAATAAATTTTCCTTGACCATTACGACCAATAGTTATAAGAATTGTAATAGAAGATTGAGAATTAAATGAAGCATCAATGTTAAATTTAATGATTCATGGTGGTAGAGATCTCCAAATAATATGGATTTGCTCTTCCAAGCTTTCATCAATAGCTTGAAAATTCAAATCACCAAGTTGATTAATCTTAGAACATAGCTTAATTGTTGAGTTTATTACTATAATTGGATTAGGTAATAATTTTTTTAAAAAAATTCCTATTTTTTCTAAATAAACGGACCAATGGTGAGCAATAACACTAAATTCCTTCCATCCTGAGAAAACATCCTATGAATTGTTAACCACCAGTTTTTAATGGAATATGAATCTGAAACCATAAAAAAAAAGATAATGTAAAAGCACACCAAGTAGCTTTTGCAAACTCACAATTGAACAACAAGTGTTTCACATCCTTAATTTCTTGATTACAAAGACTATATAACTCTAAAGCTATCATATTCTTTTTTTTTATTATTTAGATTTGTAGGAAGCACATTCTACAAATCCCTTCACCAAAAAAAAATTAATCTTTAGAATGATATTGTATTTCTATAGAAGCTTCCAAAATTTGTCATTATATTTAATAAGTTTCACCTGACATTAGGTCTTCCATATTACAAAGAAATTTATAGATAAATTAACTGTTATAATGCCCTTCCTATCAAAGTGCCAAATCAGCGTATCTTCAATCTAATTAGAGCCTATTGGAATTGAAGGATATTTCTTATATCCTCTTGATTACCAAACCAAATCGAACCAACAGTTCAGTTTCAATTTAGCATTTTTAAGAACAAAAATTTTTAGTGAAACTAACTAACTAACTAACTATATATATATTACATGTTGATATGAAACCAAATATAGCATGTGGTTAAATGGTAAATGTGTTTATTAGAAGCCCTTCCAACCCCCTGGTTTGAATCCCAAATGCTTGAATCTTGCATTTTTAATTTTTTTAGCAAAAGGAAAGGTTGTTTGTGGTTGGTAGGGCTTGAACTTGCATGAACAAGATCAACTTTCCTTTATAAGGGAAACTTCATACATACCAAAAATCGACTGTGTAACCCATATGTAACATCAGTTCGGCTTTGGTTTTCATATGGGGTGAGCATTCAGTTTGGTTTGGTTATAACCGAATGCTTACCCCTTCTCTTAATTGAAAAGGTCATTTACTAAATAAAAATTCTAAAGTTGTAGCCTGGAATAATTAAATTAGACACTAGAAAAATTGTTGGCTGCTTAGGTTTTTGTGACGTGACTTGAAACTTATTAGCATCATGTATCCAATTACCCTCTTAAATACGAGTATTTCTTCCATTTCCAATATTAATCCTAAATTCTTGTTGGAAATCGTTCGTGGCCTGAATTAAACTAGGCCACCCTTATTAAAGTTTACTTCCTAATTTAGAATTTAGAATTGAAGTGTAAGGAAAGTAAATACTTTTCAACATTCTAATTATAAACTATTTTCATAATTCAAAAGCCTCTTGACTTGTTTAGCTAAAAGAGCAATAATTTTTCTAATTCCTTAAATTGTAATCCTCTTTTGAACTTTAACCTAGTTTATACCTCTCACCTAGTAAGATGCAAAACTTTCCTTTTTGGATCATTTATCTCCTAAAATATGACAAATAAATAATTTATTTACTTATAAAAACCTTTGGGGAACTTGAAACATGACATAACATATGTAGGTAATACAGTTAAATCTATTTTTAGCAAAACCTCCTTATCACCATAAGACAACAACTTATGTCTCTAAGATTGTGCTTTTTGCAATATTCTATCTTTTAAATAAGTTAGATTTTGTGCCTTGATCTACCCCGAACAGTAAGTAATCCCAAATGCTTTTCAGTATTATTATTACAAACAATGCCTAACTGATTTGATATTTTCTCCTTCAGTTGATTAGGGATTCTATGACTGAAAAATATGCTAGATTTTAATATATTAACTTTTTGACTTGATGCTAGAAAATATTGATTAATCACATTCTATAAATTAGCCATTTCTCTTTCATTAACCTTGCTAAATAGTAGTGTATGATCAATAAATAGAATATGAGTAACAACAGACACCTTTTATTAACTTTAAATCTAGAAATAAAACATGCATCCATAGCCTTTTCTAAAGAAAAAGACAAAGTATCGCAAGCTAGAATTAACAGGAAGGGAGATAAAGGATCTCCTTGCTTTAACCTCTAGATGGTTTAAAGGAGATATATAGTAGAATGACAATTTAGAATTACAGAATAAGACACGGTAAAGACACATTACATAATAAGATCCATAAACTTTATATGAAATTCCATTTTTAACAAAAGTTTATCCAAAAAGTGAAGTTCAACACTATTATATGCTTTAAACATATCAAGTTTTAAAGAAAAATGATGATTATCTTTACTTATCAAAGTATGTAAAGCATAAAAAATTCATGTGCAACTAGTATATTATCATAAATAATTTGACTAGGAACAAAAGTTGATTGACTAAGATGAACAATATTATGTAAAAAATGTTTGACATTATTTACAATGACTCTAAAAAATTATTTTATATACAAAATTTCATAAACTAATTAGCCTAAATTGATTAATGCATGTAGGGTTACTAACTTTTAAAATTAGAACATAGATAGTTTTATTCAATTCTTTTAATAAATAGCCTAAAGTAAAAGAAATTATTTGACTGCAACACACACATCATTCCCAATAATACCCTAAAAGTTTTGAAAAATTAGGTCTGAGAATCCATCAGGTCTAGGAGCCTTCAGAGCTCCAAGCTGAAAGGAAACCTTTTTCTCAAGATTTGAAATATCTTTAATTAATTAAACATGTTTTCTTATGAGATTATAGGTCCAATGTTTTGCAAAACCTCATTATAAAATGAAGGTTGAGTACCTATAAACAATTTACTATAAAAGCTTTTTACATGATTTTTAATATCTTCCTCATCAATCAACTGATTACCTTTTTCATCTTTAATTCAATAAAAAAAAAAGATTTTAACTCTTCTATTAGTTATTGTAGCATGGAAAAAATTGGTATTTCGGCTTCCTAATTTCAACCAATTCACTCTAAACCTTTGGAGCCAATAGATTTTCTCCTCTTTTTGCACCCACTTAAGTTTTAATTGTAGCTCTTTAGCTTTGTCTCTAATATCTATTGTTAACTCCTCTAAATTTAATTTATTAATCTACTCCATTAAATTATGAATTTGCACTTTACTATCTATAGTTTTTCTATATTAGTCTTTTAATCTTTATTTACAGCTATTAAGTTTATTCATTACTTTAAACATACTTGAACCTCTATAATCTATATTCCAACCATCTCTCACCACCTATCTAACTTGAAAAAACCTCCCTTCCTCTTAAATTTATCATCTAAATATAATAGTATAGGCCTATGATTTGATGTAACTAATTTTTCATAAAGAATAAAGGCCCTTTGAAAAATACACCTATACTCATAATTTGTATATACTCTATCTAACCTTTACATTATATTATTTTGCCCTACTTGTTTATTAGACCAAGTAAACTTTGGACCCTTAAAAATTATTTCCATTGAACTAAATTAATCCTAAAACTCTTTAAATAGAAGTAACTAAGACAAAAAAATCTCATAACCTCCATTCTTATCATGATTATACAAAATAGTATTAAAATCTCTTAAACATACCCAAAGATCTATATCAATAGGTTCTAACTCCATTAATTCAGCCCAAAATCTACTTCTAATATTTTTGTTAGGAGGACCATATATAAAAAGTAACAAAAATTCTTCCATACATCTCATCATTATAGTTATAATGAATACAATTAGCATAAGATTTAATAATATGTACCTATATAAAGCTTCACCACCATAAAGCCAAACTATTAGCTAAGCCTTAAGGAGATTTATAATAGCTACAATTAAAACCTATCTTCCATTTTTGCTTCTCCAAATATTCCTATGATTTCTTGGTCTCCATTATAAAAATAAAATTTGAATGATAATTAAGACAAATGTCTCTAAGAACTCAAACTGTCAAGGGATGCCCCAACCCTTGATAGTTCTAAACTAATGTCGTTATGGCCTTTGGGTGGCTTTAGGTGAGCCACCAATGCCATAGACATTAAAGGAAACTTAATTGTGTTGTACACTCTATCCTAAATTAATAGAATTAACCAAATCCTGACTTGAGCCTTCCATATTCTCCCCTTTCTTTATCTTTTGATTTTTTGCCATTTGTTTGACATTAATTTTCTTCCTTTTACATACATGTAATTCTTTTAACCCTAATTATTATTTTTATATAAATTAAATTGATTCCCTTACTTAATTATGATCTTATTACTTCTAACTATAGTTAGAGGAGAATCAATGTCTTCCCTTCCATATTGCCCACATCAACCCACTATCTTATAAGTCTTTATTGGTAGAATGACAAGACAAGATAAAAAGGGCATAAAAAAAGTATTTTAATCTTATAACTCCTTGGCCTTTTAACTTGAGGCTCCTCTCTTTGGTTAGTAGTTTCTAAAATTAACTTCCTTTTTTGCCAATCCATTAAAAAATGTTCATACTTATCCAGGTTAAACATAGTTAGTAGGTCAAAATTATTTTTAATTTCTTTCCATTTTTTCTTTTATTGGAGCCTAGACCAAAGCCCATTCCTCTTATCTAACATTTTTTAAATTTTCCTGAAGCTCAATTGCAATTGACTATTTATCAGTAATGCGCCTTTTAATAACCAACCCTATAGAATCACCAATTCTATTTTCCTGTACCATGACCATGTTAGCACCCTAACTTTTGATATCTTGACTCTGAATTACCTTTTTTTTAATTAAGATTTAATGGCCTGACCATCTGAGTACTAACTATTTATGCTTTTTGCATGGTTAAATGAAATGAAATAGCTCTATATGATCTAACTAGATCATTATTAATACATGATCCTAATTGCTATCATGACTATATAATTGCACTTATATGCATTGCAAGCTTAGAGAAGAAGCTAAAAATCTACCTTATTGACGTGACATCAATTCACCTTTTGAAATTCTCTACAACTATTCTACTTATTCTTCTTCCTTTATTACAAAAACCCTAGGATAATTAATATTGCTAGCTTTCTCCCTTCCAGCATGACCACCACCCTAACTATCCATTGCTGCATTTTTTACCTAAAGGTTAGGATATGTCCTTAAAGCTATAGGTCATCACCGCTGTAGTCCATATTTAGGGCAATATTAATCAATATTGTGAATATTATTATGATTTGTAATCCGCTATTATATGGAATTGTATAAATAGTAATTAAATATAGATCCCATAGAGATTGCAAATTGAGTATTGTAATACTAATTATTCTTTATTTATTTAAACAACGAAAAATAGTGTTTCGAAATTAACTAAAATTAAACAAAGGAAGTTTGAAACAGTTAACAATCAATTTAAAAAGTTAAGGTTCTTATTATTAATTCAACTGTTTCTAAAGATTAATTAATACATAATTCATACCTAACCTTAATCTAATTTGAAGGCATCTACGGAATCGTAGGTTTTCCTCTCAAACAAACCCATAATTAACCAAGTAAATTAACATCTTAGATTTATAGCTCTCATTTACTAAGTGTTGGTTAACCCGACTTAAAGCTATAACCCTTAATCAATATTAGTTGCTTTAATGTCTCTCAACTAAGAAAGCATCTAATAGTTTATTGCTTGTATCCAATGGAACCTATCTCTCAATCAAGTTTCATTGTACAAATTCGATCAAAGGGTAATCAATCCTATAAAGACATTAAGTTTCATAATAACCAATGGATTGAGATTCATGGCTTATGTTTAATTGCAATTGTTACATAGTTGAATTGATATAAGAACTTTAATAAGAACTTAGCTATTCATGTTAATAATAAGAGACAAAGAAGAGGAATAAAAGAAAATAAACACCATTACTAATCAAAATAGAAACAAATAATAATAAGTATTTAGAAAAACCCCATTGATAGTAGAAGGCTATTGTTCTTCAATCCTTGTTCCTTAATCTCCAAAAACCAACATCAATAAGCACTAGTCTTTGATGATAAAAAGAAAGATAAAAACTTGCAAAAAATGTAGAATAAGAAAAATGGAATTCAATTCTTATGTTTTTGGAGGCTACACTTACATTAAACCCTAGCTTCCAGCCTCTTCATATATTTCCTTTTCGAACATACTTGCAAAAAATGTAGAATAAGAAAAATGGAATTCAATTCTTATGTTTTTGGAGGCTACACTTACATTAAACCCTAGCTTCCAGCCTCTTCATATATTTCCTTTTCGAACATCTATTAAATCCCCCTTTACAATTTCAAAATTCAAATTTCAAAAAGTTGCTAGCAGGGCACATAGCCGTGCATATTTAGGCACACAGCCATATGCCTGTTTTCATAAGAATTCAACAATCAGGTATGACCATGTGCATGGGTGTACATGGCTGTGTGTCTGACCTTCAATCAAGTATGGCCGTGTGCAAAAATGCATATAGCCATGCGTCTCTTCTAAGCCTCAAAATTGCTAGATTTTGCTTTGAATGCTCCTTGGACACTTCCATAGCCTTCAAAAGTCTTATGCCTCATTCCATCACTGTTCTTTAAACACCTAAATGCATAAAAATAACCAAAAGTAACCTAAAATACTATAAATAAACACAAACTTAAATCATGCAACACAAATACTTAAACTAAAGAAAAACTTAACAAAAGTTTACAAATGCAACTAGAATGATGCCTAATTCTAACACAATGAGTGCTCAAAATAATACATTTCTCACACTTATCAAATTCCCCCACACTTGAATGTTTGCTCATCCTCAAGCAAAGCTCAAATACACTATATTCACCTAAAGAATTATGCTTATTAACTAGCTTTAACTTGAATAACTACCTCAATCTTCCTTTGATAAAAAGCTTAAAAAATCAAAATTAAAACGGTAATCCAAGGTCAACAATGCATTATTACCGTGTGCAGAGCATACTTTTTTATTGAAATCATGAAAGTAAATAATTGATAATTAAGAAAAATGAAAGCAAGTAGGAGTCATTCTAACAATTAGGAAGTTAGAAATTTAGCACATATAAGGTTTTAAAACTTTTATTCAATCAAATTTTTACTAATTTTAGTATCCCCCACCTTTCCTACACTATTTAATGTGGATACCTCCAAAAAGGGTCCTTTGGATACTTTTACTCTAAAAAGAGTATTGCAGTAGAAGGAGCATTTAAAGATATTCTTTTCAAATTTCACTCCTAACAAGTGTGTTTTACACTTTATCTTGTTTTTTTTATAAATAAACCAAAATGCATGAGAATTTAACCACACTAAGGTTAGACTCAAATTCTAACTTACAAACATTTTTTTTTCAAGCTTCAAGCACCTAAATTCATTTATTCAATAGAAAAGTAAGCATTGAGTTTATTAAATTGTAAAAATTCTTAACCATAAACTACTCTCCTAATTTAAAAATTCCAAATAAATCATTAAAGGAAGATTAAAACATTTCTTCAAGAAAACTAAATTTTAATGAATAAGACATTATATGTAAATTGGTTAAAACAATCCAAGTGTGAGAGTAATGCATGCACAACATAAAAATTAAACCAAAACATGCATGACTCTTAAAGTAAAACAAACACACAAACATAGAATGAAAATAAAAATAAACAGAAACTAAAGAATAGTGTACTCCCCTCATTTGGATGTACTTGGTGGGGAAGTGAATGGAATGACAATGGAATCTCTTGTTGCTTGATTAATCATTTTAGAACTTTTGCTTTGAGGGAGTACGTGAAAGATTTCATCAATTTGGGCTTACAACCTTTTCGCCCTTACTTTGCAACATCTCTCAAATTTCTCCATCTCAAGAGACAAGTCTATGATCATATTCGCAATCCTATTATCAGATATGTCTATAAGCTCCTTGATTTTTTCCATGATTCCTTCACTCCATTCTTTGGTACTCTCTCTCTTCCTTTCTTGGCTTTCACTTCTATTAGCTTCTTCCTCCTTAATGTTAGGGGGCAAAGGGACTTCACCATATTGCATTGCCATTTGGTGTAACAAATAGCATATCCTTAAAGTGACATCATGAAGCTCATTGAATTTTGTGATAATTTCAGCCTAAATAAGGTAGTCTTCATTAAGGAATTCGGATTCCAGGGGCTCCAATTGATGTTTGGCAAATTCATACGGAGCAAAATACAATGCTAAACCAGTGATAATATGCCCCAATGACAATAATGTTTTCCTAGCCTGCACAACATGCCACATAGAACACAAAACAAAGTATATGCCACACACTTTTGTATTAGTTTTCAAGCACCATAATATAAATAACTCATCTAGAGAAACCCTAGTGTTGTCCTTTCTACCAAAAATGTTGTGTGATATGAACTTGTGCATAATTAAATATGAGTGATCTTTAATCAAACCACTGGTCATTACTTGGCCTTCACAAACTCTATCACCCCAGTGATTTCATGCTAAAAGCAACTCATATTATAATCCAATAGAGGTTGATAAACACCTCCTTTAGGAAAACCAAAGATATTAGACATGATATTGTAGTCAAAATAGTATTCTTTTCCAAAGAACCTAGATGAAAAACCCCTTTATTTTTGTTTAGAATATTAAATTTAATGTAAAATTCTATTATGAGCTCAAAGAACACATCATATTGGGCTATAGCCAGGTTAGACCACCCCAATTTCTTACAAAACACATATATAGTTCCTTTAATCCCCATGTTTAAAAGTATCTCATCATTAAAATATTCTAGCTTGTTGAAATTTCTTTTAACTAAGGAGTAGAATCTTTTACCTTTCTCCTCCAAGTAAATGGCAAAAGAAAGCTTCATAATTATCCTTTATGTCTTTGGACTTACCTTTGCCATTACTAAGCATCTTTCCTTGATATAATGTCTTTGTTTTAGCCATCATAATAATGTTAGTGTCTCTGCAAAAAATAAAATAGCAAAAAAGAAAAAAATAACAAGAAAAAAAAACAAAACATAAGAATAGTAGGGTTTAAGTAAGAAAAAGGGTTATAAAGAATTCATTCCTAAAATAAAAAGGAAAGGAAATAATATGTAATTTTACAAAAAAGGAAAAATGAAGATTATCAAGTCAAAGTTTCCTTTATCAAATAGGAATTAGGAATCGAATAGGAAATTAAGCTCTCTTAGAATCCTTACTTAACAAGGAAAATAAAAGAAAATAAAAAATTAACAAAAAAATTGAAAATTTTAAAATTAAAAAATTTTAATTTCTCCCCCATACTTAAAATGTGCAATGTCCTCATTGCATGAGCATATGACAAAGATCGTGACAAATAAAAATCAAATGGCCATGTTCACTGGTGCACGACCATGCGTGTTGGGGCGCACGTCCGTGTGCCCTAGTTTTGCTATTTTTAGCTTATTAGGTTGCATGGATGTGCGTTTGGAGGTGCATGACCATACTTGGATCATGAAATTTGAGATTTAATGACACACGGCTGTGTGCATAATGTGCACGATCGTGCTTGAAACACATTTTGAGCAAGAAAAATTGGTTTGTTTAGCTCTTATCAATCTGATTGCTATTAATTTTTATAGAAAAAGTATCATAAACTCATGTCATCCATATGAGAGAAAAATTAAATAAGAAATAAAGGACAATAATGATTAATAAAATAAATTCTTGAAACAGTTTAAACTCAAACAAAACTAACTTTAACAACTTAAACAAATATAATATGACATAATAAACATAAATTAAAGACATTGGTCCATAAAACATGAAATAAAAAATAACTTAAAAGAAACATTATTCAAGCTAGAACGAGACAAAAATTTGAAATAAGGCTTCACTCTTCTCCTTCATCCTCGAATGAGGATTCATCTTCTTCCTCTTTGGGTTTATCATGAATTGGTGGATATGGTAGAGGAACAAAATTTTGGGAATTGAAGAATGCCATGAGGTTATGGTTGATCAAATTCACATTATGCTTCATTCCCATCATTATAAAGTCCAATCGGTGTGCCAATGTATTCAATCACCAACATTTGAATCAACTACTCCCACTTGAAGTTCTAAGGTGTCTAACCTTTCCATGACCATATTAAGGGTAGCTTCTTAATTTTCCTCCACCTCCTCTTCTTGTGGTTCTTCTGGTGGTGCGGATTGGGTAAAGAATGCTCTTCCTCTTTGGTCAACACGGACTAAACCCATAGCTTCCATCATGTTAATGTCAATGAAGAAACAACCCTTGACTTTATAAATAGCATATTTTCAATATCATAGCCTAGGTAAGTAGCCATGGTGGTCACTAGTCCTCTTACCTTGATAGCCTCAGTTACTTTTATAACTACATCCCTCAATTTTTCAACTAAAGCATGACAAATATCAAGTTTTCTATGATTGACCATGTAATATAGAATGTTTAGTTTGGTGGCGGTAACCATAGAATCCCTTTCTTTCCTAAGAAATAAGGAATAGGCCATGAGCTTATATATATAAAGCGAGCGATCAAATGCAGGATTCTTTCGCTGCCCTAGCTTCATAGAAAACTTCCCTTTCCCCAGTTATTTCTCTCTAAAATACATCTTTATCATACTCAACATTAGCATTTTGATCCTTAGGAAAATGAAACACATCATTAAGTTCAAACAATCCTAAATTATGTTCTTTATTTCTTAATTGAAACTTGAGCATAAGAATTTGTTCATCAAAGCTAAATGAAGAGAGAAATTCACAAGTAGGCTTAGTATAAGTGGGACTTTGCATCATGACAAATCCACGCCAACCCATCCTATTGACATGCATCATTACCTCATCAAACAACCCAATTTCCTTTAAAGTTGAAGCACTAGCATATCTATTAGGGACAATCTTCTTATTCATCATTTGCTCAAATTTCTTCCTATGCGCCTTATGCTTAAAACGAATTTGATTAAGAAAGGGTTTTACCATTCATTCTTCATTAGCACCACCCAGATTGTTAGAGCTTCCACTAAGCCTTACTTTTTTGGGATGAGGAACATATTTTTTTCCTTGCAATGCTCTTCTTCCTTTACTCTCTTTCCATGGTGGTATAAAGGAGATGAAGAGTTAAGAGAGTGTTAATAGAGAAGATGAGTGACTAATAAGAAGATTTGAGGAAGTGAAAGAGTGGTGGGTGTTTAAATTGAAGATATGGGTGATAGGAATTAGAAAAGGCAGTCAAAATTTAGGAGTTCTAGAGTTTGGGAAGTGGAAAAGGTAGTGGCAATTGATGAATGCTAAGGTTTGGGAAGTGGAAAAGGTGGTTAAGGTTAGAAACCATAGGTGTTTGGGAAGTGGGGAATGTTGGGAAAGTGGAGGGGCTCCACTTATAATTGATTTCACTTTATGCATTCATAATATAGCAGGGGACACACGGCCATGCATGTCAAGGCACACGGCTGTGCGACCTACTGGCACATAATTTATTGATGACAGGCACATGGCCATGCATATTTTGCACATGGCCATGCCTGGTTACAAGTTTTAAGCTTGTCAAGCATGTGGCTATGCTCAAAATGTGCATGGCCATGCCTAGTTGCAAAATTTAGCTTTAACATGGCATGGCTATGCTCGAAATGTACATGGCAATGCCTGAGTGTAATTATTGATAGTAAAGAACAACAATCAGGTCACATGGCTGTTCCACAGGGTGTGCAACTTAACCAATTCACTAATCAAAGTATCAATAACAAAATTGCATACATTGCATTGTATAAATTCTTTACACAACATATCAACTAATATTCCATAATTTAACTTACAAAACCTCTTCTAGAAGTCCTCCTTTCCTCACTTATTGAAATTTTAAAAGAAAACAAATATCAAAAGTCTAATTAAATAAACATGCAAAAAGATAAATGAAATTATTTAAACAAAAGAAAGTAAAAAAAACTCTTGGTTAAGCCTTTAAGAAGCGCTCTTTTAAAGGTCCATGAGCTAGATAGCCATGTTGATCACGTAGTTGACTCCCTTAAGTATGCAACTTGATGAAAATTCTCTAATGTGCCTCCATGGTATAACTTCAATCTCTACCAATTCACTTTGAATTTGTCTCCTCTAGTGTTACAAAATTCTATAGCTCCATGAGGGTATAATTGAGTCACTGAAAATGGTCTTAACCTTCTAGTCTTCAATTTTTCAAGAAATAATCTAAACCTTGAATTAAAAAGTAACACTTGATCACCGCCCTTGAACTTTTTGACCCTTACTCTTGCATTATGCCATATCTTTGTGCATTCCTTATAAATCCTTGAATTCTTATAGGCAACTTCTCTAATCTTTTTAAGCTCACTCAGCTGTAACAATCTCTTTTCAGTTGTCTTCTTGAAGTCCAAATTTAAGGCTTTCACTTCCCAATAAGCCTTGTTTGCCGTAAACTAATATAAAAAGAGACATCATAATAGGTGTTCTATAGGTTATTTTATATGCCCATAAAGCATTGTCAAGCTTCCTTAACCATTCTTTTCTTGACTTGCTCATTTTAACTTGTCCACTTGTTTGAGGGTGATAAGGTGTACTTACTCTGTGCTTCACCCATATGTGGTCAATAATTTTTCCATGTTTTTATTACAAAAATGTGTTCCCCATCACTTATAATTACTCTAGGCATACCAAATCAAGAAAATAACTTCTTTAAAAACTTACAAAAAACTCTTGCATCATTTGTTGAGCATGCTTGGGCCTCTACCCATTTGGAAACATAGTCCACACAAACAAGAATGTACTTGTTACCCTCTGACAAAGGAAATGGCCCCATAAAGTCAATGCCCCATACGTCAAATATTTCAACCTCTAAAATTCTAGATTAAAGCACTTCATCCTTTTTTAAAATGTTGCCACTCCTTTTACATGCATTATAATGAATCATAAAGTCCTTTGCATCTTGAAAAAGTGTAGGCCAATAGAACCCTGCTTCAAGAATCTTAGCAACTATTCTCTATGGTCCAAAATGTCCACCATTGACCATTCCATGATAGTGTTGCAATACTGTCCCAACTTCTTTATTTGCTACACATCTCCTCACCATACTATCGCTACATAATTTCCAAAAAAATGGTTCATCCCAAATGTAAAATTTGGAATCATGAATCAACTTCTTCGTTTATTAAGGAGTGAACTCTTTTGGCATTTCTCCACTTAACAAAAAATTTGCTATGTCAGCAAACCAAGGAGCACCTAAGATTCCTATGGCTAAAAGCATATTATTTGGAAATAGCTCCTTAATAGGTTCTTAACTATTCCCTTCCTTTTGCTTTGCATCCAACCTTGAAAGATGATCAGCTACTACATTTTTAGATCCTTTCTTATCTCTAATCTTAATGTCAAACTCTTGCAAAAATAGCACCCATCTAATAAGCCTTGGTTTGGAATCTTTTTTATTGATTAGGTACTTCAATATTGCATGATCTGTGTACATACAACTTTAGAGCCAAGCAGATATGATCTGAACTTGTCAAAAGAAAAAATGACTGCCAGCATCTTTTTCTCCATAGTAGTGTAATTTAGTTGTGTATCAGTCAATGTCTGACTTGCATAGTAGATCACTTGTAGTTTGTTCTCCTTTCTTTGACTAAGTACAACTCCTATTATGTGATCACTCACATCACACATCAACTCAAATGGTAGACTCCAATATGGTATCACCACTATTGGAGCTGAGATAAGGGCTTCCTTTAACCTATCAAAAGCTAATTTACACTCATCAGTAAAATTGAAAAGTGAATCTTTCTCAAGTAACTTATAGAGGGGTTTAGAGATTTTTGAAAAATCTTTAATGAACCGTTTATAGAAGCTTGCATGGCCAAGAAAACTCTTGACTCCTTTTACATTCATACGGTATTTTAACTTCTCAATTGTCTCTACCTTTGCTTTTTCAACTTTAATCCCTTAAGCTAAAATTTTGTGTCCTAGAATGATTCCTTTATCTACTATGAAATGACACTTTTCCCAATTTAGCACCAAGTTTGTCTTTTCACATCGTGTAAGAACTTGCTCCAAATTGTTCAGACATCCTTTAAATGAGTTTCCATATACTGAAAAATCAACCATGAAAACATCCATAATCTCCTCTACCAAATATGCAAATATGGCCATCATATATCTCTGGAATGTCATAAGAGCATTATATAATCCAAACACCATCCTCTTATATGCAAATGTGCCATAAAGACATGTAAAAGTGGTTTTCTCTTAATCTTCTAGAGCTATTGCAATTTGATTGTACCTTGAGTACCCATCCAAAAAATAATAGAAAGTATGTCTTGCTATTCGCTCCAACATTTGATCAATGAAAGGTAATGGGAAGTGGTATTTTCTTCAACTTTCTATAATCTATACACACCCTCCATCCACTTACAACTCTTGTAGGAATCAACTCCCCTTCCTCATTTTTCACAATTGTAATTCCACCCTTCTTTACTACACACTAAATTAAGGCTCACCCAAGAACTATCTAAGATCAGGTAAATGATCCCTGCATTAAGAAGATTGACCACTTCCTTTTTCACTACTTCTTGTATGTTTGGATTGAGCCTCCTCTACCTTTCAACGGTTGGTTTGTGTCCTTCCTCCATCAAGATCTTGTGCATGTAATAAGATGGACTTATGCCTCTAATGTTAGAAATTTTCCAACCAATTGCTTTTACTCTCCTATTTAGCATGTCCACTAGCAAATCTTCTTTATCCTTATTGACTTTATAGGATATAATCATAGGTAGTGTTTGATATTCTCCTAGAAAAGTGTACCTTAAATATTGAGGTAAAGGTTTTTTCAAGTATAATTTTAGTGGTTTTATGGTTGAAGGTGTTGTGGATTCAATGTTTGGTAATTTCATGTGTGGTATATGAGATTGGTGTTTGAGGTGTACTTTATTTTGAGAGGATTGTATCTAAAAACACTTTTTAATATTTTCAATCTCCATAGATTTTATGAACCTCCGTCGTTGGACTTCATTCACACATTCATCAGCAACATCTAATCTCATTAAAAAATCCTCATCATAAAGGTATCTCATGCTTTGATAAATGTTAAACTCATAACTTTCTTCCCCTACTCTCAATGTGAGAGTTCCATCATAAACATTAATGATTACTCTTATAGTGTAAAGAAAAGGCATACCAAGGATTAACAAGACCTCCTCATCCTCTTAAAGTTAAGGACTACAAAATCATTTGGAAAAATGAATCTTCCAGCCCAAACTAGCACATCTTCCACTATGCCTTCTAGTTCCTTTATTATCCTATCTACTAGTTGCAATCTAATATTTGTAGGTTTTGCTTCTCCTAGCACTGATTTCCTGTAAATAGACAAAGGCATAAGGTTAGTTGAAGTTCCTAAATCACATAAAGCTCTTTGAAAATTTAAATTTCCAACAGAACATGGAGTAGTGAGACTCCCTGGATACTTCCTTTTTATAGCAAATTTATTCGAGATGATTGCACTACACTCATTTGTGAGTGTGACTGTCTCAAACTCTTATAGCTTATTTTTATTGGAAATTAGCTCCTTTAGAAACTTGGCATATTTTGGCATCTGAGAAAGACATTCCACAATAGGCATATTGATGTGGAGTGCCTTAAACCTCTCTAAGAATTTTATGAATCGCTAATCATGCTGCTATTTCTTCAACCTTTGAAGATACGGAAATGGAAGTTTATAAGGCTTCACTAGTGGTGGTGTTAATTCTCTTTATTTTTATCTTTAAATTCTTTTTCTTTTTTATTGGCATTTTAACCCACTCATTTTTTTGTTCCTTCTCTTCTTCCTTTTCCTTTTCCCTCTCATATTCCACAGTTGCTTTTAAGGTTTGAATCTTTGTTCCACTTCTCAAGGTAATAACCTTCAGCTACTCTTTTGGATTCTTTTCAGTGTTGCTTGGTAAGGAACCTTGATTTCTCATTAATAAAGAGTTTATTAATTGCCCTATTTGCACCTCCAAATTATGGATAAAGGAAGAATAATTCTTGAACATGAGCTGAGTTTCTTGGTACATTTGCTCAAAATTTCCCTCCAACCTCTTTGTTACATCATCTTGTTGGTTCATTTTTATAGACATGACATCCATGAACTTCTTTATCTTGCTTTCCATAAAAGTCCTTGAAGATGAGCCTTTTTCAAGTTGAAAATTAGATTAGTGATATTGTGCATTATGCCTTCCAAAACTTGGTGGTGCTTGTGGCCTCCAATGGTTATTTTCTTGAATCCTCTAAGAGAAATTAGGATGATTTCTTCAATTAAAATTATAGATGTTTCCAGGCACTTAGTTCTGCTATGCCTTGAAGTTATTCACATAGTTAACATTCTCCATTGCCAGTCCTTCTATCATTTGACACTCAATAGTTGGATGACTACCCTGACACAGTTCATAAGAAGAAGACAAGTTAGAAATTGCATTAACACTCAATTTTTCCATCCTCTTAGATAAAGTATCCATTTTTGCATTTAGCATTGTTAAGCTATCAACTTTAATTGCTTTCCCTCTTTCGAAATAACCTCTCATTAGACCATAAGCTTTAGGTGTTAGCCACTTCTTCAAAAAGCTCCAAAGCATCTTTAGGTGTCTTTGACATAATAGTTCCTTTAGTAGATGCATCTATGTTTACTTTGACAGCTAGATTGACTTCTTTATAGAAAGACTGCACCAAGTCCTATAAAGGAATTAACTGTGGTGGACACTGTCTCTGAAGATCTTTGAATCTGTCCCAATATTCATAAAAGCTCTTATCCTCTCTTTGATAAAAAGAGCTAATTTCATTCATGATCTTCAATTCTTTAGCTGGTGGGAAGTACTTGTTGAAGAAAGCTGTGTAAAAATTTTGCCATGTGGTTATAGAGTTGGGTAGTAAGCTTGTGAACCACCTCTTAGCCTTATCCATTAATGAAAATGGAAAAAGGATCAACCAAATTACTTCAAGCTGCCCTCCATTCATTTTGAAGGTTGAGTAATATTCCAAAAATTGAGTTATGTGACCAATCGGATCCTCATATGGCAACACATTGAACTGTGAATTTTAGATCATCTAGATCATGGTAGGTTTAATTTCAAAATGGTTTGCTACTACCGTCGGCCTTATAATTGGATTCTGATCACTTTGGACATTGGGACTCACAAAGTCCCTCATAGCTCTTTGGCCATTCTCCCTATGTTGTCCATTTTGCCCATTTTGCGCTACTCATTCAACTGAAGGTGGGTCTCTTTCCTCTTCGCCTTTGTTCATTCTGTTACTAGTCTGTCTCCTTCTTTTGTGAATTATCATCTCTAGCTCTAGATCAAGTGGTATTAATTAGGCTC
The DNA here is from genome assembly GCA_947683625.1 of Mallotus nudiflorus. NCBI lineage: Eukaryota > Viridiplantae > Streptophyta > Magnoliopsida > Malpighiales > Euphorbiaceae > Mallotus > Mallotus nudiflorus. The sequence continues at coordinate 1,471,956 of CANTUR010000142.1, forward strand.
TTTGTCTGCTTGCACCACATGTTATGTGCATGCACTACTCAAATCCATGAAAAACCACACAAAGAATCACTAAAAGAAAGTCTAAATCAAATAAAATAAAATTCTCAACAATATCAGTTTTGGCAATCCCCGGCAACGGTGGAAAAAACTTGATATGTAATCCGCAAGTATACAAAATTGTACAAGTAGTAATTAAATATCAATCCTATAAAGATTGTAAATTGAGTATTATAATACTAATTGTGCTTTATTTGTTTAAACAATAAAAAATGATGTTTTTAAAATAACTAAAATTAAATAAAGGAAGTCTGAAATAATTAACAATCAATTTAAAAAGCTAGGGTTCTTATTATCAATTCAACTATTTATAAAGATTAATTAGTACTTAAGTCATACCTAACCTTAATCCAATTTGAAGGCATATAAAAAATCATAGGTTTTTCTCTTGGACAAACCCATAATTAACTAATTAAATTAACATCTTAGATTTATAGCTCTTACTTACTAAGTGTTGGTTAACCCGGTTTAAAGCTCCAACCCTTAATCAATATTAGTTGCTTTAATGTCTCCCAACTAAGAAAGCATCTAATAAGTTATTCTTTGTATCCAATGGTACCTATCTCTCAATTAAGTTTCATTATATAGATTCAATTAAAGGGTGATTAATCCTATGAAGACATTAAGTTGAATAACAACCAATGGATTGAGATTAATGACTTAGGTTTAATTACAATTGTTACATGGTTGAATTGTTATGAGAACCCTAATAAGAACTTAGCTATTCATGTTGATAATAAGAGATAAAAAAAAGGAATAAAAGAAAATAAACATCATTATTAATCAAAATAGAAATAAATAATAACAAGTGTTTATAAAAACCCCTTGATAGTAGAAGGCTATTGTTCTTCAATCCTTGTTCCTCAATCTCCAAAAACCAATATAAATAAGCACTAGTCTTTGATGATAAAAAGAAAGATAAAAACTCATAAAAAATGTAGAATAAACAAAATGGAATTTAATTCTTTTATTCTTGGAGGCTACACCTACATAAAACCCTAGCCTCCAGGCTCTTCATATGTTTCCTTTTCGAAAATCCATCAAATCCCCCTTTACAACGCTTCAAAATTCAAAATTCAAAAAACTACCAGCAGGGCACATGGCCATGTGTGTTTAGGCACATGACCATTTGTGTTTAGGCACACAGCTGTGTGCTTGTCTTCACAAGAATTTATCAATCAAGCATGGACATGCACGTGGGTGCGCATGGCTATGCACATAGTCATGCATCTCTTATAAGCCTCAAACTTGCTAGATTTTGCTTGAATTCTCCTTGGACACTTCCATAGCCTTTAAAAGTCTAATGCCTCATTCCATCACTATTCTTTGAACACTTAAATGCATAAAAACAACCAAAAGTAACCCAAAATACTAAAAATAAACACAAACTCAAATCATGCAACACAAATACTTAAACTAATGAAAAACTTAACAAAAGATTACAAATGCAACTAGAATGACATGTAATTCTAATACATTAAGTGCTAAAAATAATACATTTCTCATACTCATCAAATTCTCCCTAATCCTACATGTTTTTATAATATGAACAATGCATCCATAATGGAAATAGAAGTCAGGAAGGCAAATATACTTGATCTGAAACCAATAAGCTTCACCTTTCTCCTTCTTGTTCTAAAACCTAGTAGGTATTGGTTGATTTAATACCAACAATACCTTAGGATGAAATATATCACTCCACCTAGTAACATTCTCTTTAGAATGATCAATCTTAAGCAAACCTGCAAATAAATTTCTTATCTTTTCAGCATTCATTTTCATTATATAGTTAGGTAGCACACCATAAACCTAAATCCAAAAAGTTGATTTAGTAAAATCAATGTTGTTAAATGCCATTTTTAGAGCCATTCTTGTATCTCTATATATGCATTTGAAACAGACTGTAAACAACTTTCTAGTACCAATTTCTTATCAACTTAATAAGAGAACTCAAATATGAACTTTTTTGAAGCATTCTTTTGAAGTAAAAAGTCTTTTTGTAAATTTCAAGAGGCTTAAAGTGATGACTTGGGAATCATTACATGAAAGGTTTCTATAATATTAGTAATCTATCCAAGAGATGCTTTTTTAACTTATCATAATCTTTAGATGCCTTATGAAATGGCAGTATAGGTTCATTATATTTTAATAACTGAGTTTTAGAGATTAAACTGTTGATTTTAAAACTAAAACTTTCTTTCATAATTAGAATACTTGATAGAAGAGAGCATTTTTTGAACATAGAAAAAGGAAAGACTTTGAAAGAAACTTATAATATAACCAATAGGACTTAAATAAAAAGAATACAGTTGACATAAATTAAAACATCTTAGAGAAATAATCACAAGCATTAATTAGAAAGACAGACTCTGATAATTGCGCAAAACATTTAATGCAAGTATTCTTAAAGATGCCTTAAAGATAATAGAGAAGCAACCCTAGCTTACACTCTACGAGGGAAGTTTAAAGAGCTTTTTTTTTTATGATAAAGAGTATAAATCATTGACTTTATACCATGCAATAGTTACTTTATATATGCATTTGAATTGGCTTTTAGGTGGAGTTTCGCCTTTCACGTAGATGTTGATGTTCCATCGTAAATATACTTTCATCTTTTATTAGACCAATTAATGTTATTAAGTGTAAAATCATGCTATGTATACTCTTTTCTTAGGATTTTTTTTTATCAGACTAATTAATGTTATTAAGTGAGATTATGGGTTTCCATTTTCTCCCTTTTCTGTTATATTTATGTGGAGATTTGGTTGAGCCTTCCTTGCTTATAAAGAGATTCTTAAGGCCTTTCTCAATATAGGAGCTTAACGAGTCTATCAACAACTTTTTATAGTCCGTTATCATCATTCTATTCAAAGTCTCCAAGCTATTTAATGTAGGTGATGTGAGTCTTGAACGGTATTCCTTAGGCTTTACCTTGTTGATTTTTAGGACTGACTCGATTGAAAGGGATGATTGACTTGGTCTCAAGTAGATATGTCAGTGACCAAATCATGGTTGTTTATAGGAGGTTAGGTGGTCTTCAATGAGTTGGTCTTTTGAATCCCTATTATCAATATTTATTTATATACATTATGTAAAAAAAATTATTACACATTTGGGATATTATTCCATAATTGGTAACCAATGAGTTTATTTTCTTTTGCACACAACACAATGCTAACCACTGATGCGTGTCGTAAACACCAAAATTTAATTACTCTAAATATACTAAATACAAAATTGCAGATAGGATAAGTAGAGGTTGATCCCATAGAGTAGTGTAGCCAAAACTAATTAATTTAATCAACAATCCATATTCTATATAATTCCTAACTAAAAATTGATTATGATAAATGAAAAGAAAAGGAAAGGGGGAGTTTTAAATTCCAAATTGAACTAAATTAAATAAAATTAAAAACAAATACAATGAATAAAAAAAAACTCAATTCTCGATTCAATTTCACCCTACAAGTGATAGGTTTAATCAACAATAATAACTTCTTCCCTTCCCAAGAAACTATCAATTCTAGGTAATAATAAGCTCTATTACCTGAAATTCCCCCTTAATTCATATTCTAATGAACAAGTTCTCATTAGAATCTAACTAATTTACAACCTAAAACAAGCTCTTTAGGTTTAATATACTAGTAGTATTAAGAACAAAGGAATTAAATTGAATTAAGCAACTCTTGCATAAGTTTGGATGTTTAACTTAAGTTATGTTATTCATAGAAATAATAAGAAAGCTTGTCCACAATCCTATTTCTATTTTGCTACTTAATGATTTAGAAAAGAGATTAATTACATAATCTAATTTCTTAATCTAGTAATTGATATTCAGTGAATTAATTCAACAGATCTTATTTAAATTAACAAACCAAACATCAATTCACATTACAAACATAATAACATCAACAATTTCTTAAAAGGAAAAAGGAAGAAATAATGTTATTGAAAAGAAAGCACAATCAACTTGAGTTATGGCTTAAAATGCCTTTGAACTGAACAAGAAAATCCAGCAATGCATCTTCTCCTAAAATCTTATTCCTATTTTAAAAGTTTTTTTTCTCCTTTTTCTCTACGTTCTTCTCCTCTTTTTAAAAGTACTCTCACCCATTTTTTTAAAACATCAGGATATTACTAATATTAACTCTCTTAATTATCTCTCTATGTTATTCCTTTTTCTAATAACACTCTTAATCTCTTTTTTAAAAGCTCCCAAAATGTTACTAACAATAACTCTCAACAAGAACTCATATATTTATCCCTATATACTTCTTGTAGTAACAATAATTTAAGATAGGAATTCTGCATTGATTGACTTCAAATTTGGAGTTAGGTTCTTTATAATAATTATAGCCACAGGTCTTAACTTTCCACAGAGCCTTAAATTACCTGAATTAGATCTCTGTAGCCCAAGATATGGCCCAATTACTAACATCTACTCAATATAGTAACGAATCTGCTTCTTCTAACTTCGGCCCAAATTTTGACTATGCAAACGAACTCTGATCTTAATTAATAAGCCTAATTTGGAAACCTTAAGAAGTCCACTTCACTTTCCAAGGAGGTCACTTTCATGTTCTGAGGCTCTTTGGAGTACTTAAAAATTGACGGTCAAAGTTGCCAGTTAACTAAAAATTGCACATTTTGCTTAATGACTAAATTTTGACTCCTAATTCACAAAACACATTAATTAGCTCATAATATCATAAAAATCATCACTAAACTAAGTGTTAAAGAATAAATAAATAATAAATATTATGCTCTCATCAATTTTGCCCACATTTAGCTTTTGCACGTCCTCGGGCAAAACACATAAAACTCAAACCATATTAAGAACATCATCATGATACATACATAATGTAATCCTTAAATAAAAATACTACTCAACTCCTAATGTAGCAATTACAAAATAAATCAAAGCCAACACACTTAAATCTTTTTACCTTTATCCATAATTACTCTTGATCAATTAATGTAAATAAAGTATCTAAACATAACCAATTCATGCATAATTCATTTCGTAACTATCTCTCTTTACTACTACAAACCGGGTAGCAAACTAGGTTTTTTTTTTACTAAAAAGAAGCTTGCAAACCCTTCTTCAAGTCATTGGTCATCTTTTTACACAAATCCAGACATAGAGTTCATGCTCAACCTCAGTTACTTAACTAACAACAAACTTGAAGTGCTTTAGCATACTCTTATTCCAAATCACCTCCTATGCTAGAAAGAACCATGGGGTGCATGGCATGCCCCTAGCTGCTTGGTGATTCAAAACATTGGAGTAAATTTTCAAGTCTTTCTTTATTTTATTTATTTTACCTTTATTTACTTAAACCTGAATTTAGGACAAGCTTAAGAGAGATAGTTTAAGAATTTGTTATACACTCCTAAATCATGCTTTGACACTAAGTTCATATAACCCTTCAAGACATATTACTTCAATTAGTTACAAAGAGTAAAGTATGTTGAACTTTAATTTATAAAATAATTGCTAACATCATAAGCTAAATAAATATATTCCTAAAAGAACTAAATTAAATATATGTAGCACAAGATATTCATGATAAATGACAAAAAATTTGAGAAAATAAAATTAAAAAAATAAATAAAACCACTCACATATAACACAAATGCATACTATACTACCTAAAACTCTCCCCCACACTTAAAACTTATATTGTCCTCAATGTAAGACCTAAATGTTAAAAAGAGAAAAGAATGCAAACTACCTAAGTTTTATACTAAAATAAATAAAAGAAGATAAAAAAATGCAAACTAATACTCCTTTTTTTTTGCCTCCTAAATAGCGTCTCAACTTGAATAGCTTGGGTCCTCTAAATCCACAAGCTCAATGTTTTGTATTTGAAAACCTTCATAGAAAGGTTTAAGTCGATGTCCATTTACTTTAAAAAATCTTTCTTGTTCTTGGACTTTTGATCTCTACTGCACCATGATGAAAAACATTAGTAATAATAAAAGGACCAACCCAATGAGAACGTAACTTACCAGGAAATAACTTAAGCCTAGAATAATACAAGGGAACTTTTTGTCCTATAATAAAATGCTTCCTAGAAATCATCTTGTCATAAAAGGCCTTTGTCTTCTCTTTGTATATTCTATAACTCTCATAAGCCTCATTTCTCAATTCTTCCAATTATTGTAGCTATAATTTCTTGTCCACACCAGCTTCATCCAAATTTGTATTGCACCTCTTGATTGCCTAAAAAGCTTTATACTCCAACTCCACTGGAAGATGACATGGCTTTCCAAACACCAGCCTATAAGGCAACATGCCGATTGGCGTTATGTACGATGTTCTATATGCCCATAGTGCATCCTCTAATCTCAAATTCCAATCCTTCCTATTTGGTTTGACTGTTTTCTTTAAAATGGTCTTAACCTCTTGATCGAATACTTTAGCTTGGCCACTACTCTGAGGATGATAAGTCATAGAAACCTTATGAACAGCATTATATTTTTGAAACAAGGCTTCCATTAGCCTATTGCAGAAATGAGTGCCTTTATCACTAATAATGGCCCTTGAAACTCTAAACTTGACAAACATATTAGATTTAATAAAATCTATAACAACTTTAGAACTATCAATCCTAGTGGCTTTAGCTTCCACCCACTTAGAATCATAATCAATAGCCAAAAGAATATAAACATTACCAAATGAAGAAGGGAATGGTCCCATAAAATCAATGCCCCAGACATCAAAAATCTCAAAAACCAAAATAAGATTTTATGGCATTTGATTTTTTAGGTTATATTACCTGTTCGTTGGCAATTTTCATAAGACTTACAAAATACATAAGCATCCTTAAATATACAAGGCCAATAACATCCATATTCTAAGACTTTACGAGCTATTTTGTTTAGACCAAAGTGACCTCCATATGCATAAAAATGATAAAAAGTTAAAATAGATAAAAGTTCAATTTTAGGTACGCATCTTCTGATTATTTGGTCAACATAAAATTTCCATAAATATGGATCATCCCATACATAATGCTTAACATCATGCTTAAGTTTTTCCTTTTGAGCCTTAGAAAAATCAAAAGGCAACACCTTACTAACTAAATAATTGACAATATTTGCATACTATGGGATAGCCTTATTAACAGAAAATAATTGCTCATCTGGAAATGTCTTAAGTAATGGTAGGTCATCCTCTCCACGTATTAATATGCTCAAATGATCAACTACAGAATTCTCTACTGCTTTCTTATCTTTAATCTTTATATTAAATTCTTGTAGCAATAAAATCCTTCTAATCAGTCTTGGCTTGGCCTCTTTCTTTATAAATAGATACCTTAGAGCTACATGATCAGAAAAAATTATAACTTTAAAGTTAAGCAAATAGGACCAAAATTTTTCTAAAGCAAAAATAATGGATAAAAGTTATTTCTCAGTTGTGGAGTAGTTGATTTAGGCATCATTTAAAGTTCTTAAGGCATAATATATGGCATGGAAAAATTTACCAATTCTTTATCCTAAAATAGCTCCCACTATATAATTGATTGCATCACACATAATCTTAAATGGCAACTCGCAATTTGGTGGCTGAATTATAGGTGTTGATGTAAAAAGTTCCTTAAGCTTATCAAAAGCGTTATTACATTCTTCATCAAAACTGAATGGTACATCTTTTTGCAATAACTTACACTATGGCAGCGTAATTTTTGAAAATTCCTTGATAAGTCTATGATAAATACCTACATGTCCAAGAAAAGATCAAATCTCCTACACATTTGTGGGGTAAGGCTAAGTCAAAATCGCATTTATCTTATACTTATCTACTTCAATTTTTCTTGCTGACACAACATGCCCTAAAACTATACCTTTCTCTACCATAAAATTACATTTTTCCCAATTTAAAATAAGATTAGTTTCTACACATCTCTTTAAAATCAATGTAAGGCTATATAAACATTTATCAAAAGAATTGCAATAGACACTAAAATCATCCATGAATACATCTATGATGGGTTGCATTAGATTTAAACAATAACCTGTTAGATGCTTTCTTAGTTGAGAAACACTTAAGCAACTAATATTGATTAAGGGTTGGTGCTTAAACTGGGTTAATCGAACACTTAGTAGGTGAGAGCTTTAAATCTAAGAACATCAATTTACTTGGTTAATCATAGGGTTGTCTTAGGAGGAAAGCCTATGATTCTTGAGAAACCCTCAAATTGGATTAAGGTTAGGTTTGGCTTAGCAGTTAATTGATCTTAAATAAAGGATGAATTGGTAAGAAGAACCATAGCTCTCTAAAGTGATTGTTATTTCATTATGATTTTTTATTTTTTGTCTTAGTTTAATTTTTATTTTAATTCAAAATACCCTTTTTTATTGTTTAAACAAACAAACAAACACAACTAGTATCATTGTAGTTAGTCTACAATCTCTGTGGGATCGATATTTAATTACTAATTGTACGAATCCGTATACTTGCAAAAACCCATCAGGTTTTTGGCACCATTGGTAGGGATTGCCAAATTGATATTGTTAAGAATTTTATGTTGTTTGATTTAGACGTTATTTTTTACTTTTGTTTTTGTTTTTTGGTTTTACAGGAACTCTTGTTATTGCATGCACACAACACGTGGCATAAGCAGATAAAGAGCCAAGTTAATACCACTTAATTTAGAGATTGAAAGAACTATTCTTAGAAGGAGAAGACAGAATAGAGATAGGATGAACGAAGGGGAAGATGAAGGAAACCCGCCTCTGGGGGGTAGGGAAGCACACAATGGACAAGATGGCCAAAATGGCCAGGTTGCCCACAAAATTATGAGGGACTTTGTGAGTCCCAATGTCCAAGGTGACCAAACTCCAATTGTGAGGCCGGTGGTTGATGCAAACAACTTTGAAATCAAACCCGCCGTGATCCAAATGATTCAAAACTCACAGTTTAGTGGCTTATCACATGAGGATCCAATTGGTCATATGACAAGATTTTTGGAGTATTGTTCGACCTTCAAGATGAATGGAGTACAACCAGAAGTAATCAAGCTCATCCTTTTTCCATTTTCATTGATGGATAGAGTAAAAAAATGGTTCACTAGTTTGGCACCTAACTCCATAAACATATGGCAGGAGCTTTATACAACCTTTTTCAATAAGTATTTTCCACCAGCTAAAGTACTCAAAATCAGAAATGAAATCAACTTTTTCTATCAAAGAGATGATGAAAGTTTTTATAAGTGCTGGGATAGATTCAAGTATCTTCAGTGACAATGTCCACCATAGCTGATTCCTTAATGGGATTTGGCACAGTCTTTTTACAAGGGTGTCAATCCCGTAGTGAGAGCAAACATAGATGCATCAGCAGAAGGAACTATCATGTCTAAGACACCAAAAGATGCTTTGGAGCTTTATGAAGAAATGGCTAATACCCAAAGCCTCTGGTCCAGTGAGAGAGCTATTCCAAAGAGAGGGGGAGCAATTGAAGTTGACAGTTTGATGATGTTAAATGCAAAGATGGATGCTTTATCTAAAAGAATGGATAAAATGAATATCAATGCCATATCTAACTTATCTTCCTCTTGTGAATTATGTCAGCGTAGTCATCCAAATATAGAGTGTCAGATGATGGAAAGCTTGTCCATGGAGAATGTAAACTTTATGAACAACTTTAAAGGACAGCAGAACCAAGTGCATGGCAACACCTATAATCGAAGTTGGAGAAATCATCCTAATTTCTCTTGGAGAAATCAAGGGAATAACTAGTGGAGGCCACAAGCACCACCTGGTTTTGTAGGGCATAATGTGCAGCACCAGTAACCAAATTACCATCAAGAAACAAAATTCATCTTCTGGGAGTTCTCTAGAGAGCAAGTTAGAGAAGTTCATGGATGTGATGTCCACAAAAATGAATCAATAAGATGAAGCTACCAAGAGGTTGGAAGACAGATTTAAGCAAATGTATCAAGACACTCAGCTGATGTTTAAGAACCACTCTTCCTTTATTTATAATTTAGAGGTGCAAATGGGGCAGTTGGAAAATTCTTTGTCAATGAGGAATTAAGATTCTTTGCCAAGCAACACTGAGAAGAATCCAAAAGAACAGTTGAAGGCTATCACTTTGAGAAGTGGAATAGAGATCCAAATCCTAAAAGCAACAATAGAATATGAGCAGGAAAAGAAGAAGGAAGAGGAAAAAGAGCAAAAGGATGAATGGGTTGAAGTCCAAACAGAGGACAAGCTGCAAGGTGATAATAAAAATAAGGAACGAGTAGTAGAGAAACCTACACCACCACTGGTGAAACCTTACAAACCTCTAGCTCCATACCCTCAAAGATTGAAGAAACAGGAGCATGGTCAACAATTTGCTAAATTTTTAGAGAGGTTTAAAGCACTCCACATCAATATGCCTCTGGTGGAATGTCTTTCGCAAATGCCTAAGTATGCTAAATTTCTTAAGGAACTGATTTTTAATAAAAAGAAGTTACAAGAATATGAGACCATCACACTCACAAAAAAGTGTAGCGCTATCATCTCGAAGAAACTTCCTTTAAAAAGGAAGCATCTAGGGAGTCTCACTATTCCTTATTCTGTGGAAAATTTAAATTTTCAAAGAGCTTTATATGATTCTTGAGCTTCAATTAATCTTATGCCTTTGTCTGTTTACAGGAAATTGGGATTAGGCGAAGCAAAACCTACAAGCATTCGATTGCAGTTTATAGATAGGACAATGAAGGAACTAGAAGGGATAGTGGAGGATGTGTTAGTAAGGGCTGGAAAATTTATTTTTCCAATGGATTTTGTAGTCCTTAACTTTAAAGAAGACGAGGAGGTTCCACTAATCCTTGGTATGTCATTCTTTTACACTGCTAGAGCAATAATTGACGTATATGATGGAACTCTCATATTAAGAGTGGGGGATGAGAGCTGTAAGTTTAATATCTATGAAACTATGAAATATCGCTATGACAAAGATTTTTGCATGTGAGTTGAAGTCATTAATGAATGTGTGAATGAAGTCCAACGATGAAGGTTGGCACGGTCTTTAGAAGTTGAGAATATTGAGAAGTGCTTACAGGTATAATCTTCTCAAGAAGAAGTCACTCTCAAATACCCATACCAACCACATATACAACTGCCAAACATTGAACCCACACCACCTTCAATCATAAAACCACCAAAACTAGACTTGAAGCCGTTACCTTAATATTTAAGGTACACTTTTCTTGGTGACGACTATACTTTACCTGTGATTATAACTTCTAAACTTAGTAAGGAGCAAGAGGATTTGTTGGTGAACATGCTGAAGAGAAAAATAAAGGCAATCGGTTGGCAGATTTCAAATATAATAGGTATAAGTCCCTCTTACTGCATGCATAAGATTTTGATGGAGGATGGACACATGCCAACCATTGAAAGATAGAGGAGGCTCAACCCAAACATGCAAGAGGTGGTGAAGAAAGAAGTGGTCAAACTACTTGATGCAGGAATTATTTATCCAATCTCTGACAGTTCTTGGGTTAGCCTAATTCAGTGTGTGCTAAAGAAGGGGGGAATAATAATTATGCAAAATATGGAAGGAGAGTTCATTCCTACAAGAATTGTGAATGGATGGAGAGTGTGCATTGATTACACGAAATTGAATTCATCCACAAGGAAAGACCATTTCCCATTACCCTTTATTGATCAAATGTTGGAGCGGATAGCAGGACATGCTTTTTACTGCTTCCTGGATAGTTACTCAGGCTATAATCAAATTGCAATAGCTCCATAAGATTAAGAGAAGACCACCTTTACATATCCTTATGGCACATTTTCATATAGGAGGATGCCATTTGGGTTATGTAATGCTCCTACAACTTTTCAGAGATGTATGATGGCTATATTTGTAGATTTAGTAGAGATCATGGATGTTTTCATGGATGAATTTTATATCTATGGAAACTCATTTGAAGGGTGTCTGAGAAATTTAGAGCAAGTTCTAGCACATTATGAGGAAACAAATTTGGTGCTGAGTTAGGAAAAGTGTCATTTCATGGTGTATGAAGGTATTGTACTTGGACACAAGATTTCAGCTCAAGGCATTCAGGTTGATAAAGCAAAGGTGGAGGCAATTGAGAAGCTGCAGTACCCCACAAATGTTAAAGGAGTTAGGAGTTTTCTTGGTCATGCAGGCTTCTATAGGCGATTTATCAAGGATTTCTCAAAAATCTCAAAACCCCTTTATAAGTTAATTGAAAAAGATTCACCTTTTGATTTTATTGCTGATTGCAAATTGGTTTTTGACAGGTTGAAACAAGCACTTGTTTTTGCTCCTATAGTGATGGCACCAAATTGGAGTCTACCATTTGAGCTAATGTGTGACGCCAGTGATCATGCGATAAGAGTCATTCTTGGCCAAAAAAAGGAGAATAGGTTGTATGTGATCTATTATGTGAGCCGAACATTAATAGATACTCATTTGAATTATGTACTACAGAAAAGGAGATGTTGGTTGTTATTTTTGCTTTTGACAAGTTCATATCGTACCTCCTTAGATCTAAGGCAATTGTATACATAGATCATGTAGCATTGAAGTATTTAATGAACAAAAAGGATTCGAAACTAAGTCTTATGAGATGGGTACTTCTATTGCAAGATTTTGATATTGAGATTAGAGATAAAAAAAAAAAGGAGCTGAAAATGTAGTAGCTGATCATCTTGCAAGGTTGGAGTTGGAACAAGAGGAAAGTGATAAGTAAGAGCCTATCAAGGAGATATTCCCTGACGAAATGCTTTTTGCTATAGGATTTATGGGTGCTCCTTGGTTTGCTGATGTAGCAAATTTTCTATTAATGGGTGAAATTGCAAAAGAGCTCACTCCTCAGCAAAAGAAAAAGTTGATTCGTGATGCTAAGTTCTACATTTGGGATGAGCCATTTTTATGGAAACTATGCAACGATGGCATGATGAGGAGATGTGTAACAAATGAGGAAGTAGGAGAAATCTTACAACACTATCATAGGAGGGTCATTGGTGGACATTATGGACCACAAAGAACAACTATTAAGGTTCTTGAAACAGGGTTCTATTGGCCATCAATTTTTCAAAATGCTAGAGATTTTGTGATGCATTATGATGCATGCCAAAGGAGTGGAAACATTTTAAAAGAGGATGAAATGCTCCACTATGGAATTCTAGAGGTGGAAATTTTTTATGTTTGGGGCATTGATTTCATGGGACCATTTCCGATGTCAGATGGTAACAACTATATTCTTGTTTATGTGGATTATGTTTCCAAGTGGGTGGAAGCTCAGGCGTGCACAATCAATGATGCAAAGGTTGTTTGTAAGTTCTTAAAGAAGCTATTCTCTCGATTTAGAATGCCTCGAGTCATCATAAGTGATAGAGGAACACACTTTTGCAAAAAGAATATGGAAGCTTTATTAGCTCATTATGGTGTGATGCACAAGGTAGCAACACCTTATCACCCGCAAACTAATGGCCAAGTTGAGGTGAGTAATAGGGAGTTGAAGAAGATTTTGGAGAGAACAGTAAGTAAGTCAAGGAAAGAATGGGCAAGGAAGCTTAATGATGCTTTGTGGGCATATAGAATAGCTTATAAAACACATCTTGGGATGTCTCCCTTCAGGGTGGTTTATGGCAAAGCATGTCATCTTCCAATTGAGCTTAAACATAAGGCCTACTGGGCGGTGAAAGCCTTGAATTTTGACTTCAAGAAGGTAGCTGAGAAAAGAATATTATAGTTGAATGAACTTGAAGAGATAAGAGAAGCTGGTTATGAAAATTTAAGGATTTATAAAGAACGTACTAAGAGATGGCATGATTCAAGAGTAAGAATCAAGTAGTTTAAGGAAGGTGATCAAGTTTTGTTGTTCAACTCATGGCTCAAATTATTTCTTGGAAAGTTGAAAAGTAAATGGACAAGACCGTATACAGTGACTCATTCATATCCTCATGGAGCTGTGGAATTGAGCAACACAAGAGGAGACACATTCAAAGTGAATGGACAAAGGTTAAAGCTATACCATGGAAGCATATTTGAGGAGTTCCATCAAGTTTCATACTTGAAGGAATCAACTGGATGATCAATTTGATGGTCTAGCTTATGGACTATTAAAAGAGCGCTTTTTGGGGGCTCAACCAAGACTATTTATTTGTATTTATATTTGTATTTTTTTATTTTTTTTATTTTTATTGTTTAGTTATTTCTTTTATGTTTTTGCAATTTTATTCTAGTTTTTATGATTGTTTCTTGCGCATTTCAGGGAATGAAAGAAAGGTTAGAGCTCTAGAAGAGGTTTTGTGAGTTAAATGTTTAGTGGAATGTTGTTTCGAGTGACTTGTAAGTCAAATTTGTGATGCATTGCTTATCTATGTGTGTTGAATTTTTTATTCAGCGAATTTTCTGAAGTATGCATGTACAGGTCGCACGGCTATACTGAAAATCCACATGGTCGTGCATTTTACATCGCCACTTTTGGATAATCAGGTCACACAGCCGTGTGAAAAATGCATACAGTTATGTGCCTTACAATACCAAAACTTGACACATGGCTATACGCATTTTGTGCATGGCTGTGCGACAAGACAGACCCATTTTTTTTAAAAAAAATACACGAAATTCTGTTTTAAGTGGATTTTTCCACTTCCCAACACTCCATAATTCCCCAAAACCCTAGGGACTCCAATTTTGACCACTTTTCCATTTCCTAAACCCTAGAAAACCTAACCCTTGACCACCTTTTTCAATTTCTCATTAAATTTAACCAAATTCCCCATCATCCCACTCTCTATATAAACACTCACCTCCTCTCTACAAATCATTCTCTACACCATTCTCCACTCTACATATTCTCTCAATTCTTTTTAAGGAAGTCTCATGGAGAAAGATCAAAGGAGGAAGGGCGTAATAAGGAAGAAAACTAATCCTACCAAAAGAGCAAGACAAGGTGGAACTTCCAATAATCTGGGTAGTGCTAATGAGGAGCAAATGGTAAAACCTTTCCCCTCTCAAATTCAATTTAGGCATGGTGAGCATAGGAATAAGTTTTAAGTAATGATGAGTAGGAAGATTGTGCCAAATAGAGTGCCACATCCTTGATTGAAATTGGGTTATTGGACTAGATTAATTCATATGTTCATAGGATGGGGTGGAATGATTTTATTTTGATGCAGAATCCTTCTTATGCCATCCTCACTTATGAATTTCTCTCTTCTTTTGAGTTTAATGATTATACCCTTATGCTTACTTTTCGTTTGGGGAATGAGGAGTGTACTCTAGGCTTGTTTGAACTCAATGATGTATTCCATTTTCCTAAAAATCAAGATGCTAATGTTGTATATGATAGGAATGAGTTTTGGAGAGAATTAACTAAGGAAATGGGAGTTTTCTATAAGGCTCGGTCAGCAAAAGAATCAAGGATTCGATTGCCCGCGCTTAAGTACCTTCATAGGCTCATGGCACATTCTTTATTTCCAAGGAAAGAGGGTGACTTTGTGAATACCACCACTGAGCTAAACATTTTATATTGTATAGTGAATGATAGAAACCTTGATGTCTATCATGCTTTAACTGGGAAATTGAGAGATGTTGCTACAAAAGCAACTGGATCTATTAAGGTGGGAGGACTAGTAACAACATAGCCAAGTACTTAAACTTTGACATAGAGAACATGCCTTTTGAAAAGGTCCCAGGTCGTCACTTCATTGACACTAGCATGATGGAATCCATGGGAATGGTTAGAGTTGACCATACTGGGAGAGCTTTTCTTATCTTGCCTACACTTGTAGAGCAAGATAAAGAGGAAGACGAAGATATTTCTCTAAATAATGTGATAGAAAGGCTGGATAGTTTGGAGTTGCAAATTGGAGTCATAGATTCCAACGTAGGTAAGCTGAATTCTAAAGTGGTAGGCATGGGTCATACTTCTAGGCAAATGAATCGCACATTACAGATGATTAACCATAACCTTAATGCCTATTTCAGCTCTCAGAATTTTATCCCACCGCCATTCTCGCATGATGAAGATATGGCAGCATAAAAGTACTCCTCTAAGGATGAAGAGGAGGAATGAAGACCTTGTTTTGAATGGTGTTTAGGTCTAGCTTGAACAATGTTTATTTTATGTGTTTTCAATCCTTTTAATTGTGATGTTTTGTGGAACATTATGTGTTATGTTTTATGCTTTAAATTGAAGTATGTTTTTGTCTAAGTGGTTTTTGTTAAGGATTTTAATTTTAGGAATGTTACAAGGGTTTTTCTTACTTAAGTTAGTTTTGGAGATTTGAGAATAAGAATTGAAGAACATCAAGCTTCCTATTGAACAGGGGGTTTCTTCTATTCAATTGTGTTTATTCATTCTTAATTTTGATTTAATTTTCTTTTATTCTTCTTCTTTGTCTCTTATAATTAACATGAGTAGGTAAATTCTTAGTTAGGGTTCTTGTTGCAATTCAACCATGGGCTAATCATAATTAAACCTAAGCAATTAATCTAGATCCTTTGGTTGTTATTGAACTTAATGTCTTCTTAGGATTGATCACCCTTTGATTGAATATACACAATAAAACTTGATCGAGAGATGGGTTGTATTGGATTTAAACAATAACATGTTAGATGCTTTCTTAGTTGAGAAACACTTAAGCAACTAATATTGATTAAGGGTTGGTGCTTAAACTGGGTTAACCGAACACTTAGTAGGCGAGAGCTTTAAATCTAAAAACGTCAATTTACTTGGTTAATCATAGGGTTGTCATAGGAGGAAAGCCTATGATTCTTAAGAAACCCTCAAATTGGATTAAGGTTAGGTTTGGCTTAGCAGTTACTTGATCTTAAATAAAGGTTGAATTGGTAATAAGAACCGTAGCTCTCTAAAGTGATTGTTATTTCATTGTGATTTTTTATTTTTTTGTCTTAGTTTAATTTTTAGTTTAATTCAAAATACCATTTTTCGTTGTTTAAACAAACAAACACAACTAGTATCACTGTAGTTAATCTGTAATCTCTATGGGATCGATATTTAATTACTACTTGTACGAATCCGTATACTTGCGAAAACCCATCATTTATTATAGAATATGCATTGCAATTTCTTCATTTGGCATGATGAGTGGCTTAATGAAAGGATGGTGATGGTTTTGAATGAATTAAAGAGGCTAAATGGGAATTTGGAAATGATGCATAACAACAACACTAACAAGTGGGATGAAGGCAATACTCATAATGAACTGGGTTTGATGAAGGCGAAACTTGTATTGACTGAGTTAGAGAAGAAGAAATTAAAAAGGAGCAAAGATATGTATAATATGGATTTGTATGTGCTTGTAATATTCATGGTAGTTTATGTGTTTATGTAAGCTAGTAGAGGCAATTAGATGCAACTTTTTATAATATTCATGCTAATGTCTTAGAAGCAGGTTTGTAAGAGTAGATAATGTGTTCTTGTAATAAGATACTAGTAATGCTAGTTTGTTGTTATATTAATTCAGGTGTTGCCTCATTATTTGATTTTTGGATGTTTAACATCATATATGCCTCAGTGTTAATGACCTTGGACATTAGCTTCCTAGAACACTATCAATAGGCTTATATTAACATTCAAAGAAATTACAAATTCCTGGACAATAGTTGAAAACAAAATGGACAGTAGTAGAAAATAAATTGATAACAAAATCATTTATTAATTATAGTAGATATTGTAATTGAACATCTACTTTTTAATCATAATGTCATTGTGAATAAAAAATAAAGATTTGGCCTAATTTTCGCTTTCTTGGATAGAAGCTAATCAATAACTATCCACAAAAAATAATGATACTAACAAAATATTAGTCACAACATTCATTCTCAGTTTAAATAATTGAGAATGCACCTTAACTTTTTTTAAATTTTTACTGAGGCTTGGGCAAAACGTCATGCCCTTGATAGCTTTCCAAATTAGTGTTCAATGTTGTGGTTGTATTGCTTCTAGGCTTAGATATGGCACCCATTGGTAGTTGTGTTTCTTTATGCAATGGTCCCTTCCTTTTGGTGGCAGCCGTGCTTTCTTGTGATAAAATTTTGATGCAAGGCTCCTTGTTTTTGGATTGTTGAGTAGCTGTACTTTGTGTATTCCTTAATGTATTAGGCTTTTTAATTTGGATTCCAGTTGCTACAGATCGAGCAACTTGTGTACCACTGATGAACTTGACATTGCTTTCACTGGGCATCTATTATCACAATAGCTCACAAATTTCACATTTCACACATTTCATATTTGCTTCAAATTTCATAAATTTCACACTTCACATTTCAATTATAAATAACTTTTACCCAAAAAACCATATTTCTTGTATAAGCTGAAATGCATAGTCCATATCCTTTTCGAGCATGTTTTTTTTCATTTACAATGGATGTCATGGTTGCCTTATCAAATAGAACCTCTCTTGCTAGATCCAATCTTGTTGAATGCTCTATTGAAGGACCTTCTTTTATTGGTGGGACACTATTTCTTGAAGATACACTTTGGCTTGATATAGACTCTCTACTTGGCAAATTAACTTTTCTCTTCATCTTAACACATGAATGTCATAACATCAAAATAATGAACAAATAAAAAAAATCAAATAACTGATAAACCAAAAAAATACTCACAGGTCTTATGCAAGTTTCAAGTAGAGGAGGAGGGTCATAGTCATCTTTAAATGGGCAACCTCTTTTATTATGCCCATATGCAAAGCAATGTTTGCATTGCATTTGTACCATATGTTTGCTTAATTTGTAGACATCCCTCTCTTTAGTTGCTTTCTTTCTTTGTATTTTAGGTTGACCAGGCATTTTCCTAAATTGAGTAGGAGCAACTGGTGAGTCAGTTATACTTAGCCACATAGCTTTTCCATTCAGTGGCTCAATTGCACAACTGTAAGCTTAGAGATACATCTTTTTCTTGTAACCACTTCAACATAGTCTGCTGCATCATACTTCATATAATGAACCGATGAGATCCCATGTATGCAGGGTATACCTGTTAGTTGCCATCCTCTACAACTACAAGTATGTTCTTGTAAATCAACTATAAACTGCTCATCACCAACTCTCACTTGAAACTTATCATGAAATGCAAGTTTAGCAACACAGAACCTTGAATTCTATTTCAAGTCCTCAACCTTTTTTCTAATTCTTGGGCATAACTTATCACTATTATTAGCCATTAAATCTAATTTTATTTTCATCCTCTCCATTAGTGCAGACCTAATCTCCTCTAGCATGTCAATAATATGCAATGTTCTTGGTTTGCAAATCCACCCATTAAAGGTTTCAACCATGTTATTATCCATACTGTCACACTTAGTTATTATCAAAATAAAAGCCTTACAAAACACCTTTGGATCTTTGGCAATAAAATCATTGGCAACTGCTTCATTAACCTCCCTTCATCAACTTCAAGCTCAAACCTGCCTTCTCTATGAACCCTTTTTAATTTAGCTATATAGAATCTCAATTTAGCATAAAGACTCTCTAATGACCCTATCAGCATTTCCATTGTAAGTTTTCTTGCTTTATAACATGTTGATGTTACTACTTTGAGGGAATATTTCACCATCATATCACTCACCATCAAATTCACATTATACTTAGGATTTCTCCTAAATTGCTTCAAATATTCAGTTGCAAGCCACTTAATAATGGCCATCCTATTCGTAATAGTCCTTGAACAACTACGGGCTACTTTACATGTCTTCATAATAAAGCTTAATTCAGATGTATCTTTTGAGGCATACAATTTATATAACCAATTCTCTTGACAATGAGCCTCCATTCTCTTTGGACACGTCCTCTTCCACCATATATTATAGCCATTTACAATGGCATAATTCTGCATAACCCCGCCCCCCCCAAACTGATCAACATTAGTGAATTTCATCCCGGGAATAAATTCAAAATTTTTATGATCATAATTAACATCATAAACTATTTCTTTTTTGGACTGCCTCCTTTTCTTACTATCCCAATCATCTTCATCACTACTAATAGGTGTTTCAACCCCTCACTATCAATATACTCAGAATGGTATCCACTATTATCACTATTAATCTTATTGCCCTAGCTAGTACCAACCCCCGAACTACCTTTAAACCCCCTCTTACACTTATCAAATCCTAGCCCAACACCATGATCAACTACAACATCATTAAATTCTTTCAAATTCTTCCTTGCAATCACTAATTCATCATCGGATGAATTAGGGTCCCCTGGTGATACACTACGTTCTTTATCATTATTAAGGACATAATCTTCATTAGCAGCATCCCCATTATTATTTTCACCCACTTCCATTCTAGTTTCTTACTGGCTACTATCCCTCGCATCAGTGGCAGCTGGATTACACAAAGCTTCAACATATGTTTTTAAGAAACCATAATCTAAAGTTGCATCAATCATCTCTTCACAAGCTTCCTCAGTCTCAACTATAACTAATCCTAAAACACCTAATGGGACATACCTCGTAGGAGGGTTATACCCAATCCTTAATACATCTGTATACCTTAATTCAATAATTAGCTTCTCTATTTTAACCATTATCAAGCTTTAAATATCCAAGTTAATATGTTGGCCACCTGTGTATTTGAAAATAGGTCTGCTAATAAACATTCCCCCATGCCAAAGTTCTATAGGCACACTGTGGAAGAAAAAAATCCAAATAAAAAATCAATATACTCTGCATGAACCTTTTTTTTTATTAATAAAAAAATACAAATACAACAAACTTTACTAATTTTTTAATATGCTAATACAACAAACTTTCATAAAGTCACCAATTTATGATTTTATTATTATATCCAAGAACTACTCCCAATGTTCAACTTAAACCTAATGTATATAATAATGCATTCCAACACATAAATGCCCATATGCAAAAGTATATTAAACCCTAAAACTAATCACAATTTTAGCTTACCTTTTCTTTTTTCTTCACTACTTTCCCATCTTCAAATTCGACTTGAGAAGACAACGGTCAGACCAAATTGAATGGGTAGATAAGGATAAATGAGGAGATGATGTTGATAATCGAAGATGATAAGAGTTTTGTTCTTGTTGGGGAAGAGTTTCGTTCTTATTGGGGAAGAGTTTTAGAGATATTCGATGTGAGAAGAGGTTTCTAGCTAAGGGAAGATAAACAATGTTCAAGAAAATTGATCCCTTTTAGAACCCTAATAACATGAAAAAAATAATTGACATATATGATAACATTCTATTGTGTCCAAAATAGTAAGTTTTGAAATTTTCACTTTCCTTTTTTATCAATTTGCACATGTGTTATTAAGTCACATGTCAGCGCTTCCACATCATCACTAAAGCATCTAATTTTGACTAAAGATAGATTTGCACTAAATCAAAAAGTTAATATGTCAATTCATAATAATTTTGAAATTTGGATAGATTTGCAAAATGATCATTAATTCACGGTAGATAAATATAAAAAACCCAAAACATAATAACATCAATAATTTCTTAAAAGGAAAAAGGAAGAAATAATGTTATTGAAAAGAAAGCACCATAAACTTGAGTTAGGGCTCAAAATCCCCTTGAAATGAACAAGAAAATCTAGCAATTCATCTTCTCCTAAAATCTTATTCTTATTCTAAAAGTTATTATTTTTGTTCTTTTTTTCTCTACGTTCTTCTCTTCCTTTTAAAAGCACTCTCACCCCTTTTTTTAAAACATCAGGACATTACTAACATTAACTCTCTTAATTATCTCACTACATTATTCCTTTTTCTTAATAACACTCTTAAGCCCATTTTTAAAAACTCCTAAAATTTTATTAACAATAACTCTCAACAATAGCTCTTACATTTATCCCTATTTACTTCTTATAGTAACAATAACTTAAGATAAGAATTCTGCCTAATTGGATTCAAATTTGGAGTTAGTTTCTTCATAAGAATTATAGCCATGGGTCTTCACTTTCTATAGAGCCTTAAATCACTTGAATTGGACCTCTTTAGCCTAAGATATGGCCTAATTACTAACATTTGCTCAATATAGTGATGAATCTGCATCTTCTAATTTCGGCCCAAATTTTGACAATGCAAACAAACTCTGATCTTAAGTAATAAGCCCAATTCAGAAACTTTAAGAAGTTTACTTCGCTTTCCAAGAAGGTCACTTTCACATTATAAGGCTCGAGGGACTCAAAAACTTTCATCGAAACTTGGAGGTCAAAGTTGCCAACCAACTGAAAATTGCACATTTTGCTTAATGCCTTAATTTTGACTCCTAATTCAAAAAACACATTAATTAGCTCATAATATCATAAAAATCATCATCAAACTAAGTGTTAAAGAATAAATAAATAATATATATTCTGCTCTCATCAACCATTATCTCACAATAAGCATTCATTACTTTATATAATTACATAGTAAAGCACAAAAAAAAATAATGAAAAATAAAAAGAACTAAAAAGTTAAGCAACAAAATATACAATCCTCTAATGCAATGCTAATTCATAAAATGACCCTGTTTATACAAAATAACTTAGTTCTTAGGGGTGACTAAGGTTTCTGAATAAATCTAATCAAAAGTTGAACTAACTCAGATTAGTTCGGTTTGATTTTGTTATTTTGTTTATGAACTAAACCATACAGAATCCTTGGTTTGGTTTTATACTATAAAATTTGATTAAATAAAATTAATGAATAAACCAAAGCTATATATATTTTTATTTTTTAAATAGTATAACAATTTAATATAAAAATATAAAAATAATTAATAATTGTAAAATTCAATTTGGTTCGGTCGATTTAGTATTTGATTTGCTTAGATTCTATTCGGATATAGTTCAATTTGATTTTTTTGGGGTTCGGTTTAATTAATTCAGTTCAATAAGAAAATAGCCAAATACCAACTGAATTAATCAAATGCTCACTCCCATTAGCTCACGAATGAATAATTATCTCATTATGACAAATCATGTAGCCCAAAATCACAAATAACAACTTTAGCAAGTATTATTTATTTGTACATGAAAGAATAATGTATAATTGAAGCAATTTTAATTTAAGTGTATAGAAAAATTTGGCAATTCTTATATATATATATATATATATATATATATATATATATATATATATATATACTCTCAACTATAGTTAAAAGTTGACGTTAAACTCTAATATTTTGTTGCAAAACTTAATGTGTCAAATTTGACTTAAATAAGATCCTTTGCTAACATAATTCTAAACTGACAATATATATATGATTAAATTTGAAGTGTGAGGCTACCTTTCCATGACTTTTGTAGTAGATAGTGAGTCATTTATCATTTTAATAATACTAAGAAAAAAATTCACCATTTTAACCTGTGAAATATGACAACCCAGGAAATAAAATAATTAACTCCAAAGTTACCTGAAGCAAAAAAATTAAAGTTGAGAACTTAGGAAACAAAATAACTATTTGTAAAGCTACATGACCCAAAAAAAAAATCTATGGTAATAACAAAGAGTAAGACAACACAAAATGATAAAACCAACCTAAGTGAATTGATGATAATGCTATGTTTCTTCATGAAAAATAAGAATAACATTTTGTTTTCCATATTTAGGCCCTTTCGGTTTCCAATGGCTACAAGATTGAATTCTCATGGCTACTATAAACTTATACCAATTTATAGCTTTATTTTTTTTTTATAAAAAAATACAAATAAAGCCATAATAAATTCAAAATACTTTACAATTTGAATAATCAATTATGTATATTCCAAAAATAAAGAATATAGTAATTAAATTGGAAAAACAATATAAAAGAACAAAATTGTAGAGTGATAAAGAAGAATAACAAATAACAACACTATTTTTGTATTGAGTAATAAATTATTAGGTTTTGTAATCCATAATGTAGCAGAAAACAAAAACTTTTAACCACAAAACTTATAACCCGGATCTATGTAATTCGAATTAGATCAATTGAGAGGGTATTCTAAAACACACCAAGATGATTTTTAGGTAAGAACATTAGAAGGAAGAGAGGGTGTTTACTCCGGTGAGGGTATTCTAAAACACACTAAGATGTCACCAAAAGATCACGTCCTCTACGATATCCACATGAACAAGATGATCCAAAACAAAGTAGGTCTGCTAGAACCTTTGTTGTCTTACAACATATTTTCTCTCTATATCTTTTCTTTTCACAAAAGAAGCGTAGGAAGAAGAAGTAGAAAATGTGGCTTAACCTTAAACATAAACCCTAAAGAATGAGATATATTAATCGCCATCCTTTCTAGGGTTTTATACATCTCCATTTACCAAAATAGTTTGGGTAAGTTTAAACTTCTTTTTTTTTATTCTAATTCCCAAATTAGAATCATTTCCTATTTATTTTAGATAACTCTTACTTTAAATAAATTAGGAAATAAATAAATACTAAATACACATACACACACACACACACACACATATATATATATCTAGGATAGATTGATCAAGGATATATTCCTTTCTGAGCTCTAGGAGCATTAGCAGCTGGTTTATCTGGGATAGATTAATCAAGAATATATTCCTTTCTTTCTTGCTTAAGAATAATTCTTAAGTTTCTATACCAATCAAAGAAGTTAGTCCTATTAAGTTTATCCTTCTCAAAGATCGATCGTAGTGACAAATTAGATGTGGTGTTTGATGCCATTTTCTATAATAAATATATATGCAATGTACTCATTATTTTATCAAGTTATTTTAATGAGGCATAATTATAAATCCCATAAAAATTTATTCAAATTAATAACCCTCAAGTTAACTTGTAAATTTTAGTGGTCTAAGATCCATATGTCACCATACTCTAAATGAGCTTTGGCTAATCACCTAAAGTTATGGTTATTTAGGTAGGTAACTTTTACCAATTACATCTTATGTAACTCTTAGAAAGGTATGGGATTTAACATCACATGTCCATATTAAAAATCCCATATGATGCCCTAGGTCCAAAACCCTTTTGATGACCTAGTTAAGTCAAACCATAACAAACATTTGGAAATCACTCTTTTCTAACTTGCCT
Organism: Mallotus nudiflorus; assembly: GCA_947683625.1. Classification (NCBI taxonomy): domain Eukaryota; kingdom Viridiplantae; phylum Streptophyta; class Magnoliopsida; order Malpighiales; family Euphorbiaceae; genus Mallotus; species Mallotus nudiflorus. The sequence goes on from CANTUR010000142.1 coordinate 1,497,028, forward strand.
TCCTTGGATCATTTAATACACCCTGCTGTGGTAGACCTATATATAATAATTTAAGGCTTGATAAGTGTTTAAGCATATGGGAGGCATTATAGTGACTTAATATTGAATGAGGGCTCCTATTTGTTTTACCTTATTTGGATATTATTTTATTGCAGACAAACATCACATGCATAACATCTCATACATAATAATAATAATAAAGCAATAAAGTAAATGTGACATAGCATGGCCCAAATCTAGATTGTTCTTTATAAGCTAATATGAAGATCAATGATCAATCCTAAGTAATAGGACTTCCTCCATTTTAAGCCTTTCACCTTGGATTTCCACTATGAGTTTCCACCTTGGATCTCTATTCTTGGCCTCCTTTTGTGTCTCCATGTTGGATCTTTATTTACATTACATTACAAGCTGTAATCTATGCTTCTATTACTACTAAATAAAATAAAATTACAATAAATGAAAAATGACTCGTAGACCGTATTTAATAAATTATAACCTATAAAATGAATAACAAAAATCCAATCACATTAGTCTTAAGGGCCATACTATACACAATGCATATTACACTAAACATATAGAGCATAATAAATTAATTTTTATTAAAAATAATTATTATAGTGAGAACAATTTATGTGGCGGATCCATTCGACGGTCTCGCAAGCTGATTAGCGAGTGAGGGTTCATTAGTATGTTCAAAGCATGCTAATTTTGTTTAACACTTGAACAAGAATGCAAATAATCTTTGTATTTGCACTATGTAGATTTTCACAGTGTGCATGACCTTATGCTTAAAAGTGCATGGACATGTGCACTATATAATGTCAAAATTTATGTGACGTTGTTCTATGCACAGTCGTGTGCCTTAACCATACGGCCATGAGACCTATACATCTAAATTTTTGCATTCAAAAACAGCATGTAATTTCTAAAAATTCGTACTACAAATGGTGTTTAATCATATTAAACAACCATAGACATTAATCCAATTAATGTATAAAATTGTCTTCAATGTAGACATTAATCATTATATAGAAACATTCAATTGACATTCTAAAAAAAAAATTCAAAATCAAATACATATATATCGTATATATATACAAAAACCAATTTCCACATCTTATGAATATATCACATATATCATAATATCAATCTAATCGAATTACAAACGGCTCTAATACCACTATTGGAAAACAAGTAGGGTGATCTAATCACTTGTGTGGATTTGGTTTCATCACATGAGATGACATCTATATATACCTATCAGAGCACGCAACACTTGTGCTCCTAGGCGGAGAGCCATGCTTTCTCACACGATCATGCATAAGAGTTCCTAAAAATTAGATAGTCCATGCATCTCCATGCATCGCATCACCATGCACTATAATCCTTTGCTCTGATACCACTATTAGGTTTCGTGATCCATAACGTAGTAGAAAAAAAAACTTTTAACCACAAATCCTATAACCCGGATCCATATAATTTTAATTAGATTGATTGAGAGGGTATTCTAAAACTCAATAAGACAATTTCTAGGCAAGAACATTGGAAGGAAGAGAGGGGATTCACTCCGGTGATACCTTGCCTCGAGCTGTTTATGTCTTCTTATCGGATTAAGGCGTCACTAAAAGATCACATCCTCTACGGTATCCACACGAACAAGATGATCCAAAGCAAAGTAGATCTGCTAGAACCTTTGTTGTCTCATAACATGTTTTCTCTCTATGTGTTTTCTTTTCATAAAAGAAGTGTAGGTAGAAGAAGGAGAAAAAGTGGCTTAACCTTAAACATAAACCCTAGAGAATGAGATTGATTTATAGCCATCATTTCTAGGGTTTCATACATCTCACTTACCAAAATAGTTTTGGTAAGTTTAAACTTCTCTTTCTATTTTGATTCTAATTCCAAATTAGAATCATTTCTTAATTATTTTAGGTAACTCTCACCTTAAATAAATTAGGATATATATATATATATATATATATATATATATATATATATATATTACTTATTTATTTAATCTTATATAGAGATAATTATTGGGCTTATTAACCTAAGTCTATTTTGTGTTTGTTCTAAGTGTACGACCCTGTAGGATCACACAATGTTGGCAGTGGGCCTAAATTTCCTATTTTAGCCCATAAGTCATAATTGGTTTCTAGCAAGACATTATGACTACCTAAGTTGTGTGAAGGTCGATAATCCGACATAACCTAATACATAGCGTGTATTATAGTCCTTTTGTCACATGATATCCTGATTAAACATAACACATGAATTATGTCATCTTTAAATTGTTCAATCATATTGTTTCTCAATCCTAAGTAAACTGACACTGATAACTCTTCATCATTCTAACATGGCCATGCATTTATTTTCAGTCTAACTCATCGAGGGGCCCAACAGATATATTCTCAAAATAATTGAGGGACAAATTCCATCTTAACCACTCGTATTCCTTACACAACTCATTCTATATCCAATCACAACCTATTTTACCATCCGATTAAAGTATGGTGTAGGGATGTGTCAAAATACATAACTTATCATATAGAAAAATATAGTGATCTCAGGTCAGAGGACTCAAATAATACTACTATGATGAGAATTACCTATGACGATAATCCATGTGGTATTCTCAAAGTGGCTCAATCCAATACATCATTTTTCTAAATATGTACCTATGAGTTTGACTTAATATTTCATTTACACGATTAGTAAAACTTAATCACCAGTCAACCTCATACTAGTCTTTATTCATTGTTATTCCCATAATAATAATCGATTAAGGATATTTAGATTAGAATTTAAGTATTACCTAAGAGTTTTACTATCAAGTCATTTACTTAATGATCTTATTAGAATTAACTAATCAAGGATTATAATAGAATTAACCAATAATAATAAAAATGCCTCTTTATTTTTAAAATAAAAAAATGACAATGTCAAAATATAACCATTACATAATTGGCCTAGGGCATATCACTAATATAAATAAATAAAAAAATAGAATAAGATTGTATGAGGTGAATCAAACAACCTATAACATATTGTACATTTTGATTTTATTGTTGATTTAAAGAGATAACCTATGAAAAAACTTTAAATTTTGATGTTGAAGATGACTATAAGCAATTCTAGAAGAAAACAATCATCATCAGGAGTTCTTTCATTAAAAGGATGAAGATGATTACCATCACTGTAACTATAAGGTTTCTCTCTGAATCGAGAACAACGAGACTCCTTAGAGTGAGAGAATAAATACCATTTTTTAAAGGATGATTTTTTAAACCTTTGCGGTCTTCATATTCCCTTTTGTTTCCTTTTCTTCTTCTTCTTTTTGTAGCTAATTAAAAGTTAAAAGATTAAAAACATTTACAATGAAAAGGACTCAGTCATCATTCATCAAGGACCTACAAGTAATAATCCTTTATGAATTAAAAATAAATTCATTTGTAGATGGAGATTTAAAAAAATCAGGAGAGAGTATATGTTAAAAGCGTTAATTTGGAATTTAACATAAAAGGGAGAGGAGGAGGAAGAATCACTAGCATATATTGTTGAGTCAACAAAAAAAATGGACCTCACCATGCATGCCACTTTAGTAAAGGCCTAACAACAGTTTGTATAACTGTTAGAGTAGAGTTTTACTTGAGTCAAATTTCACACATTAAGTTCTACTTAGGAAAAAAGAGAGTATTAAGGTTTAATGTCAACTTTGGCTTATAGTTGAGGATCCTATTTGATTCTTTGGCCAAATCTTAATGTCTAATTACCTTCCCTTAGGGAGTAATAATGCTTAATATTCATGCCTCTTGTCAAATTGTTTTGTCCGAAGCTAGTCTTGTAATAATTAGAAAAGATTGTAATAGAAATACAATAGGAAGAGTTATTGAGTGAAAAAATTATGAAAAAAGCTAAGACACTACTGCTCTAATTTTGCAATAGCTAAGGGAATTCAAAAGTGCATTTTTGAAGTTGATTGAAATTTGGTTTATGAAACTATTACCAAAAGGTAGAACATTTTTTAAGAGATATAATCAATTATGAAATTTGTTTTGTGAAAATTTAACCAATCTCGTTTTTAAAATAAATCTAAGGGATTAGATTACTAAAGCAATTGTCTCTTTCAAATTACTAGCATATTAGTATTGTAATGCACCACTTGAATTTTTAGCATTGTTTCATTATACAACATTTCTTATTTGGCTAAAAAAAGGCATTGGAAATTTAAGATAGAGTTGAAAAATTAAGCAACAAAGTTTATCATCCTTTAATATAATGTTAATTGATAAATGATAAATGATCCATTTTTACAAAATAACTTGGCTCAATATGGAGCCTAGGTCAATGCTTTAGCTAGTATTATTCCCGATTACCGAATCCCTTCTCATTTGTACAAAAATTAATAATGTAAAATGTAGGGTGAGTAAAAGCTAGGGGAATCCAAGGGTTTAAAATCTTCAAAACCATACCAAGTTTTTGAAATTCAAATTAAAATATCTAGTACCATACCAAATTTAAAATTTTCCATTACTGTACCATTCTATTTTTTAGGATAATTAGGTACGAAAATTCAGTCATTTAGATGAGAATTTAAAATTTTAAACACATCCATCTAAAAAAATAGATAAAAATATACAATAAATTTATAGTACAAAATGAGAAATTATAACACTATTTCCTATAAAAAATCAAATTGAGAATCAATAAAATCGAAATTAAATGAAAAATTATAGATATATAAATATATTAAAATCAATCCCAAAAAATTGCTGAATAAAATTAATATCATCACTTTTAATTAACCAAATGAGTGCAAATGACTTGATTTTAATTGGATACAATTTTCTGATTTTTCATATTTTGAATTTAAATTGTGACATAATAAACATTTCACATTCTTACTTTTTTTATTATTAAGTAAGAATATGGAGTGTCCATTACATCAAAATTTAATTTTAAAATATGGAAAAGAATTTAACATTATGGGTGTGTTTGTATCGAGGTTAAAAAAAGGAGGTGTAACAGTTATATGCATAACTATTAAGGAAATAACAGTTACATGTGTAATAATTTTATTGTTTACCTTGTTTGGTAAATTAAGGATAATGCATAAACTATGTAATTGATTTTTTTAAAAAACTATTAATATATAAGGAACAATTAAGATAACATAAATAAATAAATAAATTTTCCATAAATAATAAAAATAATTTTTTAAAATATTAAAAATTATTAGAAAATTTTCATAAAGATAAAATTACATAATATATTTTATAATTAAACTAAAAATAATAAAACCACCATAAAAAATAAATTATTTTTTTTTATAAATTTGATTTATATTTTATTAATGTGGAAAATTGAGAAAATGAATAACTTATAAATAAGAATAAAATGAAAGAACAATGACAAATGTGTATGTTTTTAATAATTTTTTTTTTTTTTTTACAAACCATTACCCTATCTCTAACTAGGTTAACAAAAATACACATAAATGAGATTAACTCTTAAAGGGGGGGGTTAACAATTAACCTTCATTGTCTAAATCTGCCAAACAGGGTTAAAGGAGGTTAATGCATTACATGAATAACATTTACCCTCCTTTAACCCTAATCCAAACGTATCCTATATGGTTTTAATAATAATAATAAAGTAAGAATGTGGAATGTTTATTATCTAGTCATATTATTATTATTATTATTATTATTATTATTATTATAGCATGGTGGCTCCATCTTTTGTTAAATTCACTAATAATTTATTAATATTTTTATATTATTTATTAAATTAATTTTGGATTTTTCAATTTCGATACGGTTTCAATATAGTTTTTGGTTCGATTTTTTTTTTAAATTGAGTATTGTACCAAATTAGTCACTTCTTTAGTTTGGTTTTGTTGGAGTTAAAATTATTCAATTTTATATAATTTAATATCTTTTAATTTGAAATTTCAGTTCAGTTCGATATTTTTTCTTGTTGATTACTCAAATTGTAAAGATTTGATTTAAAAGGATAGAGAAGATTGGTGATAGTTCTTATTTTATAGAAATAACATTTCAAATCTAAGGGTTTATTTGGTATTGATATAATTTTTTTTAAAAAAATTGTAACATGGTATTTTTAAAAATTTAAGTACAAAAATTAAAGAAGAATATATTGTATTAATTTAAGTTGCAAACATTTAATTTTAATTTTCAAAATAAAATAATGAAACCACTTTATTAAATATGATTTTTGAAAATCAAAGCAAATTAAAAATCACTGCCAAAAAAGTTATAAATTTTATTTTTTAAAATAAATAAATTAATTTAATTATATATCAATTATAAACGGCGCCGTTTTGCTAGAAAAAACCGGCAACCGAACCGAATAACGCGTTTTCAGTAGCTAAAACCGGTCTGGGTAGGGCAAATTCGTCTATAAATAAGAGGGTTGGGGATTCAGTTTCATTTTGTTTCGAGAGTTCTTCTCTCTTTGGGAGAATACTTTCTCGCAGAGACCTCTCGGCGGCACAGATCTCTCTCTCTCTCTCTCTCTTCTCTTTTACACTTATAACAAACGGTACCAAAAATTTTAAATTAAACTCAAAAAAAGGAAAAAAGAAAAACTCTGTAAATCCAACCGAAAACAACACTAAAGCTAAAAGTAACAAGAATTGAGGGTTAGGGTTTTGTTAATTGATCGGAAAATGGATATGAGATTTCCTTACTCGCCGGCGGAGGTCGCCAAAGTCCGCATGGTGCAGTTCGGCATACTCAGCCCCGATGAGATTGTAAATTTTTTTCTTCTCATCTCTCTTTTTTTCATTTTCGTTTAAGCAAAAAAGAAATGTTTTGAACTTTTTTATTTTTATTTTTTTGATTGTTGAATTTATTGTTTTGTGGTTGTTGTGGCAGAGACAAATGTCTGTTGTGCAAATTGAGTTCAGTGAAACGACAGAGAGGGGCAAGCCGAAGCCTGGCGGTTTAAGTGATCTTAGGCTTGGTACAATTGATAGAAAGGCTAAGTGCGAGACTTGCACAGCAAACATGGCTGAGTGTCCAGGTCATTTTGGTCACCTGGAGTTAGCTAAGCCTATGTTTCATATAGGCTTTATGAAGACAGTGCTTAGCATCATGCGATGTGTTTGTTTTAACTGTTCCAAGATTTTGGCAGATGAGGTATTTTCCTCCTCCTCTGTCTTTAGAATTCAGTTGCTATAGCTATAGTTTCTTGGAGGAGGTGAATTACTGTTATAAGTATTCAAAAGTTGACATTTGATTTAACTGGACTTTAGCAGATTTCCAAGTGGTACTTCTGATACCTGGATTTTTTTTTTTATGCAATTGACTGAAGTAATTGAGGGCAAGTTATTCATGTATGTGTGAAAAAAAAAAAAAAAGAGAATTTTGTGACAGTTGATTGACTGGAATGGGAAATAGTATCAAGTTGGCACAGTTGATTGATTGCTAAATCAAATATTAAGTCCACCTTTAATTCCTTTGGATAGACCAGTGATTTTTCTTTCTTTATATTTCACGATTTGGTAACTTTCTCATATCCGGTTTTGTTGTCCTCCTGCAGGAAGACCACAAGTTTAAGCAAGCCTTGAAAATAAAGAATCCTAAGAACAGGCTTAAAAAGATTCTTGATGCATGCAAGAGTAAGACTAAATGTGAAGGTGGGGATGACATTGATGTTCAAGGTCAAGATACTGACGAGCCAGTGAAGAAGAGTCGAGGTGGGTGTGGTGCCCAGCAGCCTAGGTTGACTATTGAAGGTATGAAGATGATTGCTGAGTACAAGGCCCAGAGAAAGAAAAATGATGACCAGGAACAACTACCTGAACCTGTGGAGAGAAAGCAGACACTTACAGCAGAAAGGGTAATTTATTGTATGTTGGGAATACCTCTGCCCCAAGTGGTACATGATGTTAACCTTCTGTATCTGTCCTGTAGGTTCTTGGTGTTTTGAAAAGGATAAGTGATGATGATTGCCGATTGTTAGGATTTAACCCAAAATATGCGCGCCCAGATTGGATGATTCTGCAAGTCCTTCCAATCCCACCACCTCCTGTGAGGCCCTCTGTGATGATGGATACATCCTCAAGGAGTGAGGTAAGCTTCCTTTTCCATTGTTTATGGCATATGAAGCTCCTGTATTTACTGATACTGGTTTATTTGTTTCTTTTGGGCGCATACAATGTTAATTTGGGCTTCAGTGATATCTATGCAAATACTGTACTTATAATGATTCTAATATTGTGTCTTTGCTGAATCCAGGATGATTTGACTCATCAATTGGCAATGATTATTAGGCACAATGAGAATTTGAGAAAGCAGGAGAAAGGTGGGGCACCTGCACACATCATATCGGAGTTTGCACAGTTGCTGCAGTTTCATGTAGCTACCTATTTTGACAATGAGCTTCCAGGACAGCCAAGAGTATGTATCCATAGATATATACATGCATTTGTCCGAAGTATAATTGTATAAACATTGGGATATTTGTACCCGGCCTATCCTGTAGGAAGAAGTCTATAGTAACTTGCTGATAAATTTACTGAGCAGGCTACGCAGAGGTCTGGGAGGCCTATCAAATCAATATGCAGTAGGCTTAAGGCCAAGGAGGGCCGGATTAGGGGCAACCTGATGGGGAAACGTGTGGATTTTTCTGCTCGTACAGTCATTACTCCGGATCCCACTATTAACATAGATGAGTTAGGTGTGCCATGGAGTATTGCACTAAATCTGACCTATCCAGAAACTGTGACTCCATATAACATTGAAAGGTGCATACATGTCATGCTTTAAACTTCAATTTTTTTCCGGTTTTATTTATTTATTTTGTTTCAGTCAAATTATTCTCTTAAAAACAGGTTGAAGGAGCTTGTTGAGTATGGACCACATCCTCCACCTGGTAAAACTGGTGCAAAATATATCATAAGGGATGATGGTCAAAGACTTGATCTACGTTATTTGAAGAAAAGCAGTGATCATCATTTGGAGCTTGGTTACAAGGCATGGTCTTATATATGAAAATCTTACTTTAACTAACCTCAACTAGCAATCTTTGTTTATTACTTTATGGAAGGCTGCACTCGTGTGCCCTCCTTTCCCCCACCCTGCACTAGCTGGAGAGCACTTTGTTCTTACAGTGAGTCCCTTTACTAATATTTTGGCCTGTGGTTTCAGGTGGAGAGGCATTTGAATGATGGTGATTTTGTGCTCTTCAATCGTCAACCAAGTCTCCATAAAATGTCAATCATGGGGCATAGAATCAAGATTATGCCATACTCAACGTTTCGCTTAAACTTGTCTGTTACTTCACCATACAACGCTGATTTTGATGGTGATGAAATGAACATGCATGTTCCTCAATCATTTGAAACTAGAGCAGAGGTACTGGAGCTGATGATGGTGCCCAAGTGCATTGTTTCACCTCAATCGAACCGACCTGTGATGGGTATTGTCCAGGATACACTTCTAGGATGTCGTAAGATCACCAAGAGGGATACCTTCATAGAGAAGGTGATAGTTGGAGAATGACATTTCGGTTCCATTTGCTTTAATGTTATAGTTCTCTTCATTATGGTTTGTAAAAAAATTGTCCTCAATTGCTTTCATGCAGGATGTCTTTATGAACATCTTGATGTGGTGGGAAGATTTTGATGGGAAGGTTCCTGCTCCTGCAATTCTGAAGCCACGACCGCTTTGGACTGGGAAACAAGTTTTCAATCTTATCATTCCAAAGCCGATAAATCTTGTTAGGACTGCTGCATGGCACACAGATTCTGAAAGAGGAGTTATTACTCCAGGGGATACTCTGGTTCGAATAGAAAAGGGGGAACTACTATCTGGAACTCTTTGTAAGAAAACTCTTGGGACGTCCACTGGAAGTCTTATACATGTCATTTGGTACGCATTTCCATATTTACATATAGTAATAGACACTTTCTTTATGCTCTATTTTCAGTTTGTGCTATTGACCTGAATAAATTGACAAATACAATATCAGTACATTTAAATCTGGTTGGTCTGCTTCTCTCTGAAGATGTAGCCTAAAATTATTTGGAGTACAGGAGCTACTTTAGATGAAGGCTTAGTTCAGATGAATGCATTTTGTGCAGCTGATCTAATAGAATATTGATTTGAGCATCTCCATTGAGAGTTGAATTTGGGAAACTTAGCATACTGGTTCATTTATGCTATTCATGTGTGCAGGGAAGAAGTTGGTCCAGATGCAGCTCGGAAATTTTTGGGCCACACACAGTGGCTTGTGAATTATTGGCTTTTGCAAAATGGTTTTAGTATTGGAATAGGTGATACAATTGCTGATGCAGCAACTATGGAGACAATCAATGAAACAATTTCAAAGGCAAAACAAGCGGTGAAGGAACTTATCAGGAAGGCCCAAAATAAGGAGCTAGAGCCTAAACCTGGACGAACTATGATGGAATCGTTTGAAAATGAAGTTAACCAGGTGCTTAAATTGTGTTTTGTATTCTTTTCCTGTCTTTCTGGCTACCCTCTGTGTTTTTCTAATTTACTTCTAAGATTTCAGGTGTTAAATAGAGCTCGTGATGATGCGGGAAGCAGTGCCCAGAAGAGTTTATCTGAGAGTAACAACCTCAAGGCCATGGTTACTGCAGGATCAAAAGGGAGTTTCATTAACATATCACAGATGACTGCTTGTGTGGGACAGCAAAATGTCGAGGGTAAGCGTATACCATATGGGTTTATAGATCGAACATTGCCTCACTTCACCAAGGATGACTATGGGCCAGAAAGTCGTGGGTTTGTGGAGAACTCATATCTACGTGGGTTGACCCCTCAAGAGTTCTTTTTTCATGCTATGGGTGGTAGGGAAGGTCTTATAGATACTGCAGTGAAGACTTCTGAGACTGGGTACATCCAGAGGCGACTAGTGAAGGCCATGGAGGATATCATGGTAAAATATGATGGCACTGTCAGGAATTCTCTGGGGGATGTTATTCAGTTTCTGTATGGGGAGGATGGTATGGATTCTGTCTGGATAGAATCCCAGAAGCTGGATTCTCTAAAAATGAAGAAATCAGAATTTGATAGGGTCTTCAAATATGAACTTGATGATGAAAATTGGAATCCTAATTACATGTACCCAGAGCATGCTGACGATTTGAAAAATATCCGTGAATTGCGTGATGTGTTTGATGCTGAGGTTCAGAAACTTGAAGCAGATAGATACCAGCTTGGAACAGAGATCGCGACCACTGGTGATAGCTCATGGCCATTACCTGTTAACCTAGCAAGGCTTATCTGGAATGCACAGAAGACTTTCAAGGTTGATAAAAGGAGGATCGCAAGCATCCATCCAATGGAAGCTGTTGAAGCTGTTGATAAGCTACAGGAGAGATTGAAAGTTGTTCCAGGAGATGATCCTCTTAGTGTAGAAGCCCAAAAGAATGCCACTCTTTTCTTTGGTATTTTACTTCGCAGCACTCTTGCAAGTAAAAGGGTGTTAGAGGAGTACAGGCTTACTCGTGAAGCATTTGATTGGGTTATTGGAGAGATTGAATCAAGGTTCTTACAGTCATTAGTAGCTCCAGGGGAAATGATTGGTTGTGTTGCCGCACAGTCAATTGGAGAGCCTGCTACCCAAATGACTCTTAATACCTTCCATTACGCTGGTGTTAGTGCTAAGAATGTCACCCTTGGTGTTCCCAGGCTTAGAGAAATTATTAATGTAGCTAAAAAGATCAAAACACCTTCTCTTTCTATCTTTTTGGTTCCTGAATGTAACAAAACTAAGGAGAAGGCTAAGAATGTTCAGTGTACTTTGGAATACACTACTCTTCGAAGCGTTACTCAGGCTACAGAAGTCTGGTATGATCCAGATCCCATGAGTACCATTATTGAAGAGGATATTGATTTTGTGAAGTCATATTATGAAATGCCTGATGAAGAGATTTCGCCGGAAAAGATCTCTCCTTGGTTGCTTCGCATAGAGTTGAATCGTGAAATGATGGTTGATAAGAAGCTGAACATGGCTGACATTGCTGAGAAGATCAACCTCGAATTTGATGATGATTTGACTTGTATATTTAATGATGACAATGCTGAGAAACTGATCCTTCGGATACGTATAATGAATGATGAAGCACCAAAGGGGGAGCTGAATGATGAGTCAGCTGAGGATGATGTTTTCTTGAAAAAGATTGAGAGTAACATGCTGACTGAAATGGCTCTTCGAGGTATTCCAGATATCAACAAGGTTTTCATTAAACAGAGTAAAGTTAGCAAGTTTGATGAGAATGATGGATTTAAGACAATAGAGGAGTGGATGCTGGACACAGAGGGTGTCAATCTCCTCGCTGTCATGTGTAATGAAAATGTTGATGCTAGGAGGACAACCAGCAATCATTTGATTGAAGTTATTGAAGTTCTTGGTATTGAGGCAGTTCGTCGTTCCCTGCTGGATGAGTTGAGGGTGGTTATATCTTTTGATGGATCGTATGTGAATTACAGACATCTGGCTATACTCTGTGATACCATGACCTACCGTGGCCATTTGATGGCAATCACTCGTCATGGTATCAACCGGAATGACACTGGGCCATTGATGAGGTGCTCATTTGAGGAGACTGTGGACATTCTTCTTGATGCTGCTGTGTATGCTGAATCAGATTATTTGAGGGGTGTCACTGAAAATATAATGCTTGGTCAGCTTGCACCAATTGGCACAGGGGACTGTGCCCTGTATCTCAATGATGAAATGTTGAAGAATGCTATTGAGCTTCAGCTCCCAAGTTATATGGATAGCCTGGAATTTGGTGCGACTCCTTTCCATTCTCCAGTCTCAGTAACTCCTTACCATGATGGTATGATGTCTCCAAGTTACTTGCTGAGTCCAAGTCTTCGTGCATCACCCACCACGGAGGCTCAGTTTTCACCCTATGTTAACGGAATGGCATTCTCTCCTACTTCATCTCCTGGGTTAAGTCCATCAACACCAGGCTACAGTCCATCATCCCCTGGTTATAGTCCGACTTCTCCTGGGTACAGTCCCACTTCGCCTGGTTACAGTCCTACTTCTCCAGGATACAGCCCAACATCACCTACCTATAGCCCAAGTTCTCCTGGATATAGCCCAACTAGCCCTGCATATTCTCCTACAAGTCCATCATATTCCCCAACTTCTCCCAGCTACAGCCCCACATCTCCCAGCTACAGCCCAACATCTCCAAGTTACAGCCCTACATCCCCTAGTTACAGTCCAACTTCCCCAAGTTATAGTCCTACATCTCCAGTTTATAGTCCTACATCACCTGCATATAGTCCCACTTCACCTGCATACAGCCCTACATCACCATCATATAGCCCAACTTCTCCTTCCTACAGTCCAACATCACCTTCCTACAGCCCAACATCTCCTTCCTACAGCCCCACATCGCCATCATACAGCCCAACTTCACCTGCTTATAGCCCCACATCCCCAGGTTATAGTCCAACATCACCAAGCTACAGCCCAACCTCACCAAGCTATAGCCCGACCTCACCAAGTTACAATCCTCAGTCTGCCAAATATAGTCCATCACTGGCTTACTCACCAAGCAGTCCAAGGTTGTCACCTTCCAGCCCATACAGTCCTACGTCTCCAAATTACAGGTAGCTAGCCTAATTCGTTGTTATTGTATTCAAGTATTGGACTTCTCAAATTCTTTTCCTCATAGTTGTGATGATGTATATTTATGCTGTCTCTTATTAACTAATTATCGTTACTCTTTTATCCCATGCTGCAGCCCTACCTCACCATCATATTCACCGACATCTCCATCATATTCCCCATCAAGCCCAACATACAGTCCTAGCAGGTGACTCGTCACTGCACTGCAATTTTGTCCACTTCTAATATTGTTTTACTACATCCTTTTTGTTTAAGGCACTCGAAATTTTGCTGTAATTTGTTTTCTCCAGCCCTTACAATTCTGGAGTCAGCCCTGATTATAGCCCAAGTTCTCCACAGTACAGGTATGCAAAAATGTTGATCCTTATCGCCACATTATACATTAGTCTAAGTATAATTCATTCTGGTTGAGATTAACATTTTTTTTGTGCCACAGTCCTAGTGCTGGGTACTCTCCAAGTGCACCTGGGTACTCACCCTCATCGACAAGCCAGTACACTCAAACGAGTACAAAGGATGGCAGGACTGATAAAGGGGACAGAAACGGGAGAGACAAATAAGGGATAAGAGGAGCAGTTGAATGTTTGCTTAGAGCTTTTTAGGAAGTAAAGGTCAAACTCTTGCCTGATACAGTGGTTAAAAACTTGTGTATCTGGTTGGAATTATCTAGGATTCTCCTGTAGAGGTATAATTACAACATGGCTTCAGGAAAAATGTTCCAAGTGAGTGTGCTGAACTAAGATTTTCAGAATGGATGGGCCTTTTTCTATTTTTAATCGCCATATGTATATATATATATATTTTTTAAATTTATCAGAAAATGTGTTATACTGTGACCTGGATGCCGGATAGAGAGAGAGAGGGGGGGTTGAGGATACATTTACTGGTCGCCTATAGATCTGGGGCTGCAATTGCTTTCTATGCCATCTTTTTGCCATTCTTTGTTTTGTGCTTCTTGTGATGAGCTGCTCAATTATTTTTTGCACATCTGTTGACAATTTATGCTGATATGTACTTTAATTTTTGTTCAACTTGCAGATTATGATAAGTTGCAGGGTCTGAGAAGGGGAAGTGCAAGAGCTGTTAAAGATCCATAGGCATCTATTGCACATTTTTCTTCATTTTCAGAAATTCATATAACTACGGTGTGGGGCAAACTGTTGAAGTGGAACTCGAGTTCTTGTTCAACACTTAGTTGTTATGATTTGTATTTTAAACTTCCAGTGCAAGTGGTGACTCTTTAACATAGGGGTTGCAAATCTTTAGTGCTCATCATTATTTGTAATCATATATAAAATGTGCACATTTTCTAATGAATTTACCTTGTATCTACAGCATTCTGCTGGCTGATACTTAATTTAGATTCTCTTGCCGTCCTATAAATATACGATTCTGGTTCGAACCATAGAAATTTTTTTTTTATCAAATGCTTCTTTTCAGCTGCACTGATTTATTGGTCCTATTTTTGAACGAGACATTGTGATTTATTTTGTCCTTTACCACACTGGATGGATATTATAATGCCTCTGCAAATAATTAGTTAAATATGCTTAATGCACTTGGAACTTTGTTAAATAATTAGTCAATTATGCTTCTTGGCATCACTGCACTTTTTGACATATCAAACTTATTTCTCGCAACAAATTGACTATAAAGAACGTTTCTGCTTTGTTTAGGAATACTAGTTTTTCCTTTGTAAGATGATCAGGGAACAAGCTAGCAGATTGGATTGCAAAAATCTGCTCTTTAGTTTACACTTTCTTAAGATTGGTTCTGTAACTTTGCTGGTACTTTTCGCTCTGAGTTCTTCACTTCCTTTAGATTGGTTTTGTAACTTTCCTGATAACTTACTATATCTGTGTATTTTCGATGGCGGTTTGTGATGAATATCAGTCGTTCAAAAGAAAAAAACAAAAATCGCACTTGAAACTGATTTCTGGGCTGTCAACGTGCAGAGAGCAATCCTTTTCCTATAAAGGTCGTTTTCATAAAGTCAGAATTGGAATGAGTAAATGACATTGTGAATCATGTGTAATCCTGATGTGTATACCTGACAAGGGAATTGCTATATCTATTTTATTATTGTATTTTGGCCGGCGAATAAAGTCAACGAAACCCAATTTTGCTTGATCTTAAAGCTTCAGCAGAAATCCTAGGATTTCTCAATCCTGAACTTGTGATTCTTCAGACTACCTGCCTGCTTTCATGGGCAAACAGCAGAAATCTAAAGGCACAATTTCAGAGCTTCTGCCAAAAGCAGCAGCTCCTGTAACTTTCCTGAGTCCACCCCCTAGTCCTGCTAGAGCTAGTTCCAGGAAAGGATTTTCTAGTCCTAGAGTATCACTTATTCCGAAAGAAATTCGTAGAAAGGCTAGAACTTTAAGCTTTGACGCAAGAGAGCCAAATTCTCCTAAAGTTTCATGCATGGGAAAAATCAAGAACAAGAAAAGGAACAAGAACAGAAGCAAACCCACAAAACTAGACATGCTAGTTTCTTCAATTTTTTGGCCTGGAGCAATAATGCTGAAGATCATTAAAGGAAAGCAAGAAATTGAACAATCCAATGTTCCTGATACGAATCCGAGTCCAACAGCCGTAGCTGGAAGAGCGAGTTCTTTGAGTCAAGTGAAAAAATTTACAAGTGGCAGGGGTGCTTTAAAGGATTTTGACTGGAAAGCTCATGTTGCTGGGGCTGCAACTAATTGTGTACATGATAAGAAGAATCAGGATAAAGAAAAGGGTATTGTAACTTGTACATGATGAGAAGAATCAGGAAAAAGAAAAAGGCATTGTAACTCGTAAATTTGTTGAAGAAACAAGGCATGACTCCTCCTAGCACTCTCCATATGCAATTTATTAAAAAAAAAAAAGGTTAAAACTTGCTGATTCATTGATTTGCATATTTTTCTTTATTGCACTTGTTATTGAATGGTTTAATAATGCAGTAGCTTTTTATGTTCTTTAATTTAAATGTTAATAGTTGGATTGCAGCATTTATATTGTCAGCATCTATTTTAAAGCTTATATTTAACTACAGCTAAAGAGTGAAGAATAAAACTTAGGGGTTTTTATATAAATATACAAAAAATTCAAAAAAAAATTCAAAAAAAACAGTTAACTTTCAATTTTCTTTTTAATTTTTTTTTCAAATATAGCTTATTCTCCTTACTACTCTTATTTGAGGGTTTTTTTTTTCAACATTTTTTCCTATTTACTGATTTTTTCAACTTTTTTTTTTCCTTTATACTTCTTTTTTCAACATTTTATTTATTTTCTTTTTTTTTTTTGACAATTTGTTTGATTTATACTGTTTTCATGTTTTTACTCAATATTTTTTTACTATCTTCTTCTATTTTTTTCTCAATATTTTCTACTGTTTTTTATTTTTTTCTCAACATTTTTTTCTAATATCTTCATCTTTTTTTCTCAACTTTTTTTGCTCAACGTTTTTTTTTTTTATTTTTAAAGTATTGTTTTCATTTTATTCTCAATATTTTTTTAGCTCAATATTTTTGTCTCTTAAGACTTTTTTTTAAATGAATAATTATAAACTAAATATCTTCAATTGTTATTAAACCAAGTAATAAATAATTTTAATTGTTGTAACAAAAATATATAAACAAAAATTTCTCAAAGGATTTTATTTTATTTTATTTACTTTAATTTGCTTTTTAAAATGTTTTAAATTTTTTTTTTTTAAATTATTTGATACTTATTGATCATTAATTAATATGTTACAAGTTTACAATTCTTATGATGTATTTGTAACATAAAAAAAAAACAGCTGAAAAAATAAAAAAATCAACAAACTGAAACAACAACTAAAACAACAAAATTTATGTTGTTGATTTTAGTTGATTGTCAATTGTTGATTATTGTTTGTTGTTATTTATTTTTGTTGATTTTTAGTTGTTGATTTTTTTTATTATTGATTAAATTATTTTTTCATTATTAATTACAGAATTAAGGCTAGAAATAAAATTTTTACTTTTATTAGTATTAATGATAAAAATAATGATTTTTTTATATATCTTATAATTTTTATTTTTTTTGTTATTTTTTTTAAAAAAATCAACAAATATAAATAAAGAGAAACAATAAAAACAAAGGAAAACTACAATTGAAATAACAAAATCAACAAAAGCAACAAAAAATTGTAGTTGTTGATTTTTGTTGTTTTTTCATCATTAATTATAAAATTAAGATCATAAATATAATTTTTACTTTTATTACTATCAATAATAAAAATAATGATTTCTTTGATATATTTCATAAATTTTTTGTTATTTTTATTGAAAAAATAATTATTGAATACCATGAGTAATTTTTATTTTAATTAGTTTAATTTCTAATTTCTAATTTCTATATAATTATGAAAAAAAAAATAGTTATTGAAGACTATGGATAATTTTTAATTTAATTAGCTTAATTTTTATATTCTAAATATTAGTAAGTTTTAAAATGTTTTTTTTAAAAGAATTGTTATTTAAAATATAAAATTAAATTATTTAAAATATACAAATCAAATAAATACATACAGTAAATTTAAATTAAAAATGACATCAAAATTAATAAAAACAGAAAAAAATGAAAAAGTGAAAAAAAAAAACAAACGCTGATTTTGTAAAAATTAGGCTAACAGTGAAAAGAAGGAAATTAGAACTGAAAGAAAAAAAGAAGCGCAACCACTAACGAAAATATGTGAGTTTACTATATCACCTACTTAAATTTGCTCTGAAACTTATTCTTCATGGGGCCATCGCCCCTAATATTAGAATGTTGTTTTGCTGGGAAATGACGTAAAGATTGTCATCCTTAGAAATGTGAGACATGTTGTTTTGATGGGAAAATGAACAAAATAAAAATTTCATTCATACTTATGGAGAATGTATTGAATATGAAATATAAGCTTGTGAGAAGATACTATAGGAGAAAAAAACATATTGTTTCAATAGCCTTCTTACGAAATATTTGCACTTAAGAATGAATGCAAGTAATTCTGAATGGAAAATGACATGAATCTTCAAAATAAGGAAAAAAAAAAGTGTAGATTAAACTGGCTGAACCTCCCTATATGTCACATCCAAAAACTCATCAACTGAAAAGAAGAAACAACAAAAAGGAAGAGTCTTTTGCCTAAAGAGGCTTTGATGTAATGAACAGCACGATGCTGATGAGCCTCTGCGGGTTTATCCAAATACTGAGGAAGCTGTTGAACAGCATAAGAGAGATTAGGCCTCTTTGTGCAAAGAAATAACAATTTGCCAACAAGTCCGAGATAAATTGAAAGCTAATGACTATTACCCTGGGATAGGCTTGGTATAGCAATAGCAACCATTAGAGTGGCCATTGGTTTGGCATTGAAAAAAGGGAAACCCTTTAAGGTTTTTTTATAATCTCACATTTGCTACTAACAAATTTTTGAGGTGCAAGTATAACCTCGCTTTTAAAATTATATATTTAAACTCTTATAATTCTGCCCCTAAACGTCTATGATAAAGAATAAATTTAGAACTTTGATACTACTATTAAGAATTCGAAACTTCATGGATTGGATTCTGACATATGTTTGAGCTTCTAACATAAAATAAGTGTTGAGTTTTCCATCTTTGGACCTCCAAAATGTTATATTAGGCTTTATCATAGGCTTGTCTACTACTAAAAGGGCCCAAGTCATTTTGTTGGCTCCCCTCAATTATGTCTTTCTATTTTTTTTTTCTTTCCAATGTGTAACATTTATTTCTATTCATTTTCAAATATATATTAATATTTTCTTATAAGATAATGATGATATTAGTTGATAGAGTATTAAAATGTAAAAAATATAAAATACATATATTTAAATATCACAAAAAAATAATAATAAGATTAGTTTTGCAAGAAGTTGAAACCGTAAAAATTAAAATTGTACATTGTCATATATTGTTATGTATCTGATATTGTACATAGAAATAATGTTTATATTACAAATAACATAAATAAAACTAATTATGCATATCCTAAATTAATGTTAGAATAAGAATTTCACTAGATAATTAACGAGTTAAACATGCAGTGATAGTTATATCATTTATGGAGCAAATTCCTTCTTTTCCTCCTAGTGAGTTATGGTTGCTAGAAAATTCTCTGAAAATGAAAGCAGGCTGTTTTGGAGAAGGAAGAGTTGATTCACTCTTCAACAATAGAACAACTTCTAGCATAGTTGGTCTGTCCATTGCATCTTCTTGAACACATAACAACGCAACATGAATGCATCTAAAGACTTCTTTAGAGTTATAAGAAGAAGATCCCATCAATGATGAATCAACTATCTCCAAGGCTCTATCTTTCTTCCATAACTCCCAAACCTGAATAAATGGTTCATGTGATTAATTGCATGCAATACATATGTTTATATGTAAAATGAAATAGGTATAGAAATTTTTGTTACTTACATGATCAATCAAGCTTGATGAAGGATCCTTTTGATTAAAGCCATTGCTCTTCTTACCACTTATAATTTCCAACAATATGATCCCAAAACTAAAAACATCTGATTTTACTGAAAATTTCCCAAATATTGCATACTCAGGTGACATATATCCACTGAATGACAAAAAAATAAAATAATTTATGTTAATAATTGAATTTATATAAGAGCTTTATAAATGTAGTGCATGGTATACTTACTATGTTCCAACAACTGTATTTGTCTTGTCTTGAAATTGATCACTTCTGCATAATCTAGCCAAGCCAAAATCTGAAATTTTCGAATTCATATTTGCATCCAACAAAATGTTACTACTTTTCAAATCCCTATGAATAATTGTTAATCTTGAATCTTGATGAAGATACAATATTCCACGAGCAATTTCAATAATAATATTGAACCGTGTTTTCCAATTCAGCAATGACTTCTTTCTCTCATCTGATTAAAAAAAATAAGAAAAAACTTCCCATTCAGTGACATCTTTTTGTTAACTTATTATTAAACCACTACTATAAGCATTAGGATACAATAAGCCACAATGAACTTTTATTATGCTAAAATTGGAAAAAGACTTACCAAAAAGAAATGAGTCTAGACTTTTGTTCGGCAAGTACTCATATATCAACATTTGTTCTTTCTTCTCAATGCAGCAGCCAACAAGTTTGACAAGATTCCTGTGCTGAAGTCTTGCAATCAACATCATTTCATTTTTCAATTCTTCAATTCCTTGTATTGAAGTTTTGGACATTCTTTTTACAGCAATCTCCTGACCATTAGAAAGCTGACCCTGAGTAACCATTTTGGAAGATTAATGTTAAAATACTGCAAAGCAACCATTTATGTAATACAATTACATGTGCATAGAAGAATTCAATTGTAAGAAAATATTAAGTCCGTACCTTATAAACAGTCCCAAAACCACCTTGTCCAATTTTGTTAGCTGGAGAGAAATTTTCAGTAGCAGCAATAATAGTGCTGAGATTGAAAAAAACCAAATCTGGGTAGCTCTTACTTCCTCCTTCGAACTCATCTAGGCCATCAAGTGAACTTCTATTCCAATTTTTATATAGTTTCCTAGGAGAAAATATATTTATCAGGAAAAAATGCTTGACAAAATTCAACTTGGTTATCAGAAAGTACTCACAATTCATCAAAAGTTGAAAAAACTTGCACAACATATCTTAATTTCTTACCGTTTCTTTCTCTTGGTTTTGAGCCAGTAGTAGATAAATATGAGAATTATAAACCATGTTGATGCAATGGACACTATCAGCATCCCCTTCTTTTCAAGAAAACTGCTGGATCTTCTGGCATTGCGAGCTAAGCAAGTGAAGAAGAATCAGACTATCAAATCAAATGAAATGCTTGCTTTCTCAACTTTAACTAAATCAAATGAAGCATGAATTATCGCACCTAATTCAAGCGCATCAACACGAACATACAAATCATAGCCAATGTCCGGCAAGAAAGTTATTGTGTCAATCAATTCTCCGTACCAGGCTAAACAACCCCTTTTATTGCCAACAGTAAGTATGCTAGAGTATGCAGAGCAAGAACAATTAAGCTTACATTCTTGTTCGCAGTCAATACGGCTCATGCTCATGTCCACCCAGACTGCTGCTGATGTATCAGGAAGTTTTAGACTTTCCACTTTAATAAATCCTTCTTCATGCCCACAAACAGATGAAGACTCCTTTCGCTTCTTGACACACCCACCTCTCCCATCTCTCATACTCCAGTCCTTAGGGTACTTGGGTTCGTATCCAGGCAAACAGGTACATTCATATCTATTAACAGTGTTAGAATTACACTTGCCATAAGCGCCGCACCGTCCATATAAGTCACACCGATCCTTAGGGATTGACAAGAACTCCTTCCACTGGCCATCATTTTCATGCCATGTTTGCAGCCTCAGAAATCCTGAATCGTCCAACACAGTTCTTGGGATAACAGATGCATCATAGAAAAAACAACTGTAATGTATCTCATCCTGATTGTTCACAAAATTACAGCTGTATACCTCTGGAAATTGTCTCCATGGCCATGGACTAGTTCTCCAGTAATGCTGGTTTTTAGCATTGTACAGATACACTTGTGGTGAACCATCAGGTTTAATTCTGTACGAATAGCTTCCAATTCCTGGGTCATTTGCTGATCTCCAAGATGTCAGGAACCAGTTCTGACCAGTTTTTCTGTTAAGACCGATCTTCATTCCTCCTATTAAAGTATCTGTTGGATGATCAAAACTTTGCCATAGTATTCTTCCACCTTGGACCAAAACCAAATTGCCCGAGTCCAAGAGCTGAGCTGCCAAGTCTCCTGTCGCCTCTGCCGAAACATTTGTAGACCAAACTGGACTGTGGTCACCGTGTAGAACAAGGTTGCCCTGTTGATTAATTGAGAGAAATCCTGAAGACCCATTAATGGGATGGTTCCTGTTAGCTACCCACACCACAGTTCGCACTGAAACTTTATGAAACCAGATTCCGAGATATCTGTAGCCAGAACTGCGAGGGCTAAAGAACCCACAAGCAAAATTATTTTGCTTAGAGATTAGCAGGTTGCCATCTTTAAAAGTTTGGTTTATGGTTATGGTGTCTTTCGATGAAGTACTTCGTGTGAATTGAAGAACTAGCAGAAATGCCAACACTATTTTAGCTTCCATGACTATGAAAACCATAGAGATTGTATATATTGCTAGAGAGAAGTTACATATTGGCCCAAAAAAAAAAAGTTCCATGAAAAAACAAATTTGTGGACGGCTATTAGAGGACCAGAAAATGATACTTTATGGAAACGTAATCATCGAGTAGATTTTTCTAGATCCTAGAAAAAGATGGCTAGTCATCAAAAGTTGTCAGTTACGTGTGTATTCATAAAATTTTCTACTTAACATCTGAGTGATCAAAATCATAATAAAAATTTTACTATCTATGTATACTTTTAGTTTTAGTTGAATTTTCTTATGTCTAATTTCTTCAATTTATCATTAAAAATTGAATAGTCAAAATGGTAATACACAATTTCCGATATTAATATATCAAAGTATTTCGATATTTACTTCGCCTTAGATATATTATACTTCGGGGGTAAGCAAAAATATTTTAATGTTTAGATTTGACAGATAAACAGTGTATTAAGACAGATGAGTTTGAATTTTTTCAAATGGTCATTATATGTACGCTACTTTAATTTAGTCAAAGGAAAATGATTTTGCTTATCAATCAAACAAATTTTGTATGTATTGCTACAGAAAGGGTCAAGAAATGTTATTTAAGATGTTGGAACATTTTTCCTTTGTGCCTTGAAAGAGAAGGCATCCGTTGGGATGTAGCGATGACAGAGGCATTCTTGTGTGCCACCATTGTTGAATTTTCTCTTTAATCTTTCTCAAATTAGTTTCAATGACCAAACCAACAAATAATTAATTTTATCCACAATTTTTTTTTATTTCACATAATTTTTTATATTTTATCTCTATTAGACAAAAATTTAGATAATACTATTAACGGTTGAGAAGTTTAGCAATTTTATGAAAAAAAAAAGAATAAAAAATGGGGGTTCTCAAGTTTGTAGAACAATGTAAAAAAATTTATTCTAAAAAAAAAATGTAAAAAAATTAAAATTTTATGAAAATGTTTAGCAATCAATTTCTAAAATTTATGTTGAGAATGGTAGGATTAAAAATTAAGAGAAATTTTTGAAAAAAAAATTTTAGTAAAATAATTTATTTTACAATAATTTTAAATTAATTTTCAAAATATGTAAATTTGAATGCCAATCAATGTTTATTCAACATTTAAAAAAAAAATACATTGTAACATGTGGAACAATGAAGCTCATATATGTTTAATAAACCATGATTGTCCGTTTGTTAAAAAAAAAAAAAAAGCATGATTGTCTGAAGTAACGAGGTGAGGGGGTACAGATCAAAACTTGTTCAACTTAAAATTTAAAATATTAAATTAAAGTATCTAATTGATATATAAAATAACTTAGTTTATTATATATAACTGAGAAAGAAAAGAAATATATATTTGGGGAAAGTACAAGTTTTATTCATGTAATTTTAACTTGTGATATATCTAGTCTTGTATTTTCTTATAGCACTTAAATATTTCATAATTTATGAATTTTATATTTTCATACCTTTTTAAATAATATCATAAAAAAAACTTATACTTTAATTTTAAAATAATATGGACATTTAATAGTAAAAATATAACATTCAATTAATTATAATTAACTAAAAAAGAAATTAAGTTTAAATGAATTTCTAATTTTATTATGAATAAAAAGAAATAATTTTTGAAATAATTAATTATATTTTTAGAAATAATCAATTATTTAAATTGATTATATATCATATATAAATTATTTTTATTATTGAGATTTAAAATTTTATCATTATTGTAACAGTCTAGATCAACCCGCATCAGATATTGTCCGCTTTGCTCAGGCCCAGCCAGCAGCGCACGGTTTTAAAACGCGTCTGATGGGATAAGGTATCCACACCCTTATAAGGCGTGCTTCGTTCTCCTTCTCAACCGATGTGGGATATCACAATCCATCCCCCTTAGGGCCCAGCGTCCACGCTGGCACATCGATCCGGACTCCAACTCTGATACCATTGTAACAGCCCAGACCAACTCGCATAAGATATTTTCGCTTTTCCCAGGCCCAGCCCGCAGCGCACAGTTTTAAAACGCGTCTGATGGGAGAAGGTATCCACACCCTTATAAGGCGTGCTTCGTTCTCCTTCTTAACCGATGTGGGATATCACAATTATTTTCTCATAAAATAAAAATATATTAATTAAAAGGGTATAAAAATGTTAAAAATATAAAATACAAGTATTTAATTGTCATAAAAAAATATAGAATTACTTCTGTTAGAATTCAAAATCAAGGACTAAGATCATCTCTAATCCACTATTTATTTAACTTAAACTCTTTATTATAAAGAGTGTTTGTAAAAAATAGAAATCTAACTTATTCGTTAAATCTAAATTATAGATTCTAGACTGAATTTGACTTTTTATATGTAGAGAGTCAAAATTTATTTTTTTGTATAAAAAGATTAATTAATACATCCCTATTTTCCATGCATATCTTTACTTTCTATTAGTTTCTTTTATTACCTAAATTTTTTTTCTTTCTTCCCATAATATTTAAAATTAAAATTAAATGCTTTCAGAATAAAATAAAGTGAAAAGTGAAATATAAAAATTGCATTAGACTTAAATAAAATTGTTTGCTCTTTATGTTAAAAAATTCCTTAAAATATTTTTTATTATCTAAAATATGCTTTTTATTTTAAAAGATACCATTAGAAAGAGCATCTCCAATAGGCTCTTTATTTGAGCTAAATTCTTTACTTCGAAGGGTTAGTCCAAAAAATTATCTCCAATACACTCTCTATTTTTTTATTTTAGAGTAGAAAGTTGGTTTGGTTTGCTATATGTAGAGAGTCAAACTTTACTCTATACTCTAAAATATTTCAATTGCCTATACAAAATATTAAATTGATATTTATCTTGTAAAAAATAGAGAGGAGAAAAATTAAATAATTAGAGGAAAATCTTGTAAAAAACAAAGGAGGAAAGAATTAGGCATTAATGTTTATCAGATAAAGTAAAATGAAAATTAAAAATATAAAGAGTTTATTGGAGCTATACAAATTTTTTCACTCTTTATATTTAAAAAATTTTGAGATGCTCTTTATAATAAAGAGCACTAATGGAGTTGCTCTAATTTCTCTCTCTCTCTCACTCTCTCACACACTCTCTCTCTCTCTTTTATGGGACAAAGGTCAATCTCCTCCTTCAACTTGTATTAAAAGGTTAGATAAGCTGAATTTTAATTTTTTTTACAATGTGTGTGTGTTAATTACAAAAAAATAATTAATTATTTAAAAATTTATTTTCTTTTCTCCTAAAAGTAATTATTTCTATTTATTAAAAATTAATAATCAATTAACTTTCTCCTTGCCTCCTCCTCCTCCTCTTCATCATCATCATCATCATCATCATCATCATCTTCTTCTTCTTCTTCTCTATGTCTAAATCTGCAGATTTTATTTTGTTATTTTATATTTTCCTTTTCATTATTTCATGTTCATGCTTTTCTTTTTTTTACTTAACAACCCCCCTTTTTTTTGTTATTAATTATCGCCAGGGAAGTTCCCACCATGGTTACCTAAAAGAAACACACTATCTGTAATATCTATGTACCTAATATGTGAACAAAGATTAATATTTCAAAGTAAATCACTAAGAAAAAAGAAAAAAATAGATCTACAAATGAACCTAACAAAAATACATACTCAAGAAAGACAAAAAGTTTAAATCTTTTAACAATACCCAAAACAAAAGGTTTAAAACTTTCTAACAAATATCCAGAAAAAATTTAATAGTTAACCATTGTAGACTTAATAACACGAAAACAAACAAATGATTATATAAAAAGTTGTAAACTTCATAGAATAAGAACATAACACTTGTTGGGTATAAACTAATCATGGTGATGTTGCCTACACCCTTAACTCCATTTTACCATACAACAAAATGAAAATACAAAAATTTTAAGACAAATGTGTATTAATCATTTGCAAAATTATTATCCATCTTCACTATCATCGAATTTCTACTAATTCAAATCAAACCACTAATTCAAGAGTAGATGTAGTGATCTCTTCATTTTCAATATAAAAAATAAAGAAAAAGAACATCAAATCAAAGCAATTCAAATGAGAGATAAAGAATGGCAATGAGGATGTAGTGATATGATATTGGGTAATGGTGATGAGGGTGTAATGATGATTAGTAGTGGGTGACGGTGATGAAAGTGCAACAGTGATAGTGGTGGGTGGCAGGGGTGATGGTGGTAGGCAGCAGAAATAAAATAAAAAAAGATACTTGTAATTAAAGATAGTGACAAATATTACTGAATAAGAATACATAAATATTGTTTTAATATATTATCGTGGTGTTAAAAAGACGCGTCTAGATGGTTAATATTTGGATTAATTTGGCTTTTAAATAGAAATTTTGGACTAACTTAGTAAAAAAGTTAAAATTCAACTTATTCGATATTTTGATACAACTTGAAGGGGGAAATTGACCCTTTGTCCTTTTTTTTATGTATCCGATATTGTTAATAGAAAGAATATTTATTTTTAAAAGTAATTACAAATAATATAACTAAAGTTAATTATATCTTAAATTTGTTAGAGAGTAATGCTGAAATTAATGAGTCTATTATCCTTAATTTCATTTGTTATTGTCTTTTACTTAGACAAATTTTAGTTATATTTAGTCCTAACTTTGTGAGTTGTGGTTCTTGTTTGTAGGAGGTATTAGTTAAGTTGTTAATGGTGCATGAATTTCAGGATTTTCTATTCCGTTTGCTATGTATTTAAAGTTGGTTAACTGTCAATAAAAGGATTTAATACACTCGTTGATACTATAACTTTGGGTCATGTTTCATTTTGATACCGAATTTTCAATTTTTTTTCTTTTCGTTCCTAAAAATTCTATTTTTGTTTTAAGTTAAAGTACATCGAATATATTTGATCAAATTTAGTACTATAATCCAAATTTTTATAAATTATAAAATTAAATTTGGGAATTTATAGTGTTAATAATTATTTTATTTAAATTATGATATTTAATTATTAGTGAAATTAAATTTGAATTTTGATGTTAAATATTATTTTAATATTATTAATATTATTATTTATGTAAATTATTGATTAATTATCAGTGTATAATTAATTTGGAGATATTTAGATTTTTTTTTAAAATATTAGAATATTAATTTTTAAGTTTAAAAGTTATTATCTATTTTATATTATATTATATAAAAAACAACAACAAAACGTTTTTTTTTTCTTTTTTCTTCTTCCCCTTCCTTTTCCTTTGTTCTTTCTTCCTCTCTTTCTTTCCCTCTTCTCTTCCCTCTACTCACACCAATAGCATCACCACTGGTCACCACTAGCCAGCGCCACCCCCAGCAACTCCTTCCCCTCCCTAGTGCACCACCATCTCTTTCCTTTCCTTTTTCTCTCTTGGCACCAAATTGGTCCAAGGCTCGTTGGTGATGTTTCTGGCCACCCTTGGACGTGTTGCAAGTCTCAAACAAAAGCTTATCCTCTGAGCTTTTTAAGTCCTCAATCAATTTTGATTTTCAACTTCAGTAATTTCCTCAATTTTGTGAAATTGTGTTTAGACTTATTTTGATTAATTTATGAAATTTAGCTTTAATTAGGTTGATTTATTTTAAATTGACTTTAGATTAGTGTTGTAGAGGTTATGAGCTTTTCAAGTATATGTTTAGATTTAATTTTGGAGATTATTTTCAAAATGACACTATTTTGGGCTTGGATTACTGTTTCAACAATGTTCTGAGTTTAAGAAGATTATATTTTTAATAAATTTAATAATTATTTTGAGCAAGTATTGTGAAGGAAGTTTATTGAAATTATGTGTAGAATTTTTATTATGAATTTTTGAATGTTTATGTGAAAAATGAATTTTTGGAAAAATTAGTATAAATTAGTAATTTTTATATTTTAGTTGAAATTATTATTAATTATTATGTTTTTGACAGTTTATTAGTAATAAATAGCATTAAAATAATTTTTATAATTCATTTCTTATTTTTAGCTAATTATTAGTAATTTCTGAAAAAAATATATGAATAATGATTTTATTTATTATTTTTTAGTTTAGATAAGTTTTTGGTTATTTTTATTATATATTTTAGCAATTTAAATAATTATTCATAATTAATATAATTTAATTATAAATTAGAATTTTTATTTATTTTGGAAATAAATATCTTTTATACTTTTATTATGTAAATAAATTGATTTGTGATATTTAAATGAATTTTTATAAATTTTGGTGAATTATTGGAATTTATATTATTTTATTATTGTGGATTGTGTTGGTTCTCGGTTGGGTGATAAATGTAGTTCAAGGGTCCAACCTGAGATTTGTGACCTGTGGATATTTTGGAGTGTGTTTGTGTGTATGATTAACTCTATTTTTGTAGAGGGATGTCCGTTTTACAAAGGAAACTCCGCTGAATTTTTGGTAGATTTCTCATAAAATGTGACATTGGGTCGGTCTTAAGTTTTGAGTTTTAGTTGAACCGTGTCTTGAATCGAGTTGTTCCTTAGAATTTGTAGATGTTTAAAATTAGGAATTTAATTTTAATAATATTATTATTTTTTTATAGTTACGCTGAGACCGAGGCCTACAAGACTAGATCAGTCGAGTCAGTTTAGAGAAGCGCACACCTGTGAGTTATTATTATATGTATGCATGACATATAGAGATCATTGTTAGCATCCATATTTTGATGATATGAATTTAGTATATTAGTTTGCATCATATTTTATTTATTTATTATTATCATTATCACATATGCACATATATGTGATTTCATATATATATATATTGTAAATGCAAACTTTATGATTCATAATTTGTATACTTTACATATTTAATATGATTTTATTTATTTAATTATTTTTTGATATAATATTTTGGAGAATAATTGTAGAATGTGCCACCTAGTGGGTCACACTAGGACTGTTGTACAACAGTACATTAGATGCTAGACTATAACTTTTATTGATTTGAGATAAGATTTATTTGATTATTGAGATTTGTGATGAAAGAGTGGTGTGATTGCGGAAGCTTGGTTGACCTAATGTCTCGAGGCCAATCATGCCGACAGTAAGACTGCGGGAGCTCAATTGAGTTAGTGTCTCAGGGCTAGTCTACTGTCCAAAATTGAGAAGAGAAATATTTTTAGAATTAAGTGAGCCTGTTGTCTAGTGAGGTTCAGTGGTCGAGGTCATATGGTATTTTAGGGTTCTACTCTGGTCCTCCACTTAAAAAAAAATTATTGCATTTATTTGTTTATTGAAAAACATAGTTTCGAGCATTTGTATGAAATGCGTGTATAAATTAATATAAATATATAAATATTATTATATTGGTGCTTGAATGTTTGTATCCTTAGGTTGTATGCATATATATAATAGTGATTCACTCAGTGAGGTTTGAACCCCTTAATATATTTTTTTCAGGATTCTTCCCATCGGACCTCCCATACTAGTTCTTTTCACCGGATCCTTTCCTCTTCGGCTGATCTATGTAAATTTTAAATTACTCTTTTCTTATATTGTTTGACGGTGCAGTAGTATTATATACTTGATGTATATTATGTTTGTTATTTTTGATAGTTGTATTTTGAATATTGTAAAATATATATATATATATATATATATATATATATATATATATATATATATATATATATATATATATATATATATATATATATATATATATATGGAGATTTCCTTTTGATTTAAAAATTTTTAATTTTGGGTAATATTTATATTTATGTTTTATTGAGTTTTTATTTTTAAGGTTTGCTATGGGTTCCGGATTCTCGCAAATTCCTGTTCCCTAGCATCAGTCATGACTCCCATGTTTGGGTCATGACATTTAGCATACATGGTAGTCGAAGTAAGTATATTTGTAATATATTCACATGTAAGCATCCCATTAAGCGGCCTAATCATCTTGTGGGTTCCATAAAACAAATTTTACTAAAATTTTAGGTTTGTTGCACCGTTGCTACCATAACTTTGGGCCATGTTTCACTTTGGTACCAAAATTTTAATTTTTTTCAGTCCTAAAAATTATATTTTTGTTTTGAGTTGAAATACCTCGAACACATTTGATAAAATTTAGCATACATGGTAGCCGGAGTAAGTATATTTGTAGTATATTCACATGTAAGTATCTCATTAAGTGACCTAATGATATTGTGGGCTCCATAAAATAATTTTTACTAAAATTTTATTTTATAGGGCCCACAATCAATTTTTTATGGGGCCAACAAGATGATTAAACTATTTAATAGGATGCTTACAAGGTAAATATACTAAAAATATGTTTATTCCCACGTATGTTAAATTTGATCACATATATTTGAGGGGGTTTGTTGCACTGTTGGTACCATAACTTTAGGTCATATTTCACTTTGGTATTAAAATTTTAATTTTTTTTCTTTTCAGTCCCAAAACTTCTATTTTTGTTTCAACTTCAATACCTCAAACATATCCGATCAAATTTAATATACGTGACAACATGAATAAACATATTTTTAGTATATTTACTGTGTAAGCATCGTATTAAATAATTTAATTATCTTGTTCACCTCATAAAACAAAATTTGCTTATGGCTCCCATAAAATAAAATTTTAGCAAAATTTATTGTATGGAGCTCGCAAGGTGATTAGGTCCCTTAATATGATGTTTACATAGTGAATATACTAAAAATATACTTATTTCGGTTGCCATATATGCTAAATTTGATTGGATATGTTCGAGATACTTTAACTTGAAACAAAAATAGAAGCTAAATTTGATTGGATATGTTTGAGATACTTTAACTTGAAACAAAAATAAAATTTTTGGGACTAAAAAGAAAAAAATTAAAAATTTGATATCAAAGTGAAACATGTCCTAAAGTTATGGTAATAATGGTGCAACAAACCCATGTTTGAGGTATTTCAACTTGAAACAATAATATGATTTTTAGGATTGAAAAGAAAGAAAATTAAAATTTTTGTACTAAAGTGAAACATGACCCAAAGTTATGATACCAATGGTGCAACAAACTCAAAATTTTAGCAAAATTTATTTTATAGAGCCCACAAAGTGATTAGGTTGCTTAATAGGATGCGTACATGTGAATATACTACAAAATACTTACTTTGGCTGCTATGTATGCTAAATTTAATTGGATATATTCAAGGCATTTTAACTTGGAACAAAAATAGAATTTTTGAGATTGAAAAGAAAAAAAATTAAAATTTTGCTACCACACTGAAATATGCCCCAAAGTTATGATAACAACGATGCAACAAACCTAAAATTTTAGCAAAATTTATTTTATGGAGCTCATAAAGTGATTAGGTCGCTTAATGGGATGCTTACATGTGAATATACTATAAATATACTTACTCTAGCTACCATGTATGCTAAATTTGATCATATATTTTTGAGGTACTTTAACTTGAAACAAAATAGAATTTTTGAGACTAAAAAAAAAAAAATTAAAAATTCGGTACCAAAGTGAAACATGGTCTAAAGTTATGGTACCAACGGTGCACTAAATCATTTTATTGACTATTAAACCAACTTTAAATACATAGCAAATGCAATAGAAAATCTTGAAGTTCATGCATCATTAACAACTTAACTAATACCTCCTACAAACAAGAACAACAATCCACAAAGTTAGGACTAAAGATAACTAAAATTTGACTAAGTAAAAGACAATAACAAATGAAATTAAGGAAAATAGACTCACTAATTTCAGCATTACTCTCTAACAAATTTAAGATATAATTAATTTTAGTTATATTATTTGTAATTACTTTTTAATATAAATATTCTTTCTATGTACAATATCAGATATATAAAAAAAGGACAAAGGGTCAATTTTCCCTTTCAAGTTGTATCAAAATATCAAATAAGTCGAGTTTTAACTTTTTTAACAAGTTAATCCAAAACTTCTATTTAAGAGCCAAATTAATCCAAATATTAACTGTGCTAGACATGTCTTTTTAACACTATGAAAATATATTAAAACCATATTTATTTTTTCTTATTCAGTAATGTTTGTCACTATTTTTAATTACAAGTATCCTTTTTTTTTTTTTTATTTCTATTGCCTACCACCATCACCCCTGCCGCCCACCATAATCACTGTTGCACTTTCATCACCATCACCCACTACCAATCATCATTACACCCTCATTACCAATACCCAATATCATCATCATTACATCCTCATTGCCATCACTCCTAACATCATCTCTGCCATTTCTCTATCTCTCATTTGAATTGCTTTGATTTGATGTTCTTTTTCTTTGATTTTTTATATTGAAAATGAAGAGATCATCACTGCATCTTCTCTTGGATTAGTGGTTTGATTTGGATTAGTCGAAATTTGATGATAGTGAAGATGGATAATGTTATACCTCAAATTCAACTATCCTTAAAAAAGGTCTAATGATGAAATGAACCTCTAATATGACTCCACAGCCAAGCATTTCCAAAATGTCAAATTTTCATCCTTTATGATGCTAAATTTCATTAACACATCACAATGCTTATTCGCGCACTAAAAAAACACACTAAAGAAATTAACAGTAAATAAAAACACAACAAAATTCAAATTTTCTAAATAAATAAAAACGTACTAGAACTTGTAAAATTCAAACTCTATTAAGCCAATTTTTGAAACTAAAAAACCAAATATTTCCATAGGCCAGTTATTTATTTTATCTATTTAGCTTTTATTTTCCCATATAATGGGAAATATTTTTAGTTTCACTCATTTTTCAAACCCTTTTCACACCCTTTTTAGGCTTAGTAGGGAGGTAATATTCAACCACTTGATTTAGCATTTTGTTATAGTCCCATACAAAATAATCCCATTCAAAGTTTAGTATTTTAATTGAATCTAAGATAAAGAAGACATTAAGAGACTTTTTGTTGTCAATAATAATTGGAAAAACCATTATTGTATTGATTACCTCCCCTAATGACTTTTTTGTTTCTCCTAAACAAGTTCCCCCCCCCCCTCGAGTGTTCTAAATCTTAATAACATCTCCCTAAGCCCTTTGAATCATTATTTTAAAAGTTGAATCCCTTGTAGTTTTAGGCCTGAATTTGGCCTTGACATTATATTGGACCTCTTGTCCCTTTTATGTTTTCTCAACTGCTTTTTGTCTCTCCAACCTTCTTTCTTGTGTATGAGTTAGAAGTTAAGAAAGCTTTTTATCTACCACCCTTCACCATTGCCTATTTGGTGGAATAGAATGTAACAAACCCAACATTGAAAAAGATTTACAAAAAAGAAATGTGTCTAAAATTTTGTTTAGCAAGTACTGATATATCAACATTTGTTCTTTTTTTCTTAATGCAGCAGCTAAGAAGTTTGACAAGATTCTTATGCTAAAGCTTTGTAATCAACATCACTTCATTTTTCAATTCCTCAATTCCTTGCATTGAAGATTTAGACAGTCTTTTTACAACAATCTCCTGACCATTAGAAAGCTTACCTTGAAAAATAGCCATATTGGAAGATAAATGTTACCCCATTTCTGTAAGTAATACAATTACATGTGCACTCATGCTACATAGATTAAATTGCATAGGATGTATATCAAGCTCATACATTATACACGGTCCCAAAACCACCTTGTCCAATTTTGTTAGTTGGAGAAAAATTGTTAGTTACAGCAAGAATGGTTATGAGATTAATCTCATCTTTAGCCACCATTGCATCTTCATAGTAGTTTGTATCATTTGTAGGACCAAGTAAGCTTTTGTTTCAACTTTTCTTTATTGTCCTTGGAGAAAACAAAAATAGAAAATAGATATTTATTAACATAGTTATCAAAAATCTTTTACTTTCAATTGCGATTTACAATACATTAAAGCATAATTTACTAAGAAAAAGAAAATAAAACAGAAGTTGTAAAGATTACGTATAAATATCTTTCTTACCCTTTATATTTCTTGGTTTTGAGCCAAAAGTAGATAAATATGACAATTATAAACCATGCTTCTACAATTGACACTATTAGGATTGACTCCTTTCCTTTTCTTTCAAGAAAACTACTTAATCTTATAGCATTGAGAGCTATAAGAGCGAAACCGAAACAAGGCATTAAATCAAAAGAAAAGTGTGAGGGACCTAAGATTTCTCTTTCTTCCGTGTTTGTTGGAACATTTATATGAGTTTTTGGAGTTTCTGTGTTTTTTGGGGAAATGGCAACTTTATTGAATAGGGACTAATGATTGGTCTTAGGAGGAATGCGACGCTTTTTGATTTTATGGAGTCACCACCTGATTTTTAGAAAATTGGGAAAAGAAAGGAACAACATCGGGTCACTCAATGAGTGTTGCCCCTAGTAGAGTTTTTCAGGTTCAGGGGATCACATATACTTTTTTACTATTTCTCATTATACGATATTCAATGTATAGCTACTACAACACCCTAGTTTTGGTAATGACAGTTTGTGTAGCATTCACACAATACATAAGATAGTGGAAGATAAATAAGCTAAAATATTATTATTACATTGCTTTCCTAATAAAATATATATAAAAGGAAAAAAAGATTTTGGAAAAGTAAATAGGGCTTAGATATAATAGACCTACAAGGTTAGCATGACTATGCACATAGCTTGCTCAATCACATGAATAATAGGATAAGCAATGGGCACTCAATCACTTGAAAGAGTAAGCAAAATGTACATAATCATGCATGTTTGCAATGATTATTTATGTTATGATGATATATGATGACAATATAGGGGATGCATGGTGACATCACTGGGCTGTGAGCATAATGACTCTAGTCCAGAATGTGAACCTTTCACGTTATTGATATTTACGATGTGGCTTCACTTTTTGAAACTAGAGGATGTAAGTTGATGAAATGAGATGAGCAAAATAAAGCATAAATTATTCATAAAGCATGTAAATTGCCAGTCTCATCATATAAGTACAATAATGTTCACAAATGTTAGCGATAGTAAAATAAAATGCAGTGCGATAAAATAAACGTGCTAAAATGATTGTGTGGTCCTTAGATTTGACTCAGCTTGTATGAGTTTTGAAGCTTTAGCTTCAAGAGATTATCAAGCTTTCCTTATCGAGAGGTTCAAAATGACGTGTAGAATGGTGCTAATTTGTATACTTTTAAAGCATGTTTTAGCAAAGATGAGGCTAGGTTTTATTGGAAGGGAGACTTAATAACCTAAGAAAAATGTAGTGAGAGAGATAAAATTGTCTAGAAGCAGGTTTCCAGTGCCTTAGAGCATATGGATTTTTGAGTGTGTATGTGTTTCCTCTTACTCCCCCTTTAAAATGGGGTGTGGAGGTGCCTATTTATAGTGAAAAATGTGAGGAATATGGGGGAATAGGCGTGGTCATGTGCATGTCCCTAGGACAGAGCGTGTGACCACATGAAGTGTGCATGGCCATGTGCGCTTGTGAGTTGTTACACGTATTTTTACGCATTACACACTCCATTTATAGCTTTTTTTGGGCTATTCTAAGGTTGGTTCCTAGGGTTTTTGGGCCTTCTAAACATGTTTCCAAATCTATTTGTCTAATTCAGCCTCGATTTTAGTGTGTGACTACTAGGGGTGTTTACATGTACTTCTAAGTGATACGTGCTAAACCTCAGGTTATTTTGGACTATTCTGGGACCATTTCTTTTTAGATGCATTTTTAAAGTCTATTTTGTCTAGTTTTCCTTTAATTTTAGTGCGTGAGACATAAGGGTGTTCATGGCTTCACACATACTTCTTAGTAACATGCGCTATCCTCAAGTTGTTTTAAATTATTCCAGGACCACTTTTGGAGGT
Organism: Mallotus nudiflorus; assembly: GCA_947683625.1. Classification (NCBI taxonomy): domain Eukaryota; kingdom Viridiplantae; phylum Streptophyta; class Magnoliopsida; order Malpighiales; family Euphorbiaceae; genus Mallotus; species Mallotus nudiflorus. The sequence goes on from CANTUR010000142.1 coordinate 1,533,626, forward strand.
TTTGGAGCCTTTTCGGATGCATTGCTGAAGTCCATTTTATCAAAATCAATTTGTAGTTTTTCATAAAGTTGGGTCCTAGTATGATATAATGAACACTGTCTCAACAAGCTATGTATTTTGAGAGAAGATTCTCGAAATAAGTCTCTTATTGTTATGATAATTTGTATTTCCTCAAATCAGAGCACGACTTAATGGCTCAGTGATCCATTTCGCACACTAGTGGGGTTGGTTATGGTGTTAAGGTTTCACACTTCATAGGTGTTACAAACGAGCAGACTCTAGTATTTTTGAAGATTTGTTTCATCATTGGACATTTTTAGGGATTGTCAAATTTGAGGTATGATAGTTGCCCCCTACTTCATGTGTGTTGCATAGCTACCTAATGCTAGTGTCAATACATATGAAGCAAATGCAAAGATGCAAAAAAATAATTTTCTGAGGGGAGAGGTACTTATCTGAGTGTTATGTTGTCGTGATTCAATTGTTGGGATATTGCCACTATAACCTCTTTAGGTGTTAGGTGAATAGATACTATAGGCGAATAGATAGATATTGCCACTATAACCTCTTTAGGTGTTAGATGAACACAAATACTGTCACTATAACCTCTTCGGGTGTCAAGCGAACAGATACTATTACTATAACCTCTTCGGGTGTCAGGTGAATAGGTAGATACTGTAGACACTGCCACTATAACCTCTTCTGGTGTCATGTGAACCGATAGATACTACCACTATAACCTCTTTGGGTGTCAAGTGAATAGATATATACTGCCATTATAACCTCTTCGGCTGTTAAGCAAACAAACACTGCCAGTATAACCTCTTCAAGTGTCAGGTGAACAGATACTGCCACTATAACCTTTTCAGGTGTCAGGAAAATAGGTAGATACTACCACTATAACCTCTTTGGGTGTTAGGTGGATAGGTAGATACTACCATTATAATCTCTTCGGGTGTCAGGTGATCAGATACTGCCACTATAACCTCTTTGGGTGTTAGTCAAATAGATAGATATTGTCATTATAACCTCTTCAGGTGTTAGGCGAACAGATAGATACTGCCACTATAACCTTTTTGGGTCTCAGGTAAACAAATATATACTACCACTATAACCTCTTTGGATGTTAACAAATAGACTGTTGTGATAATTGTGATTAATGTAATGTGTTCTTCTCTTTTAGTCTTGGTCGATGATGATGCAATGATGTCACAGTGATGATGCAATAATGACATAGTGATGATGCAGTAATGATGATGTCATTATTCATCGTGTTGTAGTTATTATTTTGATGATTTTAAGTAGGATATCCTTTTGGTAATTCTTCCCTATTTTTCTTCTTTTAGGAGATGCTGAGTTTTTAAAAGTGGTGAGGCCGTGCAGTGGTGTCTTTGGATAGATGTAATCCATATCAATGTAATTTTATGTGAGTTCAGTGCATGTCTTATGCTCAGATGGAGGTTTAGGACTAAGGAAATCAATGTGCAAAATCTTAGAGTGCACGTACAATTGTATAGGAGTGTGTAGAGGGGGGAAGTGAACATGGCTGTGTATGTGGAGCATGTGATCACATGCCTGGCATGTGGCCACACGCCTCCCCCTCTCTAATCTACTTAAGATGCTCTTTTTTTAGGTTTAGGCAAGCTTCTTTTAGCCTTCTTTGAGTGTGTTTCGTTTGTTCTTGACCTTTTTCAAGTTTTTGGTGTTTTTGCTCCATTTTTCCTCTTGAATTTTTATTTTTCTCTACATAAGATGGAGTTCCCCAACATTCCTAAGGGTCTGAAGGATATCTTTTTAGATGTCGAGGGTAACTTCACAAAGGCCACTGGAGTGGGGACTTCTACTGCGGGTACTAGTATTGATGGTCTGTCTGGCACTCAGGGTCCTCAGCCGTCTAAGCTTTCTTGAGGGGACCTAATTCATGTGGCTCACAGTTTGAAGACCTATGCTTGGGCCTATTATCATTGTTAGATAGGTCCTCCTTTGTGTTCTATCTTTTATTTAGTTGTCTAGGCTGTTTTGTTGTTTGTTAGCTTTTCTATATTTGTTATTCTTTTAACTGAGATTGCCATAGCTGTATTTCTGTAGCTCTTGTTATGACTTGTTAATCCATAGTTTTATAGTAAATGCTGATAACTTGATAATTCTTGCTTTATTTCTGGTTTTGATTATTTATTGGTGCTTGTTGTGATACTTCTTTTTTTTGGCTCTTGTCATCATTTTGATCATGTTAAATAGCAGAGAAAAAGATGTGTCAGCATTTGTTAACTGTGTAGATTCTTAATAGCATACCTGTTATTTATAGCCTCATAGGTCTATTACTGTGTTGTAGCTTCAATATTGTTAGCTCATAATATTAGGGTCTTCTGCTGTGTGTGAAGCATATGGTTACAAGAAAGGGTTTTGATAGGATTATTGTTGCGCTTTCTTATGACTCATATGCTTCAAGTCAGATTGCTATGTACACATTGATTGAGCGGTGGATGGACACGACATATACTTTTCACTTGGCTGTTGGGGAGATGACCATCACTCCTCTCGAATTTGTTGTTATTACAAGCTTGAGTTTTTTGAGGAGCCCATTCCTTTTAGTGAGGAGGAGTGCTCTTCTACTGTGGCGAGGAGGCATCTTACTATGGAGTTGCTTGGGGTGCCTAACTCCATGAAGTTTGATTATTCGTACCTCACTCACTACACCAAGTTTGTCTCCACCGTACGGATGATGTATGATGCTGATATTGTTTTGGTGGAGTAATTGGCTCGTTGCTTTTTGTTCTATTTGTTAAGTGTTGTCATCTTCCTGAATCCTTCGAGTATAGGTAGTCTGCAGTTGTTGCCTTTCCTGAGAGACTTAGATAGCTTATTGAGGTATTACTAGGGTACTACTATTTTTGCCTACATGTACTTAGGTTTGGATGCAGCATGTCGAGGTGGCTTGAGGATTTGTGGATGCTTATTCGTGCTATTTGTGAGTGAGAGTTCTTATCCTTTTGCTCTTTGCCTTTTGTTTGTTTTTCTGATTGTTTGAGTTTTGATTTGATAATTCTAGTCTTATGAGTTCGGGGTTCTTTCTTGTCCAACTGTCGATCATCTCTTGATGGATGGTTTTCTTTGTTATTCCAGTTGGATTAGGAAGACAACTAATTTGATTTAGGATTGCATAGAGGCCCATGACTACATGAGAAGGCTGTTGCCTGGACAGGTATGCTAGATTCCTATTGTGTTGGTTGTTTTATTTTCTATGGATTCTTTATTCACTTTTTCCTTTTAAGCAGATTCTCCTCTACTGGTGGGCGGTGAGGTCATATTAGTTAGCAGAGATGGTGATAGTGTAGCAGCTGACATAGAGACGAGTGTTGCTTCCTAGCATTACTAGCAAGGTGTAGTATCTAGGCGAGTGAGTCCATCATTGGTGGGATGGCTCGTTTGTGAGGAGAGTCCTTATTCCTCCTCTTAGTGACATGTTTTGGAGTCATGAGCTCAATGCAGATGAGCTTGCTACTACCATGATAGGGTATCCCTCTAAGAGTCTCCTGTAAGGTACATGATCTCTTTATGCTGATGTGTTGATCCCGCAACTAATTAATGTTATGGTTGGTGACTTTGTTCCTCCACCTCTTCAGGCTGATGGGGCTTATCCTTCATATTTAAGGGCTGGGCTATCACATGGATTGTTGAGAGTTTCTTCTTCTAATCTAATAGGCTTTTATTCCTATTTTGTACAAGCATATAGCAAACTTTAGTAGTAATAAGCTGTACTTGACATGATTATGGAGACTTGCCTATAGAAACGGAGATCTTACTGGAAGAGATCAGGATCCTATTTTGAGGAGGCTAAGGGCATGTTCCGTATTGGGGCGACTACCCATGCTAGTGGTGTGGCTTCCGGTGGTGCTGCTCTAGGGGACTTGGTGGTTAGGTCATCCTCAGTTTTATCTGGGATGGACATCTTTGGTAGAGGAGTGTATCCTGATTTTCCTTATCTCGGCTTTCCTTAGTCAGAAGTTATTCCTCCTAATGCTTCCCATATTTGTGCTTTATTTCACTTATTTGCCTTCATTTTGCCTATTTGATGATTGGTGTTTGACTTATTTTCTTTTTTTTTTATTGATCCCTATCTCTTCTGGACAGTGCTAGTATAATGTTCCAAGGAGTGTGTAGTAGCACTTTATGGAGTTTAGGAGCAACTAGAGGGTATGCTTTCTTTATTTATCTATTTATTTATGCACATGTTTTATGTATGCATTTATGATATGCAATTTTTATGCAATGTAGGCTGAACTCTTCCATTCTAACTTCGAGTGGGAGTGGTAGCACACAGCTTATTGTGATTGTGTCGGTGAGCTAGAGTCACAACTAACATCCTTCATGATGAATGACGAGGAGCTTGGATCAAATGATAGGGACACCTGAGAATGATTGATGCTTGCTTGTTGATGGCAACCATGGCCAATGCAATTATTTTAGGGGCTAGGTGTAGGGCTTTTGGCTTATGGTTGCTTTGTTATATCATTTTCCTGAGGTCATGGACTTTGAGTGTTATGTTGTATGATTTATGTATGATAATAACTGTAGTATATATACTTCTTACCATTGCTATGCCTGATGATGTTTGCCATTGTTATTGTTTACCTTTTTTATTTTTCCCTCTTTTACCTAAGCCCTATTTTTAGAGTTTTTCGCACTTAGCTGGGTTTTCATTTTTTTCCCTCCCTCTTTTACCTAGGGTGTCTCCTTTTGGAGCTCTTCACACCACCTAGGCTTTTTTTTTAATAAAGGCTTTGATGATAGTGGCTAATCTTGAGGATAGAGTTCAAAGAAGATAGTAGGAATTGTGGTCACGTAATGAAAGGAAATGAAAAGCACGTTTGATGCAATTCGTATAATGATAAAATGTGTTGCACTTTTCAAAGAAATTTTGCATAGATTGGAAATCATTCTCATTTCACTAAAATCATTTAAGAAAAGCACATGTGCATTCATACAAATTTTGAACTTGAGGTTGCCCCTGTCCCTCACTAGCCTTTTGAGGTTTTATAGTTAAGTATTTTCTCTCTTTCCCTAATTTTTTCTTAGATTTCCCATATAAGGTTTTCAACCTAGTCGGAAGTCCTTAATTTTTCCATGAGCAACTGTTTTTAGGTTTTCAACTCAGCAGGTTTTTTTCCCTAGACGTAGTACTTCTTCAGGTAGTCTACATTGACAGGTTCAAAGAATTCATTACCTTCAGCGTATATCAATTTGATTGCTCCTTTCGATAGGACATGTTTGACCAACTATAGGCTTTCCCAGTTTGGTCTAAATTTCCCTCTAGGGCCTGGAACATTCTACCTTGCTTGCTTTAACACCAAGTCTCCTATTTTCACACTATTGTGTTTCACCTTTCTATTAAAGGTTTTGGCTAGCCTTGAGCCTTTGACTATCTAAGAGAGTGAAATCATTATGCCTCTATTGGGCCCATTATTCTTATGGTAATTCAAATTGGATTGTTACCTAAAGAGACTTAATTTCTATTTTAACTGGAAGTACTACTTCTAATCCGTATATTAATGAGAAAGGAGTTACTCATGTTGAAGTTCTAATTATTTTTCGGTATCCCCATAAGGAATTTGGTAATCTATTTGCCAAGTCTTGGTGTTGAGTCATCTTTGACAAAATCTTCTTGATGTTCTTGTTTATGGCTTTGACGACCCCATTTACTTATGGTTATTAAGGAGAAGATTTATGATGTTCCACCTTATAGCTCCTTAGTAGTTCTCTAACTTCCCCTTGGAATTGAACACCATTGTCAGAGATGATGTGATGGGGGATCCCATATCCATATAATAGATTTCTTTTGATGATTTTAGCCACTTGCTTAGCTCCTATCCTTACGAATGATTTTGCTTTGACCCATTTTATTTAGTAATCCATTACTACTAAGATGAACCTGTGTCCATTTGAGGTTGTCAGATGGATTTCCCTAATTATGTCTAGCCCCCATGCTGAGAAAGTCCATGGAGAGGAGATGTAGTGTAATTCTGTTTGGGGAAGGTGGCTGACATTCCTGTGGATTTGACACTTATGGCATCCCTTTACAAATTTGATATAGTCTTCCACCATCGTCATCCAGAAGAACCCTTGTCTAATTAGCTTCTTAGATAGGATTGCTTTATTCATGTGCAGACCAAAAACACCTTCGTGTACCTCTTCTATTGCTCTTGTAGCTTTAGTTTCATCTAGACATTATAAATGTAACCCATATGAAGTTCTTTTGTATAATAGTCCTTAGTGCAATATGAATTTTGTTGCTAATCGTCAAATGACTGCCTTATCTTTTTTCACATGCATGATCGGGATAAGCTCCTTCCTTAAGATATTTCTAGATGTTATAGAATCAGGGTTTTTTAGCTATTTCTATCTTTGCTATCCTATAACTCTTATAACAGGGTTGTCTCGATTTGAGTAGGATTAAAGGCTCCATAGGCAATTTGGATGGTCTTTCCCATATTGACGTTAGGGAAGCAAGTGCATTTGCCATTTGATTGTGGTTCTTAGGAAGATGAATGAATTTGCATTTTTGAAAGGACATGGTGAGTAACTTCAAATGATCCAGGTAAGGCCTTAGGTGCTATTCTTTTAATTCCCATTCTTCTATGGCATGATTGATCACTAGCATGGAATCTCTAAAGATTTTGACTTTTGTAACATCCAAGGCTATCAATGCTTCTATTCTGAGTGTGCATGCTATAGACGGCAGGGTTCAGCGCACGTCCAAGATTTTAGCAACCACGACACTATTTGAGCTCAGGGCTCTCGAGAACACACTAACCACTATCACAAAGACATGGTGTGGAGATGACGAGTCACCACCTAGGGTAATAACTGGGACAAATCGAAAAGGTGGTACTCGATTCCTTAAAAGAAAGCTAGCACCACAACCAGGAGATTCTGGGTACGGAATACCAACTTCTTTCAGTCTTGTGTACATTTAGAATTACTTTATGAATTATTGTTGACCATTTGCATGATCAAACTACTAATTTTGGACTTTGAAAAAAATTTTTTATACTAATAATTTCAATTAAGTGTGTAGGGAATTATATACCAAACATATACCAAGCATATACACTTTTGGATGTATAGTGACTTTTCAGGCTGATTGAACCTCTGAGATTGAAGAAGGTTTTTGATATATTTAGAGCTCTTAAATGAGAAAATTGGCTTCTTAACATTTAAATCAGACATCTCGGGCTTTGTGAATTAGGCTTTTTTGTGAAAATCCAAGTTCATTTGGTTATGCAAATTTTGAGTTGAAATTCACGTATACGTCTGCCATCTCAGACTGCACATCTCTTAGTATTTTGGACATATCTTGAGTTACAGAAGTCCAATTAAGGTGATTAAAAATGATATGAAAATATAAGTCAAATATATACAACTTTTATGAAGAAAATATGGGCAAATTCAAATTTCTTCAGGAGCAGATCACGGCTTCAACTTGTGTATAGCTGTCTGACAGTATTCTACATTTCAGATTGAACAATCCTCAGTAATTTGGACATATCCCCAGCTAAATAAGTCAAATTTAAGTGATTCAAAATTTTATGGAAAGATAATTCAAATATATAAAGCTTTCATGAAGAAAGTATGAGAAAATTCAAATTTCTTCATGAGCAAATCATGGCTTCAATTTGGGTATAGCTGTCTGACCGTAGTCTGCATTATAGATTACAAAATCCTTAGTATTTTGGACATATCTTAAGCTACAGAAGTAAAATTTAGTTGATTGAAGTTGATATGGAAAGATAATTCAAATATCTACAACTTTTATGAAGAAAGTGTGGGCAAATTCAAACGTCCTGAGGAGCCAATTACGGTTTCAATCCATGAATAGCTGTCTGACAGCATCAGTCTCAATAATTCAAAATATAGATGTTGGACACATCATTTGCACCTCCAACAACTATATTTTTTTAGTATAAATACCTCTAGAGCTGAATGGAAGTGAAGCAACTTGTTTTATCATTTTATTATCTCTTAAGCTTTCATTGAGCTCTCAAATTCTCTTAAATAATTCTTTGTTTATATAACTCTTGTGAAGTTAGGTGTATGTTAGAAATAGAATTTCTCTTCATCTTAAATCTTGGGTTAGATTAGAAGGGAAGTGAGATTTATTTCTAAAGGAATTGGTTGAAGTGTTGTCCATTGAAACACTTGGGTTTTGGTTTTTTGAGTGAGCCTTGAAAACTCATGTTGTGAGGTTGTAAGAGTGAGCCAGAAAACTCTTGTATAATCTTAATCCTGTGAATAAGATTGTGGGTGATTGAAAATCCTAACTTGGGGATAAGTTAGGTGGAGACGTAGGATTGTTGTTGAATCTGAACTCCTTAAATCTTTGTGTTCTTCATTCTTCCTTCTCAACTTCTATTTAATTTTTGCAAAGAATTCTTTTAATTTCTCATTTTTATTTCATAGTCCTATTCACCCCACCCATCTAGGACTCTTTTCATTTGGTATTAGAGCTTGAATTCTAGGTACTTTATTACTAGAATACAAGATCATGGGGAGTGAATCACAAAACATCTCTTCTCTTAGACCATTCTTTGATGGTAGTGACTATCCACATTAGAAATTCAAAATGGAATTATATCTTGATTGTGATTCCATCAAACTTTGGGATATTGTCCTAAGAGGTTGGGAACCACCTATAACTATCATTGATGGTGTGGTAACTACACTTGCAAGAAGCCAATGGAGTGTTGATTAAAAGGAAGAAAATCACAAAAATAAAAAGGCTATGATTACTCTAGTCTCCTCTATGACAAGAGAAGAAGGAGGCAAGCTTCAACATTGCATTTCAGCTAAAGAAATATGGGAGACCTTGGAGAATCACTATGAAGGCAACATTCAAGTGAGAAGCAAGAAGGTTCAACTTCATATGTATGAATATGAAATCTTCAAAATGAAGCCTCAAGAATCAATCACAGAGATGACAAACTGTCTCAATGCTCTCCTCACAACCCTCAAGAAACTTGGAAAACATTTCTCCAAGGAAGAAGTAAACAACAAGATTCTAAGAATCCTACCTAAGAAGGATTGGGAATCTCATGTTACCTCAATTGAGGAAGCTCAAAAGCTCTCCACTCTATCAACCGATGTGCTCATTGGTAAGCTTTTGACACATGAGCTCACCATCAAGCAAAGAGGTGAAGAACAAGAAGAGAAAGAAGAAAAGAAAAAGAGCATTGCTCTAAAAGATCTTCAAGAAGATAGTGAAGAGGAAAGCATTAAAGATTCTAGTGATGAAGATGGTGACATTGCCATGCTCACTAGGAACTTCAAGAAGTTCTTAAGAAAGAAAAATTTCTCAAGAATAAGGGACTTCAACAGGAAGTTCGAAGGAGATGGGAGGAAGAAAATAAAAGAGGTTACTTTCTATGAATGCAAGAAACTGGGACACATTAGAAATGAATGTCCCAAACTCAAATTCAAGAGTAAGGGAGCAAAAGATAAGAAGAAGGCATTCAAAGCTACTTGGGATGATTCCTCCGAATCCGAAGAGGAAGAGGAACAACAAGAAGTTGCCAATCTTTGCTTCATGGCCATTGAAAACGAAAATGAGGTACCATCCACTTCTTACTCCTCTTTTGATGATTGTGATGAATATTATGATGATGATAATGATGATGATGAGAGCTCTATTGTGAACAAATTGCTTGCTAAATGCAAAAGTTTGTTATTTAAGAAGGAAAAATATAAACATGAGTTAACTAGCTTAAATAAGGATTTTGAATGTTTGAAAATTGATTTTGCTAAACTTGTTGCATCAAATAAAAAACTTGTAAGTGATGCTAAATCTTGTAATTCTTTGGAAGACCAACTTAAGAAAGCAAATGATGAAAATCATAAGCTTTCTAAGGAAGTCTTAGAATTAAAAAATTCCATTGCCAAATTTAAGAGAGGAAAAGAAACTTTAGATAGTCTTCTTGACTCTCAAAAATTTCATGGAGATACCCATAGAATTGGATATAAAAATGGAATGTCTTCATCATCCTCATCACATATTAATTTTGTTAAAGCTTCACATGATTCTACTCCTTCAACCTCAAATGAGATTCAAGCGAAAAAATCTCATGTGTTAAATAGCAAGGCAAAATCTCATAAGATTAATCCTTCATTAACATAAAGAGGTAAGTTTCAAACTACAGCACCTCAACCTAAGCATGCTGATATGTACACTAGACATAATTGTAATAGGCATGTTGCATAACACAATGCACATAAACATATTGCACCAACACAATGTATGTCTCATTCAATGTCACAAAATAATAACAAAAGATACACACAACACCAAAGGCATGCTGCACACACTAGGAAAGCATTTCATTCTAGGAGAAATAAATTTAAAAATATTGTATGTTCATATTGCTTGATTAAAGGACATACTAATAATGTGTGTTTTTATAGAAAACTGCATATGAATTTACTTCCTACGGATTATCTTAAAACTAACCAACCTAGACCAAGAAAGGTTTGGGTCCAAAAGAACACTTAAATTGTATTGTGTAGATGTGCTTGAAATCCACAAGAACAAAAAGCAAGTGGTATCTAGATAGTGGATGTTCAAGGCACATGACAGGAGACAAAGAGCAATTCAACAAACTTGATGCTAAGGATGGAGGACATGTTACTTTCGGAGATAATGCAAAAGGAAAAATTATTGGTGTTGGAGAAATAGGTAATCCTCAATCCTTATCTATACATCATGTGTTATTTGTTGATGGTCTTAAACACAATCTGCTTAGTATAAGTCAATTATGTGACATGGGAAATAAAGTAACTTTTTATCCTAAAAATTGCTTTGTTAGTAGTCTTGATGAAAATAAAATTATTTTTAGTGGTGAAAGAGTAGACAATGTTTATGTCATTGATTTGAATAAAATTGATAACAAAGACATAAAATGCTTAGTGTCTATCTCCCATGACACATGGACATGGCATAGAAGATTAGGACATGCAAATTTTGAGCTTTTAAATGATCTTTGTAAACATGAACTTGTACTTGGTTTACCTAAGCTTGAATTCACTAAAGATAAACCTTGTGATGCTTGTCAAAAGGGAAAACAATCCAAGTCCTCATTTAGGCTAAAAAATGTAGTGTCCACCTCTAGGCCACTTGAACTTATACATATGGATTTATTTGGACCAACTAGAGTTGCTAGTCTTGGTGGAATGCACTATGCTTATGTATTGGTTGATGACTACTCTAGATACACTTGGGTATGTTTTCTTGCTCATAAGAATGATGCATTTAAAGCTTTTGAAAATCTTTCAAAAAGAGTTCAAAAAGAAAAAGGATTTTGTATTTCATCCATTAGAAGTGATCATGGAACCGAATTTGAAAATGAATTTTTTAAAAACTATTGTAATGAAAATGATATTTCTCATACATTTTCATCTCCTAGAACCCCTCAACAAAATGGGGTAGTTGAAAGGAAAAATAGAACTCTTGTGGAAATGGCTAGAACAATGCTTCATGAGTATAATTTGCCTTTATACTTTTGGGCGAAAGCTGTTAACACATCTTGTTATATTTCAAACCGAGTTTTCAAAAGACCAATTTTAAATAAAACGTCTTATAAGCTATGGAACAATAGAAAACCCAAAATCTCATATCTAAGATATTTGGATGCAAGTGCTTTATATTGAACACCAAGGATAATCTTGGAAAATTTGATTCCAAAGCCGATGAAGGAATTTTCCTAGGCTATTCCATCTCTAGCAAGGCATATAGGGTCTTTAATAAGAGAACTCTAGTAGTTGAAGAGTCAATGCATATGGTATTTGATGAATCAAACTCACTTGATCCTAGAAAGGATGTTTGTAGTGTTGATGATCTTGTAGGTGACAATGAGATTATGGAAACACAAGAAGAAAATGCTAGTAAGCCTTTGGAACTTGAAGAGCCAAGCAAGAAGGAAAATGAGGAGACATCTCAACCTACATTGAAGGATGAACTTCCAAAGGATTGGCAATTTAAGAAAGCTCACCCTCAAGACCTCATTATAGGTGACACTACAAAAGGGGTAACTACTAGATCTCATTTAAAATCTACTGTTAATTTAGCCTTCATTTCACAAATTGAACCCAAAAATATTGTTGATGTTTTGTGTGATGAATTTTGGGTCCTTACTATGCAAGAAGAGTTAAATCAATTTGAGAGAAACAAGGTTTGGACCTTAGTTCCTAGACCTAAACATCATCCTATTATAGGCACCAAATGGGTGTTTAGAAATAAGATGAATGAACAAGGTGTCATAACTAGAAACAAAGCTAGACTAGTAGCTAAAGGTTATAATCAAGAGGAAGGCATTGATTATGATGAAACCTTTGCCCCCGTTGCAAGGTTAGAAGCTATTAGGATGCTACTTGCATTTGCATCATACATGAATTTTAAACTTTATCAAATGGATGTTAAAAGTGCATTTTTAAATGGTTTTATTGAAGAGGAGGTATATGTTGAACAACCTCCGGGTTTTGAAAATTTTAACTCTCCAAATCATGTTTTTAAATTATCAAAGGCATTGTATGGATTGAAACAAGCTCCAAGAGCTTAGTATGAAAGATTGAGTAACTTTTTACTAGAGAAAGGTTTCTCTAAAGGAAAAGTTGACACAATTATTTTTATAAAGAAATCCAAGCATGATTTATTAATTGTTCAAATTTATGTTGATAATATTATTTTTGGTGCTACTGACCATTGCTTGTGTGAGGAATTTTCTAAGCTAATGCAAGGAGAATTTGAGATGAGTATGATGGGAGAACTCAAGTTCTTTCTTGGACTTCAAATCAAGTAATGTGAAGATGGGATTTTCATTAATCAAACCAAATATACAAGGGACATTCTCAAGAAGTTTGGAATGGATGGAGCTAAATCAAGCAAAACTCCAATGAGCACAACAACCAAACTAAATAAGGATGAGAATGGTAAACTGGTTGATGAAAAGCGATTTAGAGGTATGATCAAATCCCTTCTTTATTTAACTGCTAGTAGACCTGATATTATGTTTGCTACTTGCTTGTGTGCTAGATTTCAATCAAGCCCTAGAGAGTCTCATTTGAATGCTATTAAAAGAATTTTCAAATATCTTTGTGGTACAATGCATTTAGGACTTTGGTACCCTAGGAGTTCTTCCTTTGACTTGATTAGTTATTCTGATGCTGATTTTGCTGGTAGCTTACTAGATAGAAAAAGCACTTCTGGAACTTGTCAAATTTTAGGAAATTGCTTAGTTTCTTAGTTTAGTAAGAAACAAGTTTCAGTTGCCTTGTCCACCGCTGAAGCAGAATATGTGGCAGCTAGTTGTTATTGCACCCAAGTTCTATGGCAAAAACAACAACTTCTAGACTATGGCATTGATATTAACCACATTCCAATTAAATGTGACAATACAAGTGCTATAAACCTTAGTAAAAATCCCATTCAACATTCTAAAACTAAGCATATTGACATTAGACATCATTTCTTACGTGATCATGTGCAAAATGGTGATATTTTTCTTGATTTTGTTGATACTAATCATCAATTAGCAGACATCTTTACCAAACCTCTTTGTGAGGAAAGATTGAATTTTATTAAGCATGAACTTGGTATGATTGATGGCTCAAGCTTGTCTTGATCACTTGTTAAATTGATGAATTGATGTTTGGATTCTTATGTGATTTTATTTAAAAATATATATATATTATTTTCAGCGTCATGTATATATTTTGTTTTAAAGGTATTTGCTTTAGCAAATTTAGTTCATATACATGATATATTGTATTTCCCATTTGCATGATCTTTGTATTAATTTTAATTGGATTTGTGTGGATTCATTCATTTTTTTTTAAATCCCTCCTATTTTGCAAATTAATAATTAATTATTGAGCTAAATTCAATTAATTAATTATTTTAAATAGCATAAATATTCCTCCTCCTCAACAAATTTTTTTATTTTTATGCTAGGTTTATTTTTGGTATATTTTCTGTATCTAAGTTTTGAGCTGTTAAATGTGTTTTATAACTATTTTTCGTTAGTTTATGTTTGGTTTATTTTTTGAATATTTTTTGGATATAAAACATGAGCTGTTAGTTTTATATCTTGATTACAATTGGTATTTTAATATCATTGTATTTTTTTAATGCAATTTTATTTGCATTTTGACGAAAGCTAATATAGGTTGGGTATGACCTATAAAAGTTTTCAATTCGTATTAGGATAAAAAAAAAAATTTTGAGTTTGTTTAATTTTTGTGTTTTCTTAGAAATTATTTTTATCTTTGATAATGCATGGATATTTTTAAGATTTGGTCTATCTTTGCATTTTGACAAAGGAGGAAAAATAATTGAGTTTGCATGCGTACCTAGTTAATTTCTTTTAAGGGAAATTTTTTTTTTCAAAGATGTGTTTATGTAAGTGACATAACTATGTGATAGTGTGTCCTTAATATCAATATTTTTTTAAATCCATTGAAATAGGGGGAGAAAATTATTTGGATTTATTTCACATAATTCTTTTTCTCATGCATAATAACAATGTAAGTATGGCTAGTTTTGACCTTATGATAAATAGCCTTGTTTTGCTTACTTTGTTTTTATATTACATGAATTTTTTTTTTGCATGACTATTAATTGAGCTTATTCATGCAACATTCAGGTATACATTTTTTTTAATGGCTTTTATCTATTAAAATGACATGAATTTCATAAAGATTTTGAATATCTTTGCTTGCATTGTTTTGGTTCTTAATCTTTTATTCCCTTTAGTATTTTTGGCTCCCTTAGGTCTATTCCTCCTTATATCTCTCTCTTTTCTTTTTGTCTTTGACAAAGGGGGAGAAGAAGCTAAAGAAGCTATGTGCTTAGAGGATAAATAATTGTGTTTAAGATATGCTAAGTACCACATGATTATGTATGATTGAATAGCTAAACTCTACATGATCATGTGATGTTTTGATATAGCATACATATTATTTTGTGATGTATTACATGTTTGAAATTATTTCCTTCATGTTGTTTAATAACTTTTTATCTTTATTTTTGACAAGAAGGATGATGAAATTTATTTATATTTCTTATCATGTCCAAAAAGGAGGAGAAATAAAGAAATATATTTTTGTTAAAGGAATATATTTGTTAAACCCTTATACATGCTATGATAAATCATTTATTTATATGTTCTAATACATGATAAATATTGAATTTATGCACATGTTAAGGGGGAGCAAAATTATTTCTTATTTTTCATCTGTTTAATTTGTAAGGGGGAGCTATTTTTATTTAATATGCTTATATAAGTTATTTATTTTTTACACATACACACATATTATTTATCATCTTTTCAAATTGGTTGTCAAAGCCAAAAAGGGGGAGATTGTTGACCATTTGAATGATCAAACTCCTAATTTTGGACTTTGACAAATAATTTTTATACTAATAATTTCAATTAAGTGTGTAGGGAATTATATACCAAACATATACCCAGCATATACACTTTTGGATGTATAGTGACTTTTCGGGCTGATTAAACCTCTGAGATTGAAGAAGGTTTTTGACATATTTAGAGCTCTTAAATGAGAAAATGGGATTCTTAACATTTGAAACAGACATCTTGAGCTTTTTGAATTGTGCTTTTTTGTGAAAATCAAAGTTCATTTGGTTATGCAAATTTTGAGTTGAAATTCACGTATACGTCTGCCATCTCAGACTGCACATCTCTTAGTATTTTGGACATATCTTGAGTTACAGTAGTCCAATTAAGGTGATTAAAAATGATATGAAAATATAAGTCAAATATCTACAACTTTTATGAAGAAAATATGGGAAAATTAAAATTTCTTCAGGAGCAGATCACGGCTTCAACTTGTGTATAGCTGTCTGACAGTATTCTGCATTTTAGATTGAACAATCCTTAGTAATTTGGACATATCCCGAGCTAAAGAAGTCAAATTTAAGTGATTCAAAATTTTATAGAAAGATAATTCAAATATCTATAGCTTTCATGAAGAAAGTATGAGAAAATTCAAATTTCTTCATGAGCAAATCACGGCTTCAATTTGGGTATAGCTGTCTGACCGTAGTCTGCATTATAGATTGCATAATCCTTAGTATTTTGGACATATCTTAAGATACAGAAGTCTAATTTAGGTGATTAAAGTTGATATGGAAAGATAATTCAAATATATATAACTTTTATGAAGAAAGTGTAGGCAAATTCAAACGTCCTGAGGAGCCAATTACGGTTTCAATCCATGAATAGCTGTCTGACAGCATCAGTCTCAATAATTCAAAATATAGACGTTGGACACATCATTTGCACCTCCAACAGCTATATTTTTTTAGTATAAATACCTCTAGAGCTGAATGGAAGTGAAGCAACTTGTTTTATCATTTTATTATCTCTTAAGCTTTCATTGAGCTCTCAAATTCTCTTAAATAATTCTTTGTTTGAATAACTCTTGTGAGAGTTAGGTGTATGTTAGAAATAGAATTTCTCTTCATCTTAAATCTTGGGTTAGATTATAAGGGAAGTGAGATTTATTTCTAAAGGAATTGGTTTAAGTGTTGTCCATTGAAACACTTGGGTTTTGGTTTTTTGAGTGAGCCTTGAAAACTCATGTTGTGAGGTTGTAAGAGTGAGCTATAAAACTCTTGTATAATCTTAATCCTGTGAATAAGATTGTGGGTGATTGAAAATCCTAACTTGGGGATAAGTTAGGTGGAGACGTAGGATTGTTGTTGAATCCGAACTCCTTAAATCTTTGTGTTCTTCATTCTTCCTTCTCAACTTCTATTTAATTTTTGCAAAGAATTCTTTTAATTTCTCATTTTTATTTCATAGTCCTATTCACCCCTCCTCTAGGACTCTTTTCAATTATTATCTTATTCTCTATTTACATGCAATTTCATATAAACCCAAAACAATAAACTCCAAGGCAAACTAGTCATGAAATATACAAGTAAATAATGCATTCAATAAATCACATTCCCTAAGTTAGTCTAATCTACATGAATTTTAAATAAATGAGCTAAAGTCTACATATTGTAAATTATAAGTGAACCTAAAGACCTAATTCCTTTTGATTTTAATTAAATAAACTTACGTCTATGTATTTTAATTCTAAAAATGGGCCTAATTCTACATGTTATGAATGTATTTAATTTAGTGGGCTTAATTCTACATGTTTTAATTAAATAGTGATCTTAAATCTACAAATTATGAAAAAGGGCTTAAATTAAGTGGGTAAGTCTAAATTTATTAAATTAAATTAGGTGGGCCTATGTCTAATTACCTAAATGGGGCTAAGAATATTTCTAATCTAAAATCTAATTAATTATGGACCTAAAAATATATTTTAATTAATTAAACCTGATTAATTATTCAATGAGATTGGCTAAAAGAATTACCTAAATTTAAATAAATAAATCAAGACCTAAAGTGGGCTTAAGGCCCAAAACACATAAAAATAATAAATAAAACCCAAAAACAAATAAAAACATAAAAAATAATTAAATAAGATCAAACAAATAATTAAATTAATCCTTACTAAAACCCTAATTTTTATTAACATACAACCTAAATTGATTTACTTCCTTCATTTATTTTAAATAATTACCTAATTGAAACCTAATTTTTACTAACCAATTTAATCAGAATAAACATGCGACCACACATATAATTTTATTACTCATACTATCGAGGCTATTACATTAATTTATAAAATAAAATAAAATAAAAATAAAGCAATAAATAAAAATAAAAATAATAAAAAATAAAAATAAAACCCTAAAAACTAAGTCTCTATGAGGTTTTATCCATAGCCTTCCACAAACTTCTCATGAAGTCATCCCTCCCATATGATTACCATGCATTTTCCTCAATAATCACCACAAAAAATAAGATAAAATAATGATTAATGAATAAATTATGATAATAACTTGAAAGAATAATAATAAAAATAATAATGTAAAATAAACAAATAAATAAATAAATAAATAATAGAAGAAGATGATATGATTATGAATGATTTAGGGTGCTCCTCAGATTTATAAGTCACTGTTTTTGATAAGCCTTCGAATCTCCTTCTTCAAAAATTCTCCATAAATCTTGAATTAATTGCTAAATCAAAAGGAATTTTTGTAGAAAAAACAACTCAAGAGAAAAAATCACGTTTTTTCTTCCTCCCCCTCTTCCTTTTCTCTTTTTCTTTTTCCCCCCCTTTCCTCCTTTCCTCTCTTTATATTGTGGAACTAGGAAGCCTAGCCCCAATCCTAATATGATTTTAATTCCTAAAGTATAAGATTAATACTTAAAATTATATTTAGGAATTTTAAACCAATTAGGACTGAATTAATTAGGAATTTTAAAGCAATTAAAATTGAATTAAAAATAGGAAACAGAGACGGAAGAATTCAATTCCGATCGGGATTGTGTAATTTCGATTAGAATTATACAATCCCGATTAGAATTAGTGTAATTTCGATCGGAATTACATAATTCCGATCGGAATTATGGAATTCCGATATTTTTTTAACTTTTATTTAGAAAAAGGCCCCTGAAAGAATTTAAATTTTATAATTAGGTCCTAAAAAACTTTACAATTTAGTCCCTAAAAATATTAAATCCTTCCTTTAAAAGCTGTATTTAAACCCTTAGAATTTTTAAAGATTAAGTATTGAAGACATTTTCATCACTAGAGTTCTTTGCTACATCCATAACACGTCATCCCAAAATTGGGTGTCTACAGTTGCCCCCCTTTGTCACTGTTTACTTGACAAATTGTAGCAAAGCAAAATAGCACCCAATTTCTAAATTGAAAGTTAGGATACGTACCTACTCCTTGAAGCTTCTACGTATGAATTTACTATACTCGGACATACAACATTTCAAATGACATATCATACTCGGTTGTATGATATTGATTATACTCTATCGTATAACCTTAGGTGAATGGAACACATTATACTCAGTCATACAATGTTTGACTATACTCGGACGTATAGCATTGAATTGAAAAAATTACATCATACTCGGTCGTATAATCGATTGAGGATACATTGCACTCAATCGTACAATGCCGACTATACCCGGTCGTATAGTCTTGAATTGAAAAATTACATCATACTCGGTCGTATGATGCCGATTATATTTGGTCGTATAATCGATTGAGGATACATTGCACTCGGTCGTACAATACCGTCTACACTCGGTTGTATAGTCTTGAATTAAAAAATTATATCATACTCGATTGTATGATGCTGATTATACTCGGTTGTATAATCGATTGAGGATACATTACACTCAGTCGTACAATACTGACTACACTCGGTCGTATAGTCTTGAATTGAAAAATTACATCATACTCAATTGTATGATGCCGATTATACTCGGTCGTATAATCGATTGAGGATACATTGCACTTAGTTGTACAATGTTGACTACACTCGGTCATATAATCTTTTTTAAAAAGGAACATCACACTCGATCGTATGATGCTGATTATACTCGGTCGTATAATCAATTGAAGACACATTGCACTCGGTCGTACAATGCTGACTACACTCGGTCGTATAGTCTGTTTTGAAAAGGAACATCACATTCAGTCATATGATGCTGATTATACTCGATCGTATAATTGATTGAAGATTTATTGCACTTGGTTGTACAATGCTGACTACACTAGGTCATATAGTCTGATTTGAAAAGAGGCATCACACTCAGTCGTGTGATGCTAATTATACTCAGTCGTATAATCGATTAAAGATACATTGCACTCAGTCGTACAATGCCGACTACACTTGGTCGTATAGTCTGATTTGAAAAGGAACATCACACTCAGTTGTATGATGTTGATTATACTCAATCCTATAATCGATTGAAGATACATCCGACAGTTTTAATAATTCCCTAAATTGCTAAACTATAAAGCTTTACAATTTAGTAATTAGGTGGACTTAAATGTAAAAAAAAGTTGAAGGACCAAAGTGGATATTTTCTTCTTTATATATTCCTTTCCTCCTTTTCCGATTCATTACCTCTTTTTCCTATTCTTCTTCTCTTTTTTCTTTTCATTTTCTCTTGATTTTCAAAATTTCTCCCTTTAATTATTCACCCATCTGACGTTCGATTTTAGATCTGTCTGATCCTATGGCCCACCTATAGCGTAGGCTACATGGCAGCAGTTCTAGGAAATTAGATCCCATCACTTTGCATCTGCATTTTCCCCAAAATGATTTGGGACGTCGTGAAGATGAAGAGATATTTCCTTTGACCCACTTGCACCTCCGCAGATGTTCTTAGGCTGGAGATGAGGAAAATTTCTTATCTCTATTTTCAATTCTCTACTATAGATTGGATATTATTTATAAAGGCACTGTGACAATGTGCAGCTTCTGGCATGTCTTGCATGTATGCTTCTTATCCCTTTTTAACTTTTACTTACTTTCACCTTCGCCTCTTTATTTCCTTCATTTTCCTTTTTTCCAGTTTTGGGGCATTGAGATTGGAGTGATTCAAGGTTTTAGTGCCATTAGCTTCGACATGAGTCTTCCCCTGATGCAGAGATGGGGTTCTTCTCGTCTTACTAGCATTAAACATGATTTGCAGACTTATCGGGATCAGCTGAACTCTTTAGAGTAGGACCTGGTAAGAAAATTTTAACTTTTAGTATTTCATCAATTGCAGAAGTCTAAGAAATTTAAATTTAAATGAATGAGTTTGTAGGTTAGATCAGATTGGTTGGTTGGTACTGAAGACATTCAGCGATATGATTTTATGACTGCAGCTATGAGACTTGAGACTATGAGAGTTCTACTTCCTAGTTATGGCTGCAAGATGTGGTATCGTGTTTATCATTGGCATATGGGACCTTCTAGGAGGCGTGTCCCCCCTTCTATTCCTCCCTCAATATTATGGTAGCAACATGCCTGGCCCTTAGCTTAGAGCTGCTCTTGATGGATATGACGCTTCAACGATGCTCGAGCATTCTCGTCATTATCGGGAGTATATTCGAGAGAACCTCTTAGAGCAAGTTCCTACAGACCCGTCTGAGGTATGCTTTCTCTTACTACTTTACTTCAATTCTCTCATCATTATTGACATTTGATTCTCTGCATAGTTTGAAGGAGTCCTTGATGCTGCTATGGAGGAGACTGAGGATGATACTGAGGAGATTGAGCAGGAAGTTGAGCCCATTCATCACAATGAGACTGCTCATGGTGAGGCTCCCTCAGGTACTATTCTAGGTGATGTTCCCCCATTTGATAGGTCGATGTATTATTGGGCTCCTATGGTACAGACTCCTGTTGAGCGATACATGTATTTTAATACAGCTCAGATTCCTAGCTTCTCACCCTCTGATGCTTCACATGTACGTTCAATTTGCTCCCTTGCTAACCCTGTACAAACCTGCGCTTGTTGTTGAATTAGTAAAATTTATTTTACAGGTCCCTAGGACACAGGTGGAGTATTTGTATGGAATTGCCTCTTCCCAAAGATTATTTACTATGTAGATTACTGATACTTGGAGGGTTAGTATTCACAACAAATATGCAAATTTATGCATTTTATGCATGATATACACGATTCTAACTATTTTTTAATGCAACAGAATTATTCTGGGGATTTGGAGCATGAGAATAAGAGGCTCCGGTGATAGCTTGCTAGCCTTAGTTTTGACGGACACAATGTTGGGACTTCTATGCCCCTAGATCCTAGTGACGATCCAACTAGAGAGTTGAGTCCCTGGCTAGATACTGATTTTCTTTAGGAATTGTATTAGCGTGACTGTACTTTGAGATATTTCAGAACTGTCTCCCTTTATGCATCATTGACTTTTATTCTGGACCAAATCGTAATTTCCTTTTTTTTTGTCAGAAACATTGGAAGTCCAGCTAGCGTCCTAGATTTTCTATTAGACATCTAGAATTCCGATCAAAATTATGGATTTCTGATCGGAAATCTAGAATTTCTATCGAAATTCTGAATTTTTGATTGGAAATCTCGGTTTTGATCCTGCTTCTTTTCCTACTTCGACGCGAATTTGGTCTAAAAATCAATCCTAATCTTTTCTGTATTTGATTTATGGCCTATATAAGAACCATAAGACAAATTCACTGCATCAATCCCATTCTTCACCTCCATCATGACACAAGCCACGCTTAAATTGATGAAGAAATTTCTCAAGACCCTTAATGGAGATGATAGGAATAAAATTCTGCCCTTTCATGCCAAAACCTTAAAGTCCCTTCAACATCTGAAGATAGACAATAATTTCTTACATGCTGTTGCCACTTTCTAGGATGCTGAGGATCATGTATTTAGATTTAATGGACAAGAGTTGTGTCCCCTGATAGAGAAATTTGCTGTTATTCTGGGATGTTCATTAAGTATGACTACTACCATTGCTCTCCTAGACCTTGAGATTGAGTTCCCCGGCATATTAATAGAATTATTTGATATGCCCCCAGATGTTATCTACATGCATGTGCATAATACTGGAACCATCAGTCTTCCTTTTCTGATTTCCTCTTATGGAACTAGAGACAAAACCAATGCTACTTGGATCAGAACTGTCACTTTCTGCCTATATGCTCAGTTTCTACTAGTGTCTTCTCATGGAGATGCTAATGTAAGGATTATCAGTATCTTAGAATAGGTAGAAACTGGAGCTAATCCCGTGCCTGTCATACTTGCTGAAACTATCATTGGGTTAGATAATATCAAAGTTCAAAACCAACTCTCAGGCAGTCTGCTTCTCCTTTAGGTATGTAACCTTTTTTTTTTTAAGATTTGGTTACAGGAGAAATTTAGTCTGCTTGATGCTCCTCCTAATGCTTTGATTTATCAACCTCATCATCTATAGTCTCGTCCTTTGAAAATAAAGGATAAACATGTTATAGATCAATGGACTAATTGGATGAAAGGCATTGTTGATACTGAGATTACTTGGATTTTTCCTTGGTAGAGATCAAAATTCATGACCATCAACTTGTATGAAAATTATGTTCCTATTCCTATATTACACTTTTCGACCTTTCTTTCTCTTTCATGCCTCTGCCGTCAGTATGGTCGCCCTCAATTCATTGTTGCTGTTATAACTGACTTCAAAGGTTTTCTCCTGAGATAAGATTTCTTGGACAAGGTGAAGAATTTATGGCCTCATAGAGCTTTGGAACACCATATGTGCCTGGATGCTGACATGACTACTGATGACAACTACAAGACTTGGGTTACTATGCAATCTATAGGATCACCATAACTTATTAAATACAAAAGGACTCAAATATTTTTAGATGGGTCAAGAAAGAAACAAAAATAGAAGTAGTGGTCTCATAGGTTCGGTTTCTTATATTTTTTTTCCTTCAAGTCTTTGTGTCTTGTAATAAAGATAGAAGATGCAATATTTAACAAAAATGTATTTTCAATTCATTTCATTAACTAGGGCAAAAATGAGTACATTTGTTACATCACATGACACAACTCCTGTTATCAGCTAGTCCTTTCAGATTTTCTAACTGAACATTTTTTCTCTCATTTTCATTTCCCTAATTTCTACCTGATAAGCCCTTTACAGGTTTTCTAAACAGCGGGAATGTCTTAACTTTTTCCTAACCAGCCTTTTTAGGTTTTCTAGTTAGCGGACTTTTTTTTTTTCAAAGGTACTATTTCTTAAGGCGATCGAGGTTAATTGGCTCAATGAATTCATTCCCTTCTAAATATGATATCTTTGCAGCTCCCTTGGGCAAGATTATCTTGACTAAATACGGTCCTTCCCAGTTTGGTCTGAATTTTCCTCTCAGGTCAAACACCATTACCCTTGCGTGCTTTAATACCATATCTCCAGCTTTTATCTTTCTCGGCTTAACCTTTTTGTTGAATGCTCTTGCTATTCTCCTCTAATAAATCTGAGTGTGGAATAAAGCATCCATCCTTTTCTCATCCAGAGATACAGGGTAATCAAACCTCTTTTGCATCCATTCACTCTCGGGGATTTTTGCTTCCATAACCACCCTTAAGGATTTAATTTCTGTCTCTATGGGTAGAACTGCTTCACAACCATATACTAACGAGAACGGAGTTTGTCCTGTAGTAGTACGTGTTGTAGTTCTGTATCCCCATAAAGTAAAAGGGAGGTATTCGGACCAGTCCTTATGTGTCTTCACCATCTTAGAGAGAATCTTCTTTATATTCTTATTAGCTACTTCCACTGCACCATTAGCCTAAGGTCGATAAGGTGAGGACTTATGATGCTTAATCTTGTATCTTTGTAACAACTCAGCGGTTTCTGCCTGAAACTAAACTTCATTGTCTGTCACAACATGATGTGGGATCCCATACCTATAAATGAGGTTCTTCTCAATGAACTTTGCCACTTGTCTAGCTTTTAAGGTGCCAAAGGATTCTGCTTCTATCCATCTTGAAAAGTAGTTGATTACGACTACTATATATTTATGCCTGTTTGAAGCAGTTGGTTTTACTTGCCCTATTATATCTATTCCCAGGTTGTAAAGGGACATGGAGATGTTAAACTGTTTAGAACTGTAGGGGGAAAGTGATTGAGGTTCTCGTGTACTTGACATTGATGGCATTCTCTCACTATTTGGATGCAGTCCTTTTCCATACTCCCCCAATAGTACCCTTGCCGAGTAATCTTCTTGCTAGAATTATCCCATTCATATGTGATCCATAAACTCCTGCATGAATCTCTCTCATTGCTTGTTCTGCTTCATCCTTCTTGAGACATCTCAGTTGTATTCCATTCGGCATCCTTCTGTATAATATCCCATTATGACTTGCATAATTACGCGAAAGAACACGAAGAGCATATCTATCTTTGGAAGTTGCTTCGTTTGGATATCTTCTTTCCTTGATAAATCTCTGGATGTCATAAAACCATGGCTTTTCCTCTGGCCCTATCAGAATATTCATGACATGTTCTTTGCCATAACATGGAGCTTTCATCTTCATTATCACCAAAGTTTTCATCATCAATCCCGTTGATTTATCCTACATTGAAGAAAGTGTTGCCAAAGCATCTGCCATTTGATTCTCATCTCTTGGTAAATGCATAAAGAGACATTTAATGAAATTCCTTATTAGTTTTCTCAAATAATGGATGTAAGGTTTCAGTCTTTCTTCTTTTACTTCCCACTCTTCATTAGCCTGGCTGATGACCAACATGGAATCTTCGTAAACCAATAGGTCTTTTGCTCCAACTGCTAATGCTGCTTCCATGCCATAGATACATGCCTCATACTTAGCCATATTATTTGCAACCATGAAGTCTAATTTCTGGGCCATTGGCATGGTTTCTCCTTTTGGTGTGACAAGAATTACTCCTAACCCTGCTCCTCTATTATTCACTGCTCCATCAAAATAAAGTTTCCATTCTTGGTGTTCTATTACTGCTAGGTTCTCATCTGGAAACTCTAGATTCCACTGCCCATTTCCTTCGACTGCATTCTGGGCTAGAAACTCTGCTATAGCTCTGCCTTTGATGACCTTTGTAGTGACATATTCTATATCGAACTCAGTTAAAAGTGCCAACCATCTAAACATCTTTTTAGTCAAAGCCGGTGTTTGGAACAAGTATTTTAAAGGATTTATCCTTAAAACAGCTTGTACTTTGTAGGACTGGAAATAATGCCTTAACTTCTTTGTAGCCCAGATCATTATCAAACATGTCTTTTCTACAAGATCGTAATTTTCTTCATTTGGTAGGAACTTTTACTGAGGTAATATATAGTGTACTCCACCCCTTTGAGCCCTTCTTGTGCTAGCATTGCTCACATAGCCTTTTCTTCTAAAGTTAAATATAAGATTAAAGGCTTACCTTGTTTGGGTGGCCTTAATATAGGTGGGTTAGTAAGGTATTCCTTAATCTTATCAAAGGCTTTCTGGCATTCTTCATTCCGCTCCACAGGCTGATTTTTCCTCAAGAGCTTGAAGATCGGGTCACAAACCATAGTAAGTCTCGCAATGAACCTGATGATGTATTGCAGTTTTTCGATAAACCCTCATACTTCCTTCTCTGTTCTTAGTGCTGGCATCTCATGGATGGCTTTGATCTTGTCTGGATCGACTTCTATTACTCTATCGTTGATTATGTGCCCTAATAACTTTCTTGAAGTTACCCCAAAGTTGCATTTCTTCGAATTAAGCCTTAGGTTATATTTTTCTATTCTTGCTAAGAACTTATCCAAAGCCTTAAAGTGTCCCTCTTGTTCAGACTTAACCATCATGTCATCAGCATAAACTTCCACTTCCTTATGCATCATATCATGAAATAAGGCAGTGGCTGCTCTTTGATAAGTTGCTCCTGCATTCTTTAATCTGAAGGGCATCACCTAGTAGCAGTACGTTCCCCATTCTGTGATGAAAGCAATTTTGATCCTGTCCATAACTGCCATTATTATTTGATTATAACTTGAGAACCCATCTATAAATGAGTACATCGCACTAGATGCTGCACTATCCATAATCACATCAATATGGGTTAAAGGAAAATCATCCTTTGGACATGCCTTATTCAGGTCCCTGAAGTCTACACACATTCAAAATTTTCCATCTTTCTTGGGAACGGGTACTATATTTGCCAACCATTAAGGGTATTCCATAACTTCTAGAAAACCAGCCTGGATTTGCTTAGCGACTTTTTCCCTTATCTTTTCTGTCCACTCTGGCCTTAACCTATGAAGTTTTTGTTTAACAGGTTTAGCTTCAGGATATGTTGTAATGTAATGCTCCGCAATTCCCCTATCTAACCTTAGCATATCCTCATAGGACCAAGCAAATACTACCTTTCTTTTTATTAATATTTTCTCAAAATTTTCCCTCTCTTCAAGAGTTAAGTCACATGATATAGAAATGTATTTTGGTTGTTCATTTGTGCCCATGTTTAATGAATCTAATTGAATAGAATTAATGTCAAACATGCATGAATGATCATTATTAAAATGCACAAGACCATTAGAATCAACATCACATAAGTAAGCCAAACCAGAATTTATATCATTGACCATAAAAGAAAAAAAGTTTTTGTCCTTAAACAGACCAGACATTATTACACTAGTTTCTTCATAAAAAACATTAGTAAAACTATTATTAATGATACTAGTTAATTATTGTGGTGGTTCTTTGTTAAATGGCAGATAAAGCAGTTCTTCAAAGTCTTCGGTTTTCATCTTTTTGGTAACTATCTTCATTACCTTGTCCTTGTTGTCTTGCACTAGCTTTTCAACTGTCTGTTCTTTAAAAATCTCAAATCCAAGGACATCCACACCAACTACTTGGATAGGCTCCTTTTCACCTTGGTAGAACTTCTCCTTCCCTTACTTGATAAAGTTATCTTTCAGGGGTCCCACATTCCTTAGGCCATTCTCATTGAAAAACCTTCTTTTTGCCATTTTGCTACTAAACCCAGCTCCAATATAGCCAAATCCTCTTATGTCATCCTGGGTTTTGAAATCTAGCAGTTCTGGGCTTCCTTGCTCATTTTTCCCCAGTCCTTGTCCTGGTCGGTAATTCATCTTCTTGATCATATTCATAACCCATAGATCCATTGTGACTCCCTTTGAAATCATGGCCACCTGGTAACCTAGGGGAGTGACTACCTATATCTGATTATTAATAACTGCAGACATCGACTTGCCCATACTAGCATCTAAAGTCACCACTTCCCCATCAAGTAGGAATTTCACCTTTTGATGCACGGTTGAAGGCACCCCTCCCAAGACATGATACCAAGGTCTACCCAAAAGAAGGGCATAGGTGACATGAATATCTAGCACAGTGAATTCCACCATTGCTTCTATAGGTCCAGTCTCCACAGAAGCCACAAAGGTTCCTTCTACATTCCTTGTGCTATCATCATAAGCCTTTATTACGAGGTCTGATTTTGCCAAATCCTCTACCTTCACTCCTAAATTGGGTAGGATCTATAGTGGACAAACATTAATCACGGACGCATCATCCACCATCACATAATTAGCCCTCTTCCCTCTTACTTCAGCTGGGATGAATAGTACTTTATTATGGTTCCTTCCTTCCACAGGTAAATCCTCATCAGAGAAAGTAATAACCCTGTGCTTTTTCTCAGTAACCTTGGCCACCATTGCTTCAGGAGTTACTGTAGTTTCAATATTCATCTTAGTCAAGGCCTTAACCAAAGCTCTTCTGTGGCTGCTTGAATGCATTAAGAGCTCCCAAATGCTTACGTTGGCCTTTGCTTTTTTGAGCTGTTTGAGAATCAAGTCATCGCCCTGTTCATTTGAGTCTTCTCCTTCAACAACTTCTTCACTCTCTATGGCTTTCTCTGCTAGCTTATAACCCTTCCCACTTCTGGTAACATGGCTAACTTCAGGATTATCTTCCTATACATCATACCCTTCAGTGCCTTCCTCATCAGAATTATACCAAATATCAATCATCCCTATAGTCTGATCTTTCTTCCCTTCTTTCCATACCTCAACCATACATTTTTCCTTTTTGACTAGCAACTTTTCATCATCAAACTACTCACCCCATCCTGTAGGCTCGATTTTGTCAATGGATATGTCAAAAGAAGGTGGTTTGGAGTAAAACACCTTATAATCGAACTTGCCTGAGGGTTGGCCTAGTAAGTCTTCTACCTCTTCCACATTTTTAGGAGCATTAGAAGATTTCTTAGTAGGTTTCAGGCTTATATCCTTAAAAGAGTTTAACACTTATTCTTTGCTTACTTCTGAGTTGATCATCATGGTGGTTGGGGGTGGCACGTTTCGGTAATTTGGGAAAGGGTTGTTTCGGGTGTTTGGGTTCTGGCTTGTCTTTTCAGGGTCTGTGATCTTTTTAGAGTCTATGAGGTTTTGGATTTCATGTTTTAGATGCATGCAAGAGTCAGTAGAATGGCCAGTAACTTGATGGAACTTGCAATAACTGTTTTGATCAAAACCAGGGAGGTTCGGGTTTGGTGGTCTAGAAGGGGTTATGGGTCTAAGGAGGCCTTTTTGAATGAGACGCTCTAGGAATTTGGATAAGGGTTGGTTGAAATTTGAGAATCTCCTAGGTTGTTGGATGGCATGAACACCTATAACTCGGCTGGTATTTCCTTGCTGCATGCCCCTAGTTGGGTAATTTCTCACTCTAGTGTTCCTAGTGGCCTTCTTTTTCTCATTTTTGATCTCTTCAGCTTGTAACCCATCATTATAAAGGTCCATGAACGTCTTACGGTTCATCATTTACAACCTCTCCACTAGGTTAGGTGACACATTTCGGACTATCATTCTAACCTGGTCCTTTTTTGCCAATTTGTTCTTCATCATTCTTGCCTTATTCATGAACCTAGTCAGAAAATTTGAAAATGATTCATTGGGCTTCTGCTTGGTTAGTTCCAAATCTCTTTTAAACACCTCAAGCCTAGTATTATAGTCATATTGCTTTAGAAAAGCATTGCACAACTCCCTCCAATCTGCTCAGATAGACTTCTCTAACCCATGATACCAGTTAACGACCATACCTTCCAAGGACAGCACAAACAACTTAGTAACCATGACCAAAAGAGCCTTAGTGGTACTCATAGTAGTTGTGTATTGACTAAGATGAATCCTTGGGTCCCCAGTACCATCAAACTTCTACAACTATGGCATTTTGAATTTTTCAGGTAGCTTGTCTTCCTTAAATTGCACCACATCATCAAAGTCAAAAGGGTATCCTAGGCTTTGTCCCCTCATCAATTCCTCCATCTTAGACATCTTTTGAGTTAACACCTTCATTTGTTTGGATTCTAGTTCTTGAACTTGCTCAAGTGATTCCTTTTTCACCTTTTCAACCATGTAACTCTCAACATCCTTGAGTTTCATTTCTCCAACATTATCAAGTCGTAGACCTATAGCAGGTGGGTTGGCTACAGCGGGTGGTGCAGCAGCAGCAGGTGGTGGTGGCATTAGTCCCACTAGAGCTTGTCTTAACTCGTCTTGCATCATTTCTCTCATATCATCCATCAGTGCTCCTTTGACATCTTTCAGGGTCCAATTTCCTCTCTCTTGTTATTCCATTCTTTCAGTTTATTGTGTAGCTTCTAAGTAGAGTGGATTAATGGGGCTCTTCTCCAGTTTGCTAAGGATCTCTTTCACGATCGATTGGGGACTTGAATCAGTTCTCACCAGTTTGCCACCTTTTTGACTCCAAACACAGGAAGACCTAGATGAATTTATGATGGTTGCAAGACAAATTATTAGTATAATGCATGAGTTACATGTATGAATGTATGCATGATGCACGTGCTGTGCAACAAGTAGTAAGTAACAAGTTAGGTATATATAAATCCTTCCAACCTTATTCCTCCCGCACACGTATTCAATGGCGAGTCTCTTTTCTTAGGATTTTTTGTCTTAGTCTTAATATCAACAGAGGATATCAGGGTTTGACGCGCATGCCAAATCTCTCAAAGCAATAGAAGCATAGAAACAACATTTCTAAGTGTAAAAGATTAGCCCAATCTTTATTAACCTAAACAAGCTTCTAAAGTATAAGCTTGGGCCTTTACAGATAGGAATGCCTTATGGCAACATTCATAAGCAATTCGGCTAGATCCTAGGGGAAATAACTAAGCCATTATATATGGTTAGGGTTTGGTAAAAAGGTCAAGGTTCCTTTAGCAAAATGCTCTCCACTATGGACTTTGAGTTACAGGCCAAGGTTAGAGGGGCCTAGCATCCTTTGCAAACTCGAGAGAAGACTACTCCCCCTTAAGGACCTAGGTTACAGGCTCTGGTCAAATAAGCCTGGTAATCTCTCTTGGACTGAGTTAAGGCTAAGAGTGATGATTAGCCAAGCTACAACCCCATGAAGCTAGTGGAATTATGGAGTCATAAACCAATGCCATCGGTTTAGTAAGGACATGCAGAATGAATGCAAGAATAAAATAATAATTAATAAAATAATTCTAAAGAACACAAGTAGAATCAGTATCTCTTATCCTCAGTGGCGTCGCCACTGTAGACGGTGGGGTTCAATGCACGTCCAAGATTTTAGCAACCGCGGCACTGTTTAAGCTCAGGGCTCTAGAGAACACACTAACCACTATCACAAAGACATGGCATGGAAATAATTCGGACAAATCGAAAAGGTGGTACTCGATTCCCTAAAAGAAAGCTAGCACATAACCAGGAGATTCTGGGTACGGAATACCGACTTCTTTCAGTCTTGTGTTCATTTAGAATTACTTTATGAATTATTATCTTATTCTCTATTTACATGCAATTTCATATAAACCTAAAAGAATAAACTCCAAGGCAAACTAGTCATGAAATATACAAGTAAATAACGCATTCAATAAATCACATAATCCCTAAGTTAGTCTAATCTACATGGATTTTAAATAAATGAGCTAAAGTCTTAATATTTTAAATTATAAGTGAACCTAAAGACCTAATTCCTTTTGATTTTAATTAAATGAACCTGCGTCTATGTATTTTAATTCTAAAAATGGGCCTAATTCTACATGTTATGAAGGTATTTAAATTAGTGGGCTTAATTCTACATGTTTTAATTAAATAGTGATCTTAAATCTACAAATTATGAAAAAGGGCTTAAATTAAGTGGGTAAGTCTAAATTAATTAAATTAAATTAGGTGGGCCTATGTCTAATTAACTAAATAGGCCTAAGAATATTTCTAATCTAAAATCTAATTAATTATGGACCTAAAAATATATTTTAATTAATTAAACCTGATTAATTATTCAATGAGATGGGCTAAAAGAATTACCAAAATTTAAATAAATAAATCAAGACCTAAAGTGGGCTTAAGGCCCAAAACACATAAAAATAATAAATAAAATCCAAAAACAAATAAAAACAATTAAATAAGATCAAACAAATAATTAAATTAGTCCTTACTAAAATCCTAATTTTTATTAACATGCAACCTAAATTGATTTACTTCCTCCATTGATTTTAAATAATTACCTAATTGAAACCTAATTTTTACTAACCAATTTAATCAGAATAAACATGCGGCCACACATATAATTTTATTACTTCCACTATCGGGACAATTACATTAATGCATAAAATAAAAATAAAGCAATAAATAAAAATAAAGATAATAAAAAATAAAAATAAAACCCTAAAAACTAAGTCTCTATAAGGTTTTATCCATAGCCTTCCACGGACTTCTCATGAATTCATCCCTCCTATATGATCACCATGTGTTTTCCTCCATAATCACCATAAAAAATAAGATAAAATAATGATTAATGAATAAATTATGATAATAACTTGAAAGAATAATAATAAAAATAATAATGTAAAATAAATAAATAAATAAATAAATAATAGAAGAAGATAATATGATTATGAATGATTTAGGGTGCTCCTCAGATTTATAAGTCACCGTTTTCGATAAGCCTTCGAATCTCCTTCTTTAAAAATTCTCCACAAATCTTGAATTAATTGCTAAATCAAAAGGAATTTTTGTAGAAAAAACAACTTAAGAGAAAAAATCACGTTTTTTCTTCTTCCCCCTCCCCCTCTTCCTTTTCTCTTTTTCTTTTTTCCCTTTTTTCCTCCTTTCCTCTCTTTATATAATGGAACTAGGAAGTCTAGCCCCAATCCTAATGTGATTGTAATTCCTAAAGTATAAGATTAATACTTAAAATTATATTTAGGAATTTTAAACCAGTTAGGACTGAATTAATTAGAAATTTTAAAGCAATTAAAACTGAATTAAAAATAGGAAACAGAGATGGAAGAATTCAATTCTGATTGGAATTACATAATTCCCATCGGAATTATGGAATTCCAACATTTTTTTAACTTTTAATTACAAAAAGGCCCTTGAAAGAATTTAAATTTTGCAATTAGGTCCTAAAAAACTTTACAATTTAGTCTCTGAAAACATTAAATCCTTCCTTTAAAAGCTACATTTAAACCTTTAGAATTTTTAGAGATTAAGTATCGAAGACATTTTAATCACTGGAGTCCTTTGCTGCATCCATAACATATCATCCCGAAATTGGGTGTCTACACATGCCTCAAATTCTGCTTTGTTATTTATGACTCTGAACTCGAGCTTTTTGGTGATTAGTACTACTTTAACTTCTGGAGATTGTAATATGACATTGACTCCTACACCAAATTGATTAACTACTCTGTTAAAATACATTTGCCATCCTTGAAATCTTGTTGGCTGAACTAAAGTCATCCAGGAAGTCTAGTTGGATTACTTCTGAGTTTGGAATAGGGTTGAGAGCTATAAATTTAGCTACTTCTCTTCCCTTTACTGCCTTCTTAGTCAGGTATTATACATTGAATTTTGTTTATAGCATGAGCCAGTTAGCAAGTTTGCCGACCAGGGACTGAGCTTTATAGAGGTACTTCATTGGATCCATTTTAGACTCGACTTGAATTCTGTAGGACTAAAAGTAATGTTTGAGTTTCTTCATTACCCATACCATTTCCAGGCATATTTATTCGACTTGGCTGTACTTTTTCTCATACAGTAGCATCTTCTTACTTAAGTAGTGGACTGTGTGTTCTACTTTCATTTCTTCCTCTTGGGTTAACATTGCACCGATTGCATTTCCTTCAATGGCCAGATACATGGTTAAAGGTATCCTTAGTTTAGGTGGTTTCAGAATTGGTGGGTTAGCTAAGTAGTTTATGATATTGTCGAATGCTAACTAACACTGCTCATTCCACTCAACTGGCTGATATTTTCTGAGTAGCTTGAAGATTGGTTCACACACTGATGTTAACTTGGCGATGAATATGCTAATGAATTATAGTTTCCCTAAAAGCCCTTTGATGTCTTTTTCTTTTTTGGCATTGGCATCTCCCTAATTGCTTTTACTTTATTTGGATCCATTTCAATCACATTCTGACTGACGGAATACCCCATCATCTTTCTTGAAGTGACCTTGAATATGCATTTCTTTGGATTAAGCCTAAGACTGTACTTCTCAACTCTTTTGAGGAAATTTTCAAGATCAAACGGGTGTTCTTCCCTGATTTTGGACTTGACCATCATATCACTTCCACTTCTTTATGTATCATGTCATGGAACATTATAATTGCCATTCTCTAGTAAGTTTCTCCTACATTCTTTAAACTGAAGAGCATTACTCTATAATAATAAGTGCCCTATTCTATTATGAAAGCTGTATTTACTTTGATTATAATGGCCATTAGGATCTAATTGTGCCTAGAGAATCCATCCATGAAGGAGTAAATTATACATATGGTAGTGTTGTTAACCAATATATCTATGAGAGTTAACGGGAAATAATCTTTTAGGCAGGTCTTGTTCAGATCTCTATAGTCGATACAGATTCTAATCCTTCCGTCTTTCTTTGATATTGGCACCATAATTGCTAACCATTTTGAATAGTCTACTACCTCTAGGAATTTTGCCTTGATATGCTTCTCAATGTCTTCTTTCACTAGTTAGGCCCATTCTAGTCTAAGCCTTCTCAATTTCTACTTTACTAGTTTGCTCGTATCTTTGGTAGGGATGAAGTGTTGAGCAATGTCTTTGTCAATACTAGGCATGTTGTCATATGTTCAGGTAAATGTTTTTGAATATTTTATTAATATTTTTTTCAATTTCTCTCCTCTCTTCAGGGGTAACATCTTTCAAAATATACAAAATGCATGGTTCAGATTATGTGTCAATGTGAAATGATTCAGTGCATATGGAATGAATGTCAAATATGCTAATGTCTTTATCACTGTAATGCACACTATCATCAGGAAAGCCATCGAATAAGTAAACAAAATCTGATTTCATTGTATAAACTTTAAATTTCATTACATCATCAGTTTTAAACAAAGAGAAAATTCATCATCAATAGTGTCTCTAAACAAGATGTCATCAATGCTTGATTCAAGGATGGTAGTAGCCTGAGCATAATTGGCAATCTCACTTTTAGATTCTAGCTCCAGATTTTTTATCAGCTCATTGATGTCAGTCTTAGTGACTATAGCTAGTAGGTGCTTTCCCTTGAAGGTGTCATTAAAGATCTCAAACCCTAGTTTTTTGATCCCCTTGTTTACCTGTTTCTCAACTTATCCTTAGTAGACTCGGGTTCAGCTTTTAGCCACAAAAGAAATTGACTTCTTAGCCCTAATGTCCTTTTCAGGATTGTATCCTATATTGCATATGTTGGTCTATCCTCAAAAGTTAAGGAATTCTATCAACCCAATGTTTCTTCCTCCTAATCCTGTTCTAGGTAAATATTGCATCTTCTTCATCATGGCAACAACCTTGGGATCGACATAACCATCACTAATTACAGAAACCTAAAATACTGGTGAGACTATGTTTAGACATGCAATAATATTGTTTATTTTAGCAGGGATGGTAATAACCTTTCCATTCGGATGGAACTTGATCTTCTGATGCACAATGGAGGGTATGCCCCTTAGTGGGTGGGACTGAGGTCCTCTTAGTAGTAGGGCAAAAGTTGGAGGGATTTCTAGGACAATAAATTTTATTATTGATTCAATATCACCCACAGTAATTATTACTTTGAAAGTCCCAATGACTAGCTTTTTTGAATCATCATAGGCTAGTATGACCATATTGGATTCTTCTAGGTTTTCAGTATTCATCCCAAACTTGTGTATCAATCTTAAGGAGCAAACATTAATAGCAGATCCATTATCCACCATAACACATGGAGTCTTCTTAGACCTGAAAATTAATTGTGTGAATAGAGGATGGCTATGCACCCTTCCTTCGAGGGGTAAATATTTATAAAAAAAAGTGATTGCATTTGAGGGAGCTTTCATTAGAGAGGTTATAATCTCACAGGGTGGGGCATCAGTGGCAATCTTTGCCTTATCTAGTGCCCTGACTAGGGCATCCCTATGCTACTTGGAGGCCATGAGTAAGTCCTCGATACTAGCTTGTGCCTGGGTCTTCTTAAGTTATATGAGGATAATGTCTTCCTCTTTGACTGAAGCTTGTTTATTTATCATTTCTTTTCCTTTAAGGGGATCTTTCTCCTTCTCAAGGTTTTGATATACTCTTATGTTGTGAGTCATATGGTTAAGTGCTAGTGAGGGGTTCTTAGCTTGTTGCTTATCTACCTTTGTGCTATTTTTCTGGTCTTAGATGAAGATTTCAGGATCATTGAAGTTATAACATATATTGATCCCCATGACCTATAGGTTCTAAAGCTAAATAGTGTTATCCACCTCATATTTGTTATCAAATTCTTCTCCCCATCCTGAGGGTAACATGTCTTTTAAGTGAGTGTGAGTAGTAGGGGATGCCATGTACTTGACTTTGTAGTTGAACTTCCTAAATGGTTGGCCTAGTAAATCCCATACTCCATGGTCACTACCTGTATCTTCTTCCTATAAGTAAGGGCAATAAATCACTTCACCATTAATAGGGAGAGTTGTATCCCTAGTTCTTTTTTGCATCATCAAGTGGGGGAGGAATTTTCAGGGCATCAAACTATATTCAAAGGTAGAGGGACATTGTTCATCTTTGTTAGAGCCATGAGGTTCAAGAATAAGGCTTGAGAGTTTATCTTGGGCTTCTTAGATGGCTTGGATTGATCGTTCAATGAGGTTTTCTAGTAGATTGGAGGAAATCATGCTAATGGTTGGTGGAGGCATGTTTCAATAGTTTGAGAGAGGATTAGTCTTGAAACTAGGTCATTTTTTTGGGTTTCCAATCTTTCTGGAGTCAATGAGGTCTTGGATTGCATTCTTAAGGGTTCTACATACATAAGTGGTGCGATAGGGCATTTGGTGAAATGGGTAGAATAAGTTTTAGTCAATATAAGGGGGTAATAGGTTTAGAAGAGGCTTAGGCTCTTGAGGCTGTAAGAGGTTATTTTGTTGAAGTCTCTGGAATACTTTGGATAGTAGGAGATTGAAGCTTAAAAACTTTCTCTGTGGTCTAATGGCATTAATAGATGGTGGATTATGAGTGTTGGGTTAGATTATGTTTATTTTTGCAACTCAGGTAAAAGTGTTTTGGATGTTTGATTGGGTATTACGGTGGAAGGTGTTTCTAAGTCGCTAAGGTTCCTTATCTTTAATTCTAATTCCAGCCTGATAAAGAGCTTTGAAGTCAGGATAATGAGCAAAAATAATATATTTTCTAAAATGTGGTAATGTCCCTTTGATTATCAGGTCTATTAGTTCACATTTAGGAGGATGGTTTCTCATTTTGATTGCCTTTCCCCACCATCTTGTGACATAATCAGAGAAAGTTTCACTAGATTTTTGCCTTGTGGTCTTGAGATCTCTGTAAGTGATGTCTAGCTGAGTGTTATATTCATACTATTTAATGAACTTTGAGTTAATAGTAGCCAATCACTTTTAATTTTGTCCTAAAGGTCAAGAACCATGCTCTCGGTCCTTCCTCTAGTGATGTGAAGAAGAATTGAACAATCTGAGATTCTATAAGCTTTATAGCAGTCATAATGCACCCTTAGATCCCCAATTCCATTGAACTTTGCAAAGTTTGGTAATTAAAATCAACTGGGAGTATATCATCTTTGAAAAATGCTAGGTCAGTGAAGCTTTTGGAGCCATGGGTTTCTTTATCTTTAAAAGCAAAAATCAACTGAGCCATTTTGTTAGCCAACAGTTTAACCTCCCCTGCTGATTCAGGCTTGGTTATGTAAAAGAATTTTACAAATTTTGGTGCATCTTTGAGATCTCGATAGTATTCATTGTCATTATCAACTTGAACTGGAGTGCAAGGAATTCCCTTTGCTTTATCTACCTTAGGGTGAACAGATGGGGAAGCTGTTAGCATAGATGTGCCCTAGTGCCATTCTCATAATGTATAATGACATTGTAAATTATCTTAATGGCAATAAAGAATATTCTATTATTTAAAGTGTTTATTTAATTGAATATTTATCCATTAGCATCATGTTAAATATATTCATTATCAAGAGTTTATAATATGAGCTATGAATTTATTTAGTACATATGCTATAAAATGTTCATAGTCGTATAATTGATATTTGGGTAATATTAATTAGACTATCACCTCTATCTATTTTGCTTGATTAGTATATAATACTAATAGTGGGAGGTAGTGAGTCTCATGCCACTTGATATAAAATATCAAATTAGACATGTGGATACTCATGTGATGGGTGGATTGAATAATGATGCTAGATATGTGATTGCATGGATATTCACTTATAATCAACGATCATAATCTAGGTCATAATGGTGCATATAGTCCTTTGACCTGAAGTGACATAGTCATCCATATTTGAGTGGTTAGAGTTTGTTACCACTTACACACTTGTGTTATTCACACATAGGTATATGGCATGTGGTGGCTCTAGTAAGTTAAATATAGGGATGAGTGTTCAACCATGATGGGATTCATTACTTAGAGTGAATCGGGATAAGATCCTATGCTATCTAAGTCTTTTCTTGATCAAAGAGTTCTTGGCTAGGATAAACATAACATTCTAAAAGAGTTTAAGTGCTAGAAAGAGTTTTTAGTATTTGTTGTGTTTTAATCAAGAGATAGAACTGGAGATGTGATCATATGATATAACTACTAGAGTTTGAAATCCCTAACTTTAGGCTATATCAGGATCTTTTAATGGAGGGATTTTAGTGCATAGTAATTATCACCAAAGCATGTCAATTAATAAATACATTCATATGTAATTGGGTAGTTGTGATATCGATGCTAGGGGTCACTCACAACTTTTGAGAACTAAATGTGAATAATTAGGATTTTCACATTTAGACTTGAAAGGAGTTTCAAATAATATCAAGTGTTGATATTATCTTCTCATTGCCAATTAGACATGGACCTATTAAGTCACACCTAAAATTTTTTACCAAATCTCTTGTATTAATCTAATTATTGATTAAAGAGTTTAATCAATTAATTAAGATGAATAAAATTGGATTTTTGCTTAAAGCAATAATACTAGCATATATTGAAATCTAATTTTAATGAAAGGTTTAATTATTAATTTGTGCTTAATTAATAGGAGATATTAAATTAATAATGTGTATATGTTTTTTTCTTAATTACTTGGACAAATGGCCCAAGTGTCATGGATCTAGGACTAAAAGTGTTTTGGACTAAAGATAAGACAAAAGTAATTGACCAAGCCCACTTAATGCATTTAATTCCATTTAGTTTATAAAATGGGCTTTAGCTTAAGAGTTGGCCCAATGCATTTAAGTCCACTTGATTAATTCCATGGGCTTTGGGTCAAGAGTTAGCCTAATGCTTATAAGTCCATTTGGTAATGGATTGGGTTTTTGGGTCAAGAGTTGATCTAATTTCTTACCCCAAATCCATTAGGTTATATATTTGATTTAAATTAAATTAAATATTAATTAAGATATTAATTGACATGTGTAAGTCCTAGGTGATGTAGAGATTTATAAGAGTTGTAATCTCTACATCCTCCTTATTTGGACACTATTGACTTATTTAATTGTTAATTGATTATGACAAGTGGATTATGGGTCATGTCACTAGTCTCTACTTTAATCACTAGCCAAGTATATCTAAAAGCATATATTGGACATTAATTGTTGGTTAGTGAAGAGAAATGTGTAGAGACATAAAAAGACAAGAAATACATAAACATATCCAAGAGAGCTCTTGTAAGGATTATAATAAGAAAAAAAACTTGAGTGGTCAAAGTGAGAGGATTAAAGCTTCTTATTGATTAAGACAAGGAAGAGATTTTCTAAAGCTTGGTGTTTCAAGCTAGAGGTCTCACGATTGGGAGACTCAAGGTTGATTCAAGAGTTGAATCAAAGGTGAACCAACCATTGTAGTAGATTTTTGTGGTCTACACCAACCTTTGGATATTAGTAAGTTTTTCTTGAAACTTATAATTCATTGGTTATTAATTTCTTATATTTGTGTTAGTTTCAAATTAGCTATGTGTTTAATATAAATTAGATCGTAGGGATTGGAATTCTTGATGAGATCAAGGGTTATGTAGATAAATTTTTAAAATTTACTTTAATTAGGATTTGATTCCTAATTGCACAATCGATTCCTAACAGTGGTATCAGTGCTCCTTTTTGCACTTAAACACATGATATATTAATTACTAATTGCATGTGTTGTGATTAAAATTGATGTTGGTTACAAGTGTTGTGGCTAAACATATGTAAAAATAGCCTTAATTGTGTGCTAGCTCATGCCTGTGCTGACTCATCACAAGTGTACCGACTCATCATAGAGGGTGGTTGTGCCTACTCATGATAGAGGGTGGCCATGCCGACTTGTCATAGTCATGCCGACTCATGACAGAGGGTGGCTGTGCCGACTCGTGATAGAGGCAGCATGTGCCAAGTTAATCCTGAATCGACACAGTGGTGCCAGTCATGTCCAAATCCCTCCTTAGGATGCTTTAAGGCCTTTATTTTGCATGTTTTTGTTTGACATACATGCATGGAATGATCATGGTCTTTATATTACCTCCTAAGTTTGTAATAATTATTCTTTTTATTATTAGTTATGTAATTAAAAGTTAATTACATAGAACTAGGTTGTAATATTCACCTTAGAATGTGAAGGAATGATTGTACATCACAAGAGTTGTGAAATGGAGCTTGAAGAGTTCAAGTGGGAGATGACAATGTAATTTATTCTAAGATTTAGAATATGTTTGTACTAATGATCATTCTATATTTGTGCATTCATTATGCATGTTCAATGTATATATGTGATATATATGTTAAAACATGCTATATGCATATGTGATATGTGTAATTGGATGTAACAAATTTATGCATATGTGATATGTGTATGAATGCCATGTGAGGTATATATGTGATATATACAGTATAAAATGGCTAATATGAAAAGTGAGACCTCAAATAAAGACCCAAAAATCTTCCAAACCAAATTTAGGTCTAGGCTCTCTATTGGAGCAATAACTTCCATGGTTTTGGACTATGTGCATTGGCTATTGGTACATAAGGATGTATATAAGATCCAAGAGATTCATGTAGTGTTATTGTTAAGCATAAGATGTTGTGGGTATATAGATACACAATATGCCAAGAATGGAAAATAGGTGTACCTGAGGTATGTAGTGTTCAAGTCTATACATTTCACTAATCCAATGGTATGGACCTAACTAATGCTAAAGCCAAGAATGGTAATGTGTACCTAAGACCTGTAACATTAGGAGCTGGGTTGATGATATCTCACATGAGATGTGATGAACAAGAGTTATTCACTTAAAAAGAACTAATATTCCAAAAATGGCAATATGTACCCAAGGGATATTAGTAACTCATTAAGAACTTCATCACCCACTAGAAATCCATCCAACAAGGTATTTCCATTTTCTATTTTGGAAGTGTAGAATTCGCCAAGTTAGTGGGAGACTATTATGATTAAAGACCATATATAATGGTTTTATTATAATGTCATGGGACTAATCAATCTTGTTATGTTTTTTCAAAAATTTGATAATATGAGATCCTTAAACCCGTTAAGCATCATTCTCGATAACAATAGACTCGTCAGGCCTATTCTTGTTGATTGGCTACATAATCTAAAATTTGTATTGGCCTCAGAATGCATTTTATATGTTTTGGAACAAAGTCCTCCTGGACCCCTTCCATCTAATGCTTCCCAAGAGGAACATGAAACTCTTACTAAGTGGAAAGATGATGATATGCAAGCACATTGCATTATGTGGGCTTCTATAAGCAATGAAATTCATAGGCAACATGAGAAGTACACTAATGCAAAGGAAATCCTACTTCACTTGTAAGAGTTGTTTGGTGAACAAAGTAGGGCCACTAGATATGAGATATCTAAGTGGCTTTTTCGTGCTAAAATGAGGGCAGGTGATGATGTTAAAGCACATGTGAATTCTATGATTTGTTCCATTTAGGAACTTGAGAGTCTAGATTTCATTATAGATGCTCAACTTCAAATAGATTTGATCTTACAATCGCTTCTGGACTCATTTGGACAATCTATTAGAAATTTCCATATGAATAAGATTGAGTGCACCCTTGCAGAACTGTTAAACATGCTTATGATGGCCCAAAAGGCTATTCATAATGAGAAGAGGAAGGTTGTAGCTTTGGTTATGTTTTCTAGTAGGACTAAGAAGAGCAAGGGCAATAAAAGTAAGAAAGCTAAAGGAAAAGTTCCTAAAGCTATAGGAGGTGTGAGAAAGAATAAAGGCAAAGAGAAGGCTGAGAACACCAACAAGGGAAACTATTTCTTTTATGATGGAGAGGGACATTGGAAAAGAACTTATCCAAAGTTCCTTAAGTCTCTTCAAACTAAAGGAAATGAAAAGATTGGAGAAGGTGAGACTTTCTATAATTTATTTATTTCTAAATGTTCTAAGGGCTCATCTATGGTTCTCATATATGTTCTTCCTTACAGGATCTAGTAAGTGAAAGACGGTTAGAGTCAAATGAGGTGACTTTGAAGCTTAGAGATGGAGCAAGTGTTACTGCTAAAGCTATAGGAACCACCTCTATTGACTTGTATAACCATGTTTTGTTATTAAACAATGTTTTATATATACCTAATGCTTATAAGAACATCATCTCTATTTCTAGTATGACTAGAAAAGGATGTAAATTTTTATTTAAAAGAGATGTATATACTATCTATTTTGATAATGAGATAGTTAGCATGGGTTATGTATTACATGGTCTTCATTATGTTGATAATAAATCCAATAACAATCATTATCCAACCAATTTGAAAGTTGTGAATACTATGCTAATTGATAATGCCTCTAATCCAAAATATCTGTAGCACCTGTGATTAGGTCATATTGCGGATGATAGAATCACAAAGTTGGAAAGGAAGGGAATCTTGAGTAATCTTGAATTTGCATCCAATTTGACTTATGAGGCATGTATTTAAGGCAAGATGACCTGATCATCATTTGTTCGACAAATGGAAAGAGCTAAAGAAATTTTGGAAATCCTATATAGTGATGTATATGGGCCATTCCACCAAATGGCAAAAAGTGGGTTCCACTACTTCATTACCTTTATAGATGATCTATCAAGGTTTGGGCATTTATATTTGATGAAACATAAAAATGAATCCTTTGAAAAATTCAAGGTCCAAGTAGAGAACCAAATGGGGAAAAGTATTAAAATCCTTCGATCAGATCGAGGAGGTGAATACTTAAGTACCCAATTCATGGAGTTCTTTAAGAAACATGGCATTATATCACAACTAACTCCACCTGAAACACCTCAAATCAATGGTATGTCTGAAAGGAGGAATCAAACTTTATTAGATATGGTTCAATCAATGATGAGCTATAAAAATTTGCCTACTTTCTTTTAGGGTTCTGCATTACAAATTCTCATTTATATATTAAACCGCATTCCATCTAAGTCTATTTCTACCACTCCATATGAGATATGGCATGGTAAGGCACCAAGTCTCAAACATGTTAAGATTTAGGGATGCCTAGCCTACATCAAAAGGTTAAAAATAGACAAATTAGATGCAAGGTCAATTCAAGGTAGATTTATTGGATATCCTAAAGAAAGTTTAGGATATTATTTCTATCTTCCTACTGAGCAAGTTGTTGTTGTAAATAGAGATGCCATATTTCTTGAGAAAGAGTTTCTTCAAGAAGATGGTAAAGGAAGGAAGACATCATTAGAAGAAGAGTCTTCTAATGATCCCAATCAAGTTGATTAAATGGATATAGATCAATCCTAAGAGTCTAATCCCACTAAAAATATCATCACATAAACTCCTAGAAAGTTAGGTAAGGTATCTTATCCACCTGAGAGATATGTTTTTTTGTATGATATGCAAGAGTTGCATATTCATAAAGAAGACAATCATGATGATGATCCTACAATATTTGAAGAAGCTTTATT
Organism: Mallotus nudiflorus; assembly: GCA_947683625.1. NCBI lineage: Eukaryota > Viridiplantae > Streptophyta > Magnoliopsida > Malpighiales > Euphorbiaceae > Mallotus > Mallotus nudiflorus. The sequence continues at coordinate 1,577,498 of CANTUR010000142.1, forward strand.
AGATAAAAGATTTTTTTAAATGGCTTAAAGCAATGAAATCCAAAATGGATTCCATGTATGCAAACCAAGTCTAGGCACTTGTTGATCCACCTAAAGGTATTGTACTTATAGGTTGTAAATGGATCTTCAAGAGAAAGATTAGTGCAAATGGAAAGGTTGATACCTACAAAGCAAGTTTGTCGTGAAAGCATTTTGCTAAAGGCAAGGGGTCAACTATGAGGAAACCTTCTCACTAGTAGCCATGCTTAAATCCATTCAAATACTTCTTGCCATTACTGTGCACTATGATTATGAAATTTGGCAAATGGATGTCAAAATTGCTTTTCTCAATGATTATGTTAAGGAAGATATTTATATGGAACAACCTAAAGGTTATGAATCTAAGGAAGGTTCTAAAGTGTGCAAGCTTAATAGATCTATTTATGGTCTAAATAAAGCTCCAAGGAGTTGGAATTATCATTTTGATGAAGCCATACCATCGTTTGGTTTTATCAAGAATGAAGATAAGCCTTATTTATATAAAAAGGTTAGTGGGAGCCAACTCATTTTTCTTGTATTGTATGTGGATGATATTTTATTAATTGGGAATGATATTGGCATGCTTACAAATGTGAAACTATGGTTGTGTAAAACTTTCTCCATGAAAGACTTAGGGGAGGCTACCTATATTCTTGGCATTTGAGTCTATAGAGATAGATCGAAAAGAATGATATGTTTATCCCAAAGTCTTTAATTGGAAAAGGTGTTGAAGAGGTTCAACATGCTTGATTCCAAGAGAGGATTGTTACCATTTAGGCATGGTATCCATTTATCTAAGGGTATGTTACCCAAGACACCCAAGGAAATAGAGCAAATGGCCAAAGTTCCTTATGCTTTGGCTATAGGAAGTTTAATGTATGCTATGTTGTGTAAAAGGTCTGATATTGCCCATGCTGTTAGTATAACTAGCAAGTTTCAATCCAATCCAAGTTTGGAACATTGGATAGCAGTTAATCCAATCTTTAAGTACTTTAGAAGGATTAAAGATTTGATTTTAACTTATGGAGGAGGTGATTTACAAATTAATGGATTCATATATTATGATTTACAATCAGATGTTAATGATAGAAAATCTATCTTTAGGTTTTTTTTTATCTGTAATAGAGATACAGTGAGTTAGAAGAGTTCTAAGCAAGGTGTCACTACTAATTCCATTACAAAAGCTGAGGATATAGCTACATCAGATACTGCTAAAGAAGCTGTTTAGATTAAAAAGTTCATTACTGAACTAGAAGTTGTTCCTTCCATTGAGTCCCCAATTCCTCTCTATTGCTACAATAATGGAGCCATTGCTTTGGCAAAGGAATTGAGGTCTCACCAAAAATCCAAACACATAGAAAGGCGCTTCCATATTATCAGAGAACTTGTTGGGAAAAGTAACATCATCATGCAAAAGGTAGCTTCAATTGATAATGTGGTTGATCCACTGACCAAGGTACTCACTCAGTTATAGTTAGACTGTCATATTGAGAAGATGGGTCTTAAATATTATGGTGAATGGTGCTGGTGCTAGTGGGAGATTGTTAGCATAGATGTGCCCTAGTGCCATTCTTGTAATGTATAATAACATTGTAAATTATCCCAATGGCAATAAAAGAATATTCTATTATTTAAAGTGTTTATTTAATTGAATATTTATCCATTAGCATCATGTTAAATATATTCATTATCAAGAGTTGATAATATGAGTTATGAATTTATTTAGTACATATGCTACAAAATGTTCATGATAGTATAATTGATATTTGGGTAATATTAATTAGACTATCACCTCTATCTATTTTGCTTGATTAGTATGTGATACTAATAATGGGAGGTAGTGAGTCTTATGTTACTTAATATGCAATATCAGAATCGACATGTGGATACTCATGTGATGGGTGCATCGAACAGTGACGCTAAATATGTTATCGCATGGATATTCACTTATGATCAACGATCACAATCTAGGAATAATGGTGCATATAGTCCTTTGACTTGAGATGACACAGTCATCCACATTTGAGTGGTTAGATTTTCTTATTGCTTACATACTTGTGTTATTCACACATGGGTATATGGCATGTGGTGGCTCTAGTTAGTTAAATGTAGTGATGAGTGTTCTACCAAGATGGGATTCATTACCCGGAGTGAACTTAGATAAGATCCTATGCCATCTAAGTCTTTTCTTAATGAAAGAGTTCTTGGCCAGGATAAATATAATAGTCTGAAAGAGTTTTAGTGCTAGAAAGTATTTTTAGTATTTTTTATGTTTTAATTAAGAGATAGAACTTGAGATGCGATCGTATGATATAACTATTAGAGTTTGAATAATCCTTGACTTTAGGCTATATCGGGATCTTCTAACGGAGGGATTTTAGTGCACGGTAATTATAACGAAAGGGTTTATGTGAATTAATAAATACATTTATATCTAATTAGGTAGTTGTGATATCGATGCTAGGGGTCACTCACAACTTACGAGAATTAAATGTGAATAATTAGGATTTTCACATTTAGACTTGAAAGGAGTTTCAAATAATATCAAGAGTTAATATTATCTTCTCATTGCCAATTAGACATGGACCTATTAAGTCACACCTAAAAAGTTTTACCAAATCTCTTTATATTAATCTAATTATTGATTAAAGAGTTTAATCAATTAATTAAGATGAATGAAATTGGATTTTTACTTAAAGCAATGATTCTAGCATATCATGAAATCTAATTTCAATGAAAGGTTTAATTATTAAATTATGCTTAATTAATATGAGATATTAATTGAGATAATAAATTAATAATGTGTATATATTGTTTTCTTAATTACTTGGACTAATGGCCCAAGTGTTATGGACCTAGGCCCAAAAGTGTTTTAGACTACAGATATGACCAAGTAATTGACCAAGCCCACTTAATGCATTTAAGTACATTTAGTTTATGAAATGGGCTTTAGGTTAAGAGTTGGCCCAATTCATTTAAGTCCACTTGATTAATGCCATGGGCTTTGGGTTAAGAGTTAGTCCATTTGGTAATGGATTGGGTTTTTGGGTCAAGAGTTAATCCAATTGCTTAGCCCAAATCCATTAGGTTGTATATTTAATTTGAATTAAATTAAATATTAATTAAGATATTAATTGACATGTGTAAGTCCTATGTGATGTAGAGATTTACAGGAGTTGTAATCTCTACATCCTCCTTATTTGGATACTAGTGACTTATTTAATTGTTAATTGATTATGATAAATGGATTATAGGTCATATCACTAATCTTTACTTTAATCTCTAGCAAAGTATATCTAAAGCATATATTAGACATTAATTTTTGGTTAGTGAAGAGAAATGTGTAGAGACATAAAAAGATAAGAAATACATATACATAACCAAAAGAGCTCTTGTAAGGATTCTAATAAGAAAAAAAACTTGAATGGTCAAAGCGAGAGGATTCAAGCTTCTTATTGATCAAGACAAGGAAAAGATTTGCTAAAGCTTGGTGTTTCAAGCTAGAGGTCTCACAATTGGGAGACTCAAAGTTAATTCAAGAGTTGAATTAAAGGTGAACCAACCATTATAGTAGATTTTTATGGTCTACACCAACCTTTGGATATTAGTAAGTTTTTCTTAAAACTTATAGTTCCTTGGTTATTAATTTCTTATATTTGTGTTAGTTTCAAATTAGCTATATGTTTAATGCAAATTGGATCCTAAGGATTGGAATTCTTGATGAGATCAAGGGTTGTGTAGATAAATTTTGGAAATTTACTCTACTTAGGATTTGATTCCTAATTGCATAATCAATTGCTAACAGAATCTTCATTTAGTGGTGTATTATTCCTATCTCGAGCATTTTTGGCCTTGATTTAGGCTTGGAGGATTTCGGCTATGGTACCATCAATAAGCAATTTTTAGATCTCCTCTTTTAGTCTATCTTTGAATTGTTGATAGGAGGTATCTTCTTTGTCACTCATGTTTGAATATTGTATTCTTGTACATTTATCAAGGTTAGCTAAATGAATGATGCATGATGTGTGCCTACAAAAGAAAAGGGTGAGCATGTATGCATGGAGTGGATGCAAAATCCTATAATGAAAGACGATCATTGTAGCAAGAAACAATGGTTAGTATATGCTATCTACATGTATATTAGATATGCATGATTAATCTTGAGAGCTTATTAGTATTTCCTACATAGTGAATAAACCAATCACAAGCATGCTCTAGCTTCCAACCTTATTTCTCCATGAGATCGTTCAGTATATCAACATTTGATATGTTTACCAAGAGTCATGAAAGTATCACTCAATAATTTACATTTTCATTTTTTTAACATAAAGGTCCACAATCTAGTTAAATTCCTAACTCGTTCATTTGATATGATAAAAATAAATAGATGACATCTTATAGGTTCTATTATTGAAGGATATTGTTATTTATTAGTTCGTATAGGCTATTTAAGCTAAGGTACATGATTCTTATCATTCCTCATACTTTGATCTCACACGAAGTAGATGAAAATTACTTAGGTCTAAGCATAAACATTTTATGAAAAATGGCATTATGATGTCATTCGGTGATAGTCATTAGAAGAGTCATGTCATTTATGAATATCAAGTCAAACAAACATCATTAGGACAAGGATAGCATGCATAGCTTCGCAGAATCCTAATAGATGTTATTAATAGCTTATCTACATGAGTTGAATCAAGATGAAAGGCTAAGGGTTCCTTTAGCGAGAATGCCCCCATATGACTAGGGTTAAGGACTCCGGTCAGTGAGTTTAGTATTCTTTTGATAACTCAGTCGCCCTTCCTTTAGGATTTAGGTTAGAGACTCTAGTCATATGAGTTCGACGAATGCACGAGTAAAGACTAAAGGTGATAATACCTATCTTCATCGCCTATGACCCGAGTGGAATCATGGTGACTATTTCTCATTATTGAGGTTTTAGGGACTAATGGTGCACATGTGATGTGTAGTGCAAATGCAGTGGTGTGGGGCTCTATATGATTGAGTATTGCATAATGAGAAATAGTCATTTGCAAGTTGATCCCTCTCACTTAGAAGTCCCCAATGGAATTGCCATTGTGAGTGACCAAAGATTTCTCTTTCTTCCGTGTTCATTTAAACATCAATCTGACTTTTTAGAGTTCTTATGTTTTCGAGGGACATGGCTTTCAGGAGGAATGGGATGCTTTTTGATTTTATGGAGTCAAAACCCGATTTTTAGAAAATCAAGAAAAGAAAGGGACAACATCGGGTCACTCAATAAGTATTGCCCCCAATAAAGTTTTTTGAGTTCTAGGGATCACATATACTTTTTAACTATTTCTCATTGTACGATATTCAATGAATAGCTACCACAATACCCTAATTTCGGTAATGACAATTTATATAGCATTCACACAATACATAAGATAGTGGAAGATAAATAAGATGAAATATTATTATTACTTTGCTTTCCTAATAAAATACATATAAAAGGAAAAAAAGATTACGAAAAAGTAAATCTAGCTTAGGTATAATAAACCTGTAAGGTTAGCATAACTATGCACATAGCTTGCTCGATCACATGAATAATGGGATAAGCAATGGGCACTTAATCACTTAAAAGAGTAAGCAAAATGTACACAATCATGCATGTTTGTAGTGATTAAGCAATATACATAAAATGTACACAAAATATACACAATCACTAGAAAGAGTAAGCAAAATGTAAACAATCATGCATGTTTGTAGTGATTATTTATGCTATGATGATATATGATGACAATATAGGGGATGCATGGTGACATCACTAGACCATGAGCATAATGACTCTAGTCCGGAATGTGAACCTTTCACATTATTAATATTTACAGTGTGGTTTCGCATTTTAAAACTAGAGGATGCAAGTTGATGATATAAGATGAGAAAAATAAAGCATAAATTATTCATATAGTATGCAAATTGCTAGTCTCATTACACAAACACAATAATATTCACAAATGCTAGCGATAGTAAAATAAACATGCTAAAATGATTGTGTGGTCCTTAGATTCAACAGAGCTTATATGAGTTTTGAAACTTTAGCTTCGAGAGATTATCAAACTTTTTTTGTCGAGAGGTTCAAAATGACATGTAGAATGATGCTAGTTTGTATACCTTTGAAGTATACTTTGACAAAGATGAGGTTAGGTTTGGTGGAAAGGAGACCTAATAACCTAAGAAAAGTGTATTAGGAGAGCTAAAACTATTTAGAAGCAGGTTTCCAGCACCTTTGAGTAGACAGATTTTTGAGTGTGCGTGTTTCCTCTTGCTGCTCCCTCAAAAATAGGGTGTGGATGTGGCTATTTATAATGAAAAATGTGAGGAATATGGGGAATAGGCATGGTCACGTGTGTGTCCTTAGGATAGAACGTGTGACCACGTGAAGTATGAGTGACTGTGCACTTCGCTCGTAACCACTAGTGTTTATGCATAGTTATGCGCACTTTTGGGTGTTACGCACTCCATTCGAGGCTTTTCCAGGCTATTTTGAGGTTGGTCCTTAGGGTTTTTGGGCCTTCTAGACTCATTTTTTAAGTCTGTTTTATCTAATTTGGTATTGATTTTAACATGTAAAACTTAGAGGTGTTTACGCGCACTTCTGAGTGAAATGTGCTAAACCTTGAGTTATTTTGGACTACTTTGGGACCACTTTTGGAGGTTTTAGAGCCTTCCAGATGTGTTTCCAAAGTCCAGTTTGTCTAGTTTGGCTTTAATTTTAGCGCATGTCACCTAGGGTTGTTTGTGGCTTCATGCACACTTCTAAGTGACACAAGCTAATCCTCAGGTTGTTTTAGACTATTCTGGAACCACTTCCAAAGGTTTTGGAGCCTTTCGAATGCGTTCCTGAAGCCTATTTAATAAAAATTGATTTCCATTTTTTCACGAAGTTAGGTCCTGGTTTGATGAAATGAACATCAACTCAACAAGTTACGTATTTCGAGAGAAGATTCTCAAAATAAGTCTCTTACTATTATGATAATTCGTACTTCATAAGATCGGAGTGCAACTTAATGGCTTAGCAATTGATTTTGCACACTGGTGGGGTTAGCTATGGTTTTAAGGTTGTATGCTTTAAAGGTGTTATGAATGAGCAGACTTTAGTTTTTTGAAGATTCGTTTCATCATTGGACCTTTTTGGGAATAGTTAAATTTGAGGTATGACAAAAGGGGTCCATGATTTATCTCAACCCGTGGTGGTGAAAAATCGAAAATATCAATCAAGTTAGCAAGAATATAGAGTACCAAATTTAAAAGCATCAACACGAACATATAGATCATAGCCAACATCGGGCAAAAAAGTTATTGTGTCAACCAATTCTCCATACCATGCTAAATACCCACTTCCATTGATAGAAATAGGTATGCAAGAGTATGCAGAGCAAAAGCAGCTGTGTTTACATTCTTGTTCGTAATTGATAAGGCTCATGTTTATGGCCACCTAAATTGCTGCTGATGTATTAGGAAGTTTTAGACTTTCCACTTTTATGAATCCTTCTCCATGCCCACAAACTGAGGAAGTCACCTTTCATTTCCTAACACACCCACCTATCCAGTCTATGGCAGACTTAAGCTTATAGCTAGGTAAACAGGAGCATTCTACTCTATTAACATTGTTGCAATCACACTTCTCAAAAGCACCACACCTTCCATAGGGGTCACACCGATCCTTAGGCATTGCCAATAACTTTTGACACTGACCATCATTTTCCTACCTTGTTAACCATCTGAGAAACCCTAAATCGTTCAACACCTGCCTTGAGATAACAAAATTTTCATTAAAAGAACAATTTGAGTATATCACATCCTGACTATTAACAAAATTGCAGTAGTATAAATTTACAGATGTTCTCCATGGCCATGGATTAGATCTCCAATATTTTTAATTTTTATTACATATAAAAGCTTGTAGTGAACCATCAAGGTTAAGTCTATATGAATAGGCTCTGATTCTTGGGTTGCTGATCTCCAAGATGTCAAGAACCAGTTCTCACCAATTTTTTTATTAACTCCAATCTTCATCCCAGGTATAAGGGTATCTGTTAGATGATCAAAGCTTTGCCATAGTGTTCTTTCATCCTTACCTTTGACCAAACCAAATTGCGTAAATCCAAGAGTTGAGCAACCAAATCTTCTATTGTCTCTGTGTAAACATTTGCCAACCAAACTAGACTGTGGTCACCGTGTAGAACTAGGTTGCCTTGTAGATCAATTGAGAGAAACATGAAGATCCATTAATAGGGTGGTTCTTGATTGCTACCCACACCATAGTTCACACTGAAACTTTATGAAACTAGATTCCAAAATATCTGTACCTAGAATTGCCAGGGCTAAAAAGCCCACAAGCAAAATTGTTTTGTTTAGAGATTAGGAGATCGCAATCTTTAAAGGGTTAGTTTTATGGTTATGGTGTTTGTTGATGAAGTACACACTATGAATTGAAAAACTAGCACAAGGGTAAATATTATTTTAGCCTCCATGACAATGAAAACAATCAACTTGTCTCCATCAGAGATCGTATTAAACAAATTTCACTCAATGGAATTGGTCACTTGATTTTTTCTGCTCTTCTTTTTTTCTTTGTTTCAAACAGTTGAAGTCTCCGCCATTGCGTTGAATTATTATATATTATATATAGTGTCAATTAACTTCATCAATTGGTACGTTTTGAACAATTGAATTTTACAAATTATTTTTAAATGAATCAAAATTATAATTATCGATGAAAGAATTTTACTGCCAACATATATTTCTTAATGCAGACTAAAAGTTGGATGTTTGATTTAGTACATGGTTGGTAATTATTGTGGTAGCTGATAGTGACATCTAATACCTATAAATAAGAACCATTTAAAAAATTTTGTTTGTGGTTATTAAAATATTAAATGATTATTAAAAATATAATTTATTTGAAATAGAATTCATGCAATTTCATAATATCTTTTATTTATATAAATTATTTAAAAATAATATATAATAATAAATAATTTGTTATTTTTAATTTACATATTATTAAAATTATTAATATAATTATTTAAAATTGAGATTAAAACATAGAACTTGTTAATGTACACTTTGAATTGAAAAACTAGCACCAAGCGTCCATGGTATTGAAAACCACCAGCCTTCAACAGATATTGTATGAAATAATGGAATTGGCCATTTGACTTTTCTTTTCTTTCTTTTTCTTTTATCTTCTTTCAACAAGTTGAAATCACATGTCATGCGTTTAATTATATGCAATTTTTTTCTAACTAAATGAACCAAAAATACTAACGGATAAAACCTATTCGGATATAAATTATAAATGCGATTCTTAAAGATTAATATGTCTTTTTTGGCAAAGAAGTATTGTTAAGCGTGATTAATTAAACATGAATTTTTTTTTATGTATAATAAACACATGCAGCATAACCAAAGACTAAATTCAATTTACTTGATTTTTGTTGGGACGACTAACACAAATTAGAAGTGTTTATCTTCTATTGAATTACTGTTTATTCATTATCTTTCACACCTATAAAAAATATAACTGTTACAAGAAGACAAGATAATTTAGTGAAATGAAATTATACAAGTTTTGGACATAGAGATATAACTATGTAGCAGTTGTTTGGTTTTGATTGTTACAAGGATTCATGGAATGTAGAATAACACTCTCTTGTTGTTGTTGATTTGGAAAGGACTGTGGATGATGAAGATAGGAACAGAGGTGAAGTTGCAAAATTAATTCTCATAATATTGAGGATCAAAATTTCAATATTTTAATGTAGAGGTAAGTCCTCAACCGGGTGTGTCTTTTTCAACTTTAGATAAATTGTTTGAGGCTTACTAAGGGCATACTAGGCAAAAAGGATTTTGTGTTGTTAAAAGATGTGCTCACAAGGTAGCCATGGTGAAAGAAGGAAGTGAGACATTAGGATAAAATAAAATATATCATGATGTCCAACTCATTTGAATACAATTCTCAAAGATGGCATGTGGATTGTAGTTCAATAAAATATTAACACAACCACGATATTAATTCTTCAAAGAGTAGGTTAATGATTGCCCATAGGAGGCTAGCTCCAACACTTCAAAGATCGCTTTTTGGTCATGACATTGTAGGATTAGGCCTTGTAAAAGCATTAGACTATTATAGGTGCAAGCTGGTGGTCCACATAACTTAGGATGCTTGCCAAAGGATTGTAGAAATTTCATAGCTAGGTAGAGGAGGTTAAAGCTTGATGAAGGAGATGCAAAAGCTATTAAAAAACTTTTAATATCAATGCAGCAGAAATATAGATATTTTTTTTCATTTGATAGATGTTGATGACGAAGGCCATTTGAGAAATGTATTATGTATTCATGCTAAAGGTAATGTTGCTTATAAGGATTTTCATAATATTATATCTTTTAACACAACTTACACCAATAGGTACAAGATGCCTCTTGCTAAATTTGTTAGTGTGAATCATCATGGTCAATCGATTTTGATGGGATGTGCTTTAATGTCAAATGAGAGTATTGAATATTTAAATGACTTTTCTCATTGTGATTGTTAATGATGAGTGATATTCATCTTCATGTAATCGTTATCGATCGGTGTGAGAGTGTTAAGGCAGCTGTAAGAGAACTTATGCCAAATACCATTCAATATTTTTGCATATGGCATATAATGTGCAAGGTACCAAAAAAGTTTAAATATGTTAACTATTTTGGTAATTGTTGTAGTGGATAGCCTCAAAATTGAGGTGTTTGAGACTAATTGGAATAACTTCATACCTAGGTATAATCTTATTAGAAATAATTGGCTGGTGAAGCTATATGTTGAAAGGGATAGTTGGATTCTAGTGTATTTAAACCATATATTTTGGCTAGAATGACATCTACACAAAGAAGTGAAAGCATGCATACATACTTTAATGGTTATATCCACTCCAGAAGTACACTAAAATAGTTTGTTGACAAATATGAGATAGCTCTAAGTGACAAGGTTGAGGAGGAATTTATGACCGATTTTAATTGCAAAAAATAAAGAAATTTTTCGTATTTCAACATTCAATTGGGAAAAATAATTTCAATGTTCCTTTACTAATGGAACTTTTGAGACAGTGCAAGAACAAATTAAAATGATTTTGTACTGTCATATTTTGCATGTAGGCCATACTTAAATGAATCCAGGAGGTATTGGGACCACAATGTACAACAAAAATTATGTATATAAAAATTGAAGTTATGGATTTATTTTCCTTATTCAAAGTTCTATTGCCATTTTTTAGAAGGAAAAAAAAAAAGAAAAAAGAAGGAGAGGAATAAAAATAAAAAAGAAAAAAAGAAGGGAATAAAAAATAAAAATAAAGAAAAAAGGATAAAAAAAAGAAAAAATAAGAGAATGAAAAAACAAAAAAGAATGAAAATTGTTAAGAAATTCATTAAAAAAACAGAAAAAAACACAAAGAAAAAAAAAAGAAATCAAAAAGAAATATATGGATGTAATTATGAAAATATAAAGGATAAGCTTGTAATGAATATGAAGTAGTTTTGTAATTAATGAAAACTTGAGACACTTTTATTGAAAATATTTTGAAGTGCCTTTTTATATAAATTTCTCTTTTTAATTTCATGGCCATTTTTTTTTTTTAAAATTTATTTGAGAAAAAGTTATTACATAAAATTAAAGTTTTTTTTCATTAAATTCACACATATAATTTCATAAATAAAATGTAATAAAAACAAATAATAAACATATCAAAAGATATTCAAATTTTTTTTTCAATGCTTGATAGATTATAGATTTTTTGCTTTGTTAATTGATGTTAAAATTTAAAAAGCATAAAATGATAATAAAAAAATGAAACTAAATGTAACAATAAAAAATGATTGTGCTAATACAAGTTTTAATTTATAAGTTAGAAGGTGATATTTAACTTAAATAATAATATTTTTATTCGTATAAAAATTTAAAAAATGAAAAATGAAAAAGTAAAATAAATTGAATTTTTATTCATATAAAAATATTACAAGATTTTTTAGAATATAATTTTTCTTTTTTGATACTTATATTGGAATAAAGATAAGTATTTAATTTTTACACTATCATAGTACTATATTTTATACTAATTTATTAACTATACATCTGTAAATAAAAAATCTCATAAAATACATTAATTTATAATTTATGATTTATATAAATTTAGTAAATTAATATTTCTAATATTTAATATTTTTTAGACACATCAGGGAAAAAAAAAGCAAGGAAATAAGCCTAACGAACTTCTTAACTAGCACTGTAAAGAAGTCGAACTATTCGTGAGTAATTTGGTATTTAGCTCGATAAAAGCTCGTTTGAGTTCATATATTGAAACTCGTTTAATAAATAATTTGAATTCAAACTATACAAAGTTTGACTCATAAAACTCATGAATAAGTTCAAATAAAAATTCGTAAGTCAACTTGTAATGTTATTATTTAGTAACTTGATTTTAAATATGTAATATATAAATTTATAATGTAAAAAATATTTTAGAAAAAATATTATTAAAATAAAATTATAATTTATTTTTAATTTTTTAATGTATAATTTGTATTTTTAAATTTTTTTAAAACTTGTTTAAGCTGACTAATAGCTCATAAACATCAAGTGACTTGGTAAGCTCGGTTTGAGTTCGACTCTATTATAAATGAACAAAATCTAAACTAGTTAAAGTTTAGTTTGACTATGCTCGATTACAATCTTCTCAACCAATCCAAAACTGTAGGGATAAATGGGAAGGTAGCTAAATGCAATTGAGACCAGGAAACGCAGCAGCAAAAGGAAAATGGGAATTATTTGTGGAATTTCATTTGGAAATGATTTAGAAAACGAATGCCACCATTTTACATGTGCTTTAGAGGAAAAATTGCATAGTGTCTGAATTTATCAAATTTTCTGTTTTGGTGTTTAAATTTTTTATTCAATTAGACATTTGAACCAATAAAACATTGAAATAGTGTTTCTACCAAGTTTTAGTAGTTAAAGTATATATCTCATTTTAAACAATAAATTACCTTAAACATCCTTCCAAAATGTCATTTTTTAGTCATTATATGAAATTTTTAAAGGATATATAAATAAAATCAATTATAATAAATTTAACTATTATAAATAAAATTGAAAATATTATTTAAATTTTTTAAATTTAGTTGAATAAGTGAAAAAAAGTAATTAAATACTAAAAATAAAAATTCAATAATTATACATTTACAAAATAATATATATATTTTAAATTTGTAGAATTATTTAAAGAAAAATTTAACTTAACTAAATATAATAAAAATTCAATTATGAAATATAAAAATAAAATAAAATAATGTTTAAATTTGTAACACTTTATTTTAATTAATGAAATTTTTTCTGTAAAAAAATCTAAAAGAATTTAATTAGAGTGAGCAAAATGAAATATAATGTAAAAGGAGAGTATTAAAATCAATTTACTATTTAAAATTTAGCTCATAAACATTTTAACCAATAAAATCACTAGAAAAGTTATTTTAAAATTTTTACCAATTGAGACATTTTATTGAAAAATAAACAAATTCAAACACCAAAATTTTCAAAAACCAAAAGTTCAGATATTATCTATACAATTATAACTATTTTAAATTCACATGCAAATACTTTGCTTAAGGGCAGCTCTCTTTCTTAGGTTCTTAAATTGTTTCAAGCCTTTCATAGAATGGATAATTTTCCTTTAAATAATATTTATCTAATTAATAGTGCATACTCAATTTTTCAAAATAAAATTTCATAAAAAAATCAATGATTTTATATAAATTAAATTCCTTTTGTTTTTTTTTTTTGTTTTTTTGTTTTTATTTTTTACACATTTGATGAAATTTCATTCAATTAAAATAAAAGAATTGCAAATCTCAGATAAGAATATAGTCCTTCAAATTCACTCATACACAGAGAATTTTACAATAAAAATAGCTTTTTTTTTTTTTTTTTTGAATCCACTTATTCAACACATGCATAAGTTTCTCATAAACAACCTCAGTTATGCATCATGCAATAGGACGGTAGATAATAAGTCCTCCCTTATCTAACCTTTTTAGTTCGCCTATTTTTTTTTTTTTTTTTTGAAGGATTTAAGATCACCTTTAGCCATCTTCAAATTTGCATATACTCTAAACATAACGGATCTCTAATCATTACTATGCCAAACCTTTTTAACCATATTATTATAATCTATATTACTCAACAGTCAATGGTCAAAAATCAACTCCACTAAGTCTACATTGTGTTGCTGCCAATGGTTTAGAAGGAACAACCACATGTTTTAAATAAGACTTTTAATACACAATTAGCGAGTTAAAACTGCAGTGTTGGTCACATCATTTATAGAGCAGCATTCTTCTTTCCCCTGGGGTGAATTACCATTGCTAGAAGATTCTCTGAAAATAAAAGCGGGCTGTTTCGGACAAAGAAGAGTTGATTCGCTCTTCAACAATAGAACAACTTCTAACATAGTTGGTCTATCCATTGCATCTTCTTGAACACATAATAACCCAACTTGAATGTATCTACGGACTTCGTTAGAATTATAAGAACCCATCATTGATGGATCAATTATCTCCAATGCTCTGTCTTCCTTCCATAACTCCCAAACCTGAATAAAAAGCTCATGCAGTAAATACATTTATGGATTTATATAGTGGCAATAGTGAGAAATTCTTGTCACTTACTTGCCCAATCATGCTTGGTGAAGGATCCTTTTGATTAAAGCTATTGCTCTTCTTACCGCTTATAATTTCCAATAATATGATCCCAAAACTAAAAACATCAGACTTTACTGAAAATTTTCCAAATACTGCATACTCAGGCGACATATATCCACTGAATAACAATAAAAAAACAAAACAACAATTTATGTTAAAAATTGAATTTATATAAAAGCTTTATATTTTAGTGTGTGGTATACTTACTATGTTCCAACAACTCTATCTGTCTTGTCTTGAAATTGATCACTTTTGAAGAATCTAGCTAAGCCGAAATCAGAAATTTTCGGATTCATATTTGCATCCAATAAAATGTTACTACTTTTCAAATCCCTATGAATAATTGTTAACCTTGAATCTTGATGAAGATATAATACTCCACGAGCAATTCCAATAATAATATTTAATCGTGTTTCCCAATTTAGCAATGATTTCTTTCTGTCATCTAATAAAAATTTGAAAAAAAAAACATTCGTTTCAGTGATATTTTTTTGTTGACTTATTATTAAACCACAACTATAAGCAATAGGATAAAATAATCCAAAATGTCATAACTTTTATTATGCTAACATTTAAAAAGACTTACCAAAAAGAAATGTGTCTAAACTTTTGTTTGGCAAGTACTCATATATCAACATTTGTTCTTTTTTCTCAATGCAGCAGCCAACAAGTTTGACAAGATTCCTGTGCTGAAGCTTTGCAATCAACATCACTTCATTTTTCAATTCCTCAATTCCTTGCATTGAAGATTTGGACATTCTTTTTACAGCAATCTCCTGACCATTAGAAAGCTGACCCTGAAAAACAGCCATATTGGAAGATAAATGTTGCCCCGTTTCTGTAAGTAATACAATTACATGTGCACTCATGCTGCATAGATTAAACTGCGTAGGGTGTATATCAAGCTCATACCTTATATACGGTCCCAAAACCACCTTGCCCAATTTTGTTAGCTGGAGAAAAATTGTCAGTCTCAGCAAGAATGGTTCTGAGGTTAAACTCATCTTCACCCGCCATTGCATCTTCATAGTAGTTTGTATCATTTATAGGACCAAGTAAACTTTTGTTCCGACTTTTCTTTGTTGTCCTTGGAGAAAACAAAAATAGAAAACAGATATTTATCAACATGGTTATCAGAAAATAGTTAATCTTTTGCTTTCAATTGCGATTTACAATACATCAAAACACAATTTACTGGGAAAAAGAAAACAAAACAGAAGTTGCAAAGATCATGCACAAATATCTTCCTTACCGTTTCTCTTTCTTGGTTTTGAGCCAAATGTAGATAAATATAACAATTATAAACCATGCTCCTACAACGGACACTATCAGGATTGACACCATTCCCTTTCTTTCAAGAAAACTGCTTGATCTTCTGGCATTGAGCGCTACGAGAGTCAAAACCGAAACAAGGCATTAAATCAAAAGAAAAGGATCCATGATTTATCTCAATCCATGGTGGTGAAAGATCGAAAATATCAATCAAGTAAGCAAGAATCTAGAGTACCTAATTCAAGAGCATCAACACGAACGTATAGATCATCGCCGACATCGGGCAAGAAAGTCGTTGTGTCCATCAATTCTCCATACCATGCTAAACAACCACTTCCATTGGCAGAAATAGGTATGCTAGAGTATGCAGAGCAAGAGCAGTTACGCTTACATTCTTGTTCGCAGTCGATACGGCTCATGCTCATGGCCACCCAAACTGCTGCTGATGTATCAGGAAGTTTTAGATTCTCCACTTTTATGAATCCTTCTCCATGCCCACAAACCGAGGAGGACGCCTTTCGCTTCCTAACACACCCACCTCTCCAGTCTGTGGCGGACTTAAGCTCATAGCCAGGTAAACAGGAGCATTCTAATCTATTAACTTTGTTACAATCACACTTCCCAAAAGCACCACACCTTCCATAGGAGTCACACCGATCCTTAGGCATTGACAAGAACTCCTTCCACTGACCATCATTCTCCTGCCATGTTAGCCATCTGAGAAACCCCGAATCGTCCAACACCTGCCTTGAGATAACAGAATTTTCGATAAAAGAACAGTTGCAGTATATCACATCCTGACTGTTAACAAAACTGCAGTAGTATAAATCTACAGATGTTCTCCATGGCCATGGATTAGTTCTCCAATATTTCTGATTTTTACTGCATAGAAAGGCTTGTGGTGAACCATCAAGGTTAAGTCTGTATGAATAGGCTCCGATTCCTGGGTCATTTGCTGATCTCCAAGATGTCAGGAACAAGTTCTCACCGGTTTTTTTATTAACTCCAATCTTCATCCCATCTAAAATGGTATCTGTTGGATGATCAAAGCTTCGCCATAGTGTTCTTTCATCCTTACCTTTGACCAAAACCAAATTGCCTGAATCCAAGAGCTGAGCAGCCAAATCTTCTGTTGTCTCTGTGGAAACATTTGCCGACCAAACTGGACTGTGGTCACCGTATAGAACCAGGTTGCCCTGTTGATCAATTGAAAGAAAACCTGAAGATCCATTAATGGGGTGGTTCCTGTTTGCTACCCACACCACAGTTCGCACTGAAACTTTATGAAACCAGATTCCAAAATATCTGTACCTAGAGCTGCCAGGGCTAAAAAACCCACAAGCAAAATTATTTTGCTTAGAGATTAGGAGATCGCCATCTTTAAAGTGTTGGTTTATGGTTATGGTGTCTGTTGATGTAGTACACACTGTGAATTGAAAAACTAGCACAAGGGTAAACATTGTTTTAGCCTCCATTACAACGAAAACAATCAACTTGCCTCCATCGGAGATCGTATTAAACAAATTGCACTCAATGGAATTGGTCATTTGATTTTTTTTTTTTTTCTCTTTCTTTTTTTCTTTGTTTCAAACAGTTGAAGTCTCCTGCCATTGCGTTGAATTATTACATATGTTGTCAATTAACTTCATCAATTGGTACTTTTGAACAATAGAATTTTACAAATTATTTTTAAATGAATCAAAATTATAATTATCCATGAAAGAATTTTACTGCCAACATGTATTTCTTAATGCAGACTAAAAGTTGGGATGTTTGATTTAATGCATGGTTGGTAATTATTGTGGCAGCTGATAGTGACATCTGATACCTATAAATAAGAACCATTTAAAAAAATTTGTTTGTGGTTATTAATATATTAAATGATTATTAAAAAATAACATTTATTTCAGATTGAATTCGTGCATATTTTGTAATATCTTTATTTATATAAATTATTTAAAAATAATATATAATAATAAATAATTGATTATTTTTAATTTACATATTATTAAAATTATTAATATAATTATTTAAAATTGAGCATAGAACTTGTTAATGTATACTTTGAATTGAAAAAGTATTAACGGATAGAATTATTTGAAAAGAAATTATAAATAGATTCTTAAAGATTAATTTGCCTTTTTTTTTTTTAAGGAAAAGTAATGTTAGGCGTGATTAAGTAAGCTTGGATTTCTAATGTATAATAAACAAACGCAGCATAACCAAATTCAATTGTACTGTTTCAATGTGTTTTTAGCGGAACGACAAACATAAATGGAAAGCGTTTATTTTCTATTGTATTACTGTTTCAATGTGTTTCATGCCCATAAAAAATATAACTGTTCCAAGAATAAAAGATAATTTAGTCACATATTCTAATTTAGCACGGCCAATAACTGCACAATGTTGACCCTTACCTGCAAACGTTTAGGGGAAAATAGCATTTTAGAATTAGTAACAAAATTCAGTTTAGAAAGATACAGGGAAGCCTACATAATAACTAAATTGACTATAGGAAATTTATTTTTATTAGTTAATATGAAAGTTAAATATTAAAAAATTATATAATAGAGATAATTATTTTTTAAAATAAATTGAAATTAAGGATAACTGAGTTTCAATTTTATATTTTATAGTATTTTGCATCTGAAGTCATCTTGTTCATGTTGAAGGTATGACAAATGCCCAAGAAAGGTATCACCAATTTTTTTTTTTTTTTTTTTTTGCAACGTATTAGTGTTATTTTATAAATAATAACGTTATTACATATGTAAAGTTGATATTATTTTTTGTAAGAAAAATCACAAATTATTAAAAAAAATTATATATTTTTAATGCTGGTAAAATTTTTTCTCAAATACTACAAGTTAGTTTATAGATTTTTACTATTTATGTGAACATAAAATGTATTTTAATAATTAAAATAATTTACTGCATGTATAAAAGATGACAATAGAAAATATAGATATTTTTAAAATAAAATATAATACTACTAAAGTAAATATATAAAACAATAATAAATCAAATAAAAATTAATAATTTTTCATATTTTCCTTATAAATTAAAATAAATATTTTTAACAGAATATATTATTTTATTTTAAATACAATTATGAAAAAATTGCAAATAACTACCGTATGATTTCACTTTTATGCAACTTGAGACTAAAATCTTATGATCTAATACTCCATTTTTATCATGCTATGTCATCATTTTTAATAGTATTAATATGAATTGCAGACTGAATTACACATTACTGTTCGTCAATATTATCTGTATTCCCTTCTTATCTTCTTCTGGTTACAGTTGTTATAGTGTTATAGCTTTTGTACACAACTCTACTACTACTTCATATGTGTTATATAACTGATGTCAAACTCATTCATGTGATATATGAAAATACTACAATATTCACAGTTACCTCTTTCTCATGAAAAATATCACACACCTCTAATAAAAAATGAGTCAAATCACATAATGATTAATTGCATTTTTCCCAAATATAAAAGACAACTATAAATAGCACAGCAAAAACCATAAAATTAGTTTTGGTAAAGGCAGAGCAATAAGGATTAAAATTGAACATTTTCCTATATATCTTTTTTGAGTGTGATACTGTGCATAAAAAAATAATTACAAATAAAATAACTAAAATTAATTATATCTTAAATTATTGTTAGAATAAAAAGTTCTACTAGATAATTAGCGAGTTAAATCTGCAGTGATGGTCATATAATTTATAGAGCAAATTCCTTCTTTTGCTCCTGGTGAGTTATGATTACTAGAAGATTCTTTGTAAATGAAAGCAGGCTGTTTTGGAGAAGGAAGAGTTGATTCACTCTTCAACAATAGAACAACTTCTAACATAGTTGGTCTATCCATTGCATCTTCTTGAACACATAGCAAACCAACATGTATGCATCTAAAAACTTCTTCAGAATTATATGAAGATTCCTTTAATATTGATGAATCAACAATCTCCAATGCTCTATCTTCCTTCCATAACTTCCAAACCTGAAAAAAAAAAAAGAAAAAAAAAAGTTTATGTGAGTAGTTGATATAGATGCAAAGGATATATTTTTACATATAATGGAATAGTTGTGAGAAATTTTTGCTACTTACATGACCAATCAAGGTTGTTGAAGGATCCTTATGATTAAAGTCATTGCTCTTCTTACTGCTTAAAATTTCCAATAATATGATCCCAAAACTAAAAACATCAGATTTTATGGAAAACTTCCCAAAAATTGCGTATTCAGGTGACATATATCCGCTGAAAAAAAATAAAAACATAAAATAATTTATACTAAGAATTAATTTTTTTTAAGAGATTTATAATTTTAGTTTATGATATACTTACTATGTTCCAACAACTCTATTTGTCTTGTCTTGAAATTGATCACTTTTGAATAATCTGGCTAGGCCAAAATCTGAAATTTTTGGATTCAAGTTGGCATCCAAGAGAATGTTACTACTTTTTAAATCCCTATGAATAATTAATAACCTTGAATCTTGATGAAGGTATAATATTCCACGAGCAATTCCAACAATAATATTGAAACGTCTTTCCCAGTTCATCAATAACTTCTTTCTCTCATCTGGTCATACAAAATCAAAACAGTTTTTTTAGTCTTCATATTTGAGTGGTGTCTTTTTGTTGGCATATTATTAGACTGGGTTAAATGTGATAATTAAACTTTCATTTATTTTATTTTGGATACTAAATTTTAATTTATATCTTTTAAAATACACGATGTTCTATATTTAAATATCATGGATGAATGTTTTAGAGGAGATATGATAGCAATTAGAGTGAGATTATTCTTTAAATATTCAACGTGTCATTCTCCACCTAACCTAAATTAATTGGATTAATGCAATTGTGATCACAAAATTTTTATTTTTATTTTTAATTTAGAAACTAAATTTTAATTTGTATCTTTTTGGTACATAACGTTACATTTAAGTATCACAAATTAGTGTCCTAAAAGAGATATGATAATGTGGGGATCAAATTACTACTCCTTGAATGTACCGCATTAGCTATGAACAAAATTAAAGCTTTCTATGGTGAATGCACTTGTTGTGACCTACTTGATCTTAGAATGATTATGCATAATAGCAGCCAGTCCTACTTGTTAGGTAAACTGTACTTAGAATACAATTAAACTTTAATTTAATTGTATTCTAAGTTTACAATTTAGATTGTAAACTTTAAGATTTACTTAGAATGTGGAACTCACATCTAATTACACATGTTGATTAGGTAAACTTAGGTCATGAGGTGAAAGATGACGTGAGAAATATTCAAAAAATATTTAGTATCCAAATATCATAAAATTTAGGTTTTTTCATCAAATACTTTTGTTTTTTACCACTGCCGATTATCTTTTAAATCGGCGGTGATTTTTTATTATTTTTCTATTTTATTTTCTGTATATATATATAAATATCTTCATTCATGAAATTATCAATTCTTTTATGAAGTTTTGGTGGTTCTTCTCTATGGAGTATATAATTCTCTCCATTATGAAACTTTTGTCAGAATTTTTACAATCGAACTCAATTAAAGACCACAAAGTTAATTTATAACTAATGAATGCCATAGAGTAGAGCATAAAGATTGTTGAACAAATCGTTGAATTGCAAATCAAAATAACTCTGTTAACGTGATTGAAGAATAACGACGAATGATTTCATATTTTCATTGAATTTTTTTTTCAATACTTCTTAATTGTACTTTATTCATATTATATATTTGTCAAGATGTATTATTGATCTTCAATGAAAGAAATATTTATTTTTTCTAAAAAAAAATTCATAAGATCTCCTCCAAGACATTATTAATAAAACTTAAATAGACGGCTAGGCATTTTTATTTCGAAATTGAAATAAAATGAAATATAGTAATAATAGCTGCATCTAATCCACTAAATTTGGATAATGATGTATCAAGTATTTAAAAAAGGTAGATATTTTTGCACTCCATTTTTATTTTCTTTGTATTGTAAATTACATAACTATATTGAAAAATAAACTTGTTTTAACTAAATCCATTAAGGAAACTTATAAGTTAGGTGATTAATTATTATCAGTTGGTGTGAGAAATTATTAAAATTAGTTAGTGTGAGTTATATTACTTTTAAGTGTATGGTTAGGATTTAATTGTGTTTGTTTATTTGAATGGTTTAGATTAATTCTCTAGTAGTATAAATAAGGCCTCTTACAAAAAGGTTTATGCATAAAAGAAAAAGAGTGAAGAAGAAGTGTAAGAAAACAAAGCTTCTAAGCGTGTAAGAGTGTTTGAGAGAGTTTAATAAAGATTGTTTGAGTCTTTAGTGTTCAACAAAGTGGTATCAAAGCCAAGTATTGGCATATAGTATACCAAATTGAAGCTCTTGGAAAGACGAATCCAACGCTGCTGTATTCAACCCAATTGAAGGTCGGACACGGTGCCACTTGCCGCCTGAAGTTTGCTGCCAGAAACTCAATCAACTCACTGAGTTGAAGCCGAGTGCAGTCAAGCTGTTGACTGAGCCATTTAGTAAGTTGTCAAGCCATTCATCCAAGCCATTGACCGAGTCGTCAAGCCATTTGACTATGCCGTTTGACCTAGCTACTAAGTTGTTGACTGAGCCGTTGAGCTATTTAACCGAGTTGTTGATGAAAGTTAACTTTTTTTTTATTGGAGTCCATTTTAAGATTTTTTGGCATTCTGAATCCATTCGTGAAGTTAGATTTTTCAAATTCTTATCAAATTCAATAACATGGTAAATAGTGTGGTATCCTTCCAAGTTCCAACATTCAACAACAATAATTATGACAATTGGAGTATTAAAATGAAGGCTCTCGTGCATATGATGTTTGGGATATCATTGAGAAAGGCTATAATGAACCATAAAATGAGACATCACTATTCTAGTCTAAAAAGGATAGTTTAAAAGATTCAAAAAAGAAGGATAAGAAGGCTCTCTTTCTAATCTATCAAGCCCTTAATGATGATAATTTTGAGAAAATTTTAAATACAATTTATACTAAACAAGCATGGGAGAAGCTACAAACATCATATAAAAGAGAAGAAAAAGTAAAGAAGGTGCATCTTCAAACCTTAAGAGAGGAGTTTAAATCTATGCACATGAAAGGAGGTAAGACCGTTGTTGATTATTTTTTCAGAGTTTTAGTTGTTTTTAATCAACTAAAAAGAGATGGTGAAAAGTTAGAAGATGTGAGAATAATGGAAAAGATACTCTGCTCATTAGACTCGAAGTTTGAGCATATTGTTGTAACTATAGAAAAGATGAAAGACTTAGAAGAAATGAAGATTGAGCAACTTTTAGGCTCATTACAAGTGAAGAGAAGCACAAAAAGCAGCAAGGATTCACTGAGCAACTCCTTAAACTGTAGCTCAAGGATGTGCATGAAAGC
Organism: Mallotus nudiflorus; assembly: GCA_947683625.1. NCBI lineage: Eukaryota > Viridiplantae > Streptophyta > Magnoliopsida > Malpighiales > Euphorbiaceae > Mallotus > Mallotus nudiflorus. The sequence continues at coordinate 1,600,973 of CANTUR010000142.1, forward strand.
TAAGGTAATGAAAGATATCAACGTGGCCAAGATAGAAGCAGAAGTCGCGGACGGGGTAAAAGTCCTGGTCATGGATGAAGTTGGATTTCTTACAATAACAACTTCAACAACTATGAGAAAGTTGAAAGTTCTACAAAAAGTTATAGGAGAGGCAATCCAAACTCAAGGTACAATCAATCCTAAGTTCAATGTTATAATTGCTAGAAATATAGGCATTATGCATCAGAATGCAAAGCTCCCAATAGTAAGGTTGAAGAAAAGATCAATTATATAGAAGAAAAAATTAAGGATAAGACAATGCTACTATCTTGTAGTTGCAATGTTGAAGATTAAGGAAGTACTTGGTACCTTGATACTGGTGTAAGCAACCATTTGTGTGGAAAATAAAGTATGTTCATGGAACTCAATGAATCAATAGCTGATAATAGTTCCTTTGGTAATGATTCAAAAGTATTAGTAACAGGAAAAGGTAACATCTTTATTCGTGCTAAAAATGGTAGTCATTAGTTAATTTCTGATGTCTATTATGTGCCTGATATGACATGCAATATTTTGAGTATGGGTCAACTCTTAGAAAAAGGCTATGATTTTTACTCAAAAGATTATTATCTTTTTATAAAAAATGAGAAAGGAGATTTAATAGCCAAAGCAAAAATGTCAAAGAATAGACTGTTTCCTTTGAATATTCAAAATGGTGTTGTAAAATGTTTAAAAGCTTATTACAAAAATGCATCTTGGTTATAGAATCTTCAATTTGGGCACCTCAACTATGGAAGCTTGGAACTATTATTGAAGAAAAGAATGGTGAGAGGACTACCTTGCATCAAACATCCAGATAAGTTTTGTGAAGGGTATTTATTTTGAAAGCAGTTCAGAAATAGCTTTCCAAAGGAATCATACTCAAGAGCCAATAAGCCATTAGAGCTCATTCATACTAATGTGTATGGGCCAATTACTCCAAGCTCTATCAATAAAAATAATTACTTCCTTCTTTTTATTGACGAATTTTTAAGAAAAATATGGGTATATTTCTTGAAGTATAAATCAAAAGTCTTTGAAACATTCAAGACATTTAAAGCCGTTATAGAGAATAAGAGTGGTTGGAAGATTAAAGCATTGAGATTAGATGGAGGAGGAGAATTCACTTTAAAGGAATTCTAAGAGTTCTATGCAATAAGTGGAATTTGACATTTTCTCATTGTTCTGAGATCTCTATAACAAAATGGCATTATAGAAAGAAAAAATAGAACCATCCTTGATATGGCACGAAGCATGCTCAAAAGCAAACATTTATCGAAATAATTTTGGGCTGAAGCATTAGCTACAATATTTTACTTGCCTAACCGATCTCTAATAAGAAGTGTTTAGGGAAAGACACTGCAAGAAGCCTAGAATGGAAGAAAGCCCAGAATTTCTCACCTTAGAGCATTTGGAAGTTTAGCCTATATTCATGTACCAAATGAAATAATAACCAAGCTTGATGATAAAAGTGAAAGATATATCATTATTGACTATTCTACTCATTCAAAAGGGTACAAACTATACAATCCAAACAACAAGAAGTTTGTGATCAGTCGAGATGTGATGTTTGATAAAGAAGGTGAATGAGAGTACAACTCTTCTATAGATGAATTGAACTTCTTTCCTCAGATCAATGAAATAAAACAAACACCAGTGGAGCAACTAGGTGAACATCAACAAGAGCACGTAACACCACCTGCCTCACAAATGCAAAGCGATAAAGGAAACTCATCGTCATCTTTCCTGGTTGGAAGAAATGAAGAATGCATAAGAAGTCTTAAAGATCTCTATAAGGTGACTGATCGACTTGAAAATCTCACTCTTTTTTACCTTTTTACTGATTGTGAACTAGTGACCTTCCAAAAAGCTATGTAAGATGAAAAATGAAGAAATGCAATGGGTGATGAAATCAAAGCCATTGAAAAGAATGACATATAGGAACTCACTGCTCTTCCAAAAAGATACAAGCTAATTGGTGTCAAATGGGTTTATAAAAGAGAGAAGAATGCAAAAGGAGAGGTCAAAAAGCACAAAGTAAAGCTAATTGCTAAAGGCTACAGTCAAAAAGCTGGAATTGACTATGATGAGGTATTTGCTCCTGTTGCATGCTTAGAGACTGTGAAACAGATTATTTCTTTAGCAGCTTAAAATAGGCAAAAGATTCATCATATGAATGTAAAATATGCCTTTTTAAATGGAGTTCTTGACAAGAAAGTCTACATTTAGTAACCACTAGGCTATAAAGTTAAAAGACAAGAATCCAAAGTCCTAAAATTGAAGAAGGCTCTTTATGGATTGAAGCAAGTTGTCAGAGCATGGAATAACAGAATTGACAAGTATTTTCAACAAAGTGGTTTCATCAAATGTCCATATGAACATACCCTTTATTTCAAAATCAAAGATAGAGATGTCTTAATCATGTGCCTATATGTGGACGATTTGATCTTTACCGGGAGCAACCCCAACAAGTTTAAAGATTTCAAAAAAGAAATGATAATGGAGTTCGATATGATGGATATCATATTACCTTAACATTGAAGTCAAGCAAAAAGAAGATGGGATTTTCATCTCGTAAGAAAGTTACATAAAAGAGATCCTCAAGAAATTCAAAATGGATTATTACAACCTAATAAATGCACCGATAGAGTGCGGAATCAAGTTGTTCAAAGACGATGAAGTAGAAACTGTTGATCCAATACTTTTTAAGAGTCTAGTTAGATGTTTGTAATGTTTAACTTGTATAAGGCCTGACATTGTCTATGCAACATGACTTGTAAGTCATTACATGGAGGCTCCAATAACCACTCATTTCAAGGCTGCAAAGAGAATTCTTCGCTACCTTAAAGGTAAAATAGATTTTGGCTTATATTATTCAGTTTTTAATGACTACAAGCTCGTTGGATATAGTGACAGTGATTGTCCTAGAGATAGCAATGATTAAAACAACAAAACTGGTTTTGTGTTTTTCCTAGGAGACACTACTTTCACTTGGTTGTCAAAGAAGCAACCAATTATCACTTTTTATCAACATGTGAAGCTGAGTATATTGCTACTATAATGTGTGTTAGTCATGCAATTTGGCTTTAAAATTTGTTGAAGGAATTGAACATGTCTCAAGTAGAACCAATAGAGATTTGTGTCGACAACAAGTCAGCAATAGCTTTAGTCAAGAATCTAGTGTATCATGATCGGAGCAAACACATCGATACTCAATATCATTACATAAGAGAATGCATTACGAAGCAATATGTAAAATTAGAATATGTGAAGTCTCAAGATCAAATTGCAGACATCTTCACTAAGCCATTAAAGAAAGAAAACTTTGTCATATTAAGAAACACACTTGGTACTATAAAGCAAGTTTAAGGGGGAGTATTGAGAAATAAACTTGTTTTAATCAAATCCACCATGGAAGCTTCTAAATTAGGTGATTAATTATTATTAGTTGGTGTGAGAAACTATTAAAATTAGTTGGTGTGAGTTATATTACTTTTAAGTGTATGGTTAGGATTTAATTGTATTTGTTTATTTGAATGATTTGGATTAATTCTCTAGTAGTAAAAGTAAGGTCTCTTACAATGAGATTTATGCATCAAAGAAAAAGAGTGAAGAAGTGTAGGAGTGTTTGAGAGAGTTTAATAAATATTGTTTGAGTCTTTAGTTTTCAACAAACTATTCTCAGTTGAAAATATTTATTCTTTTACTAATAATTACAACTATTAAACTACTTTTTTTTTTTTTCATTTTCCTTTCAAATTTATTGTTTGATGTTCAACATTTTAAAATTATTTGTAATTGAGGTATTTTTTTTGTTTTTTTTTTCTTTGCATTAATAAAATCTAATATAGTGAATTACTTTTTTATAAGTACTATTTAACTTTAACTTATCTTAATTGTAAAGTTTGAACCAATTAACATATCTTTTATTTTTTATAAAGAGATTTTTTTAAAAAAATATCATATGCACATATTTTTATTTTTATTTTATCATTATTTTTTTAAAAATAATTTAAAAATAAAATTATGTGATTAAAAAAATCATTATAAAATTCAACAATAATTTATCATATAAAAGTATTTATAAATTCAATGAATAGATCTAAAATCAATTTACAAGTAATTTAAATCAAATATATCCCAACAAATACTTTAATTAAATTATACTGCATAAAATTCATTTAATAAAAAATGTAGCACTTATTTTTCTATTATTATTATGTTATAACACTTGTCTTAAAAATTTAAATTACAACAATTTTTTATATGATGAATTTTTATTAAATTTTTATAATATATATTTTTAATCATGTAATTTGATTTTTATATTATTTTTTAAAATAGTATGATAAGAAAAATAAAAATAAAAAAATGTGCATAATATTAAAAAATGTTCATAAAGTTAAAAATTAAAAATAAAAAAGTGAAAAAGATTGTTATCTTTTTATAATTGGTGCAAGTGTTATAGTTGACTAAACAAATTAAAAAGTAAAGAATTCTTATAAAAAAAATAATTGACTATGCTAATTTTTTTAATGCAAAAAATTATGTAAACTCATGCACCATTAGTTTTATAATTTTAAACATTAAATAGTAAATTTAGATAAGCAATTAAAAAGAGTATAGTTTAGGAATAGTGATTAATGAAAAACATAAATATTCTAAACAAAGGGCAATTATGTAACCTAAAATTTCAAAAAATAAAAGAAGAAGTGCAAAAATAAATGGATGGGGTGCAAAAATCTCCACCTTTACTTTTATTTATCATTTTCTTTTAAACTTTTATTTGGATGTCTAAATTTTAATTTGTATCATTTTAGTCTTCAATGTTAAATTTAATTATCACTAATTAGAGTCTTAGAGGAGATCTAATGGTATGGCACTGGCAATCAATATCATAAACTTTTGTTCGTCTAAAATTGGAAAAAAGACTTACCAAAAATAAATGTGTCTAAACTTTTGTTTGGCAAGTACTCATATATCAACATTTGTTCTTTCCTCTCAACGCAGCAGCCAAGAAGTTTCACAAGGTTCCTGTGCTGAAGCTTTGCAATCAACATCACTTCGTTTTTCAGTTCCTCTAATCCTTGCATTGAAGTTTTGGACATTCTTTTGACAGCAATCTCCTGGCCATTAGAAAGCTGACCCTAAAAGGCCAGTTTGGAAGATTAATCTTACTCCTAATTAAATAACCATTTCTATAATACAATTACATGTTCATAGAAGCATTCAATTCCAATAAAATGTTAAGCTCATACCTTATAAACGGTCCCAAAACCTCCTTGTCCGATTTTGTTACCTGGAGAAAAATTGTCAGTGGCAGCAAGAATGGTTTTGAGATTAAACTCATCCAAAGCCGCCATTGTACCTTCGTAGTAGTTTGGATCATTTATAGGATCAAGTAAACTTTTATTCCAATTTTTCTTTGTTGTCCTTGAATTAATGAAATGCAAAACAGACCTTTGTCAGAAAAAGATCAACATGGTTATCAGAAAATAGTTAATCTTTTGTCTTCAATCACGATCTAAGCACAATTTCCTGGAAAAGAAGACAGAAGTTGCAAAGATCTTTCTTACCGTTTCTTTTTCTTGGTTTTGAACCAAAAGTAGATAAATATGACAATTATAAACCATGTTGCTGCAACGGACACAATAAGGATTGACACCATCCCCTTTCTTTCAAGAAAAATGCTTGATTTTCTAGCATTCCTAGCTAAGAGAGCGAATTCAAATCAAGGCATTAAATCAAAAGAAAAAAGTTCATGATTTGTCTCAACCCTCGTGGGAAAAGATCGAAAATTGTAAATATCAACCAAGCAAGCAAAAATCTGGAGTACCTAATTCTAGAGCATCAACACGAACATACAGATCATAGCCGGAGTCGGAAACAAAAGTTGTTGTGTCAATCAATTCTCCATACCATGCTAAACAACCTCTTCCATTGGCAGAAATTGGTATACTAGAATATGCAGAGCAAGAACAGTTACGTTTACATTCTTGTTCGCAGTTGATACGGCTCATGCTCATGTCCACCCAAACTGCTGCCGATGTATCAGGAAGTTTTAGATTCTCCACTTTTATAAATCCTTCTCCATGCCCACAAACCGACGAAGACTCCTTTCGCTTCCTAACACACCCACCTCTCCAGTCTGTAGCGGACTTTAGCTCATACCCAGGTAAACAGGAACATTCTAAACTAGTAACTTTGTTAGAATCACACTTCCCAAAAGCACCACATCGTCCATAGATGTCACACCGATCCTTAGGCATTGACAAGAACTCCTTCCACTGGCCATCATTTTCTTGCCACGTTAGCCATCTGAGAGACCCTGAATCGTCCAACACACGCCTCGAGATAATGGACTTTTCGTGAAAAGAACAGTGAAAGAATATCACATCCTGACTGTTAACAAAACTGCAGTAGTACAAATCTGTGAGTATTCTCCATGGCCATGGATTAGTTCTCCAATTGATCTGATTTTTAGCATTGAATAGAAAGGCTTGTGGTGAACCATCAGTGTTAAGTCTGGTCGAATAGGTTCCAATTCCTGGGTCATTTGCTGATCTCCAAGATGTCAGGAACCAGTTCTGACCAGTTTTTTTATTAACTCCAATCTTCATCCCATCTAAAATGGTATCTGTTGGATGATCAAAGCTTTGCCATAATGTTTTTTCATCCTTACCTTTGACCAAAACCAAATTGCCTGAATCCAAGAGCTGAGCAGCCAAATCTTCTGTGGTCTCTGTGGAAACGTTTGCCGACCAAACTTGACTGTGGTCACCGTATAGAACCAGGTTGCCCTGTTGGTCAATTGAGAGAAATCCTGAAGACCCATTAATGGGGTGGTTCCTGTTTGCTACCCACACCACAGTTTGCACTGAAACTTTATTAAACCAGATTCCAAAATATCTGTACCTAGAACTGCCGGGGCTAAAAAACCCACAAGCAAAATTGTTTTGCTTTGAGGTTAGGCTGTTGCCATCTCTCAAGGATTGGTTTATGGTTATGGTGTCATTCAATGAAGTACTTGCTGTGAATTGAAAAACTAGTATAAGTATAAACATAATTTTAGCCTCCATGATAATGAAAACAACTCGCCTTCATCGGAGATCGAATTAAACAAATTGCAGACCATGGATTTGGTCATTTGATTTTTCGTTCTCTTTTTTTTCTTTGTTTCAAACAGTTGAAGTCTCTTGCCATTGCGTTGAATTATTTATTCCACATATCGTGTTCATTGTCAATTAACTTCATTTATTGCTACGATTTAAACTATTGAATTTAAAATTGACCATCAAGAAATTATTTTAAATAAACCAAAGTTCTGATCATCATGAAAAAATTTTATTCCCTAAAGTTTATATGGAAGTTTGATTTATAGAATTTTTTATGGTTTAAAGGTTTATAACAGCTCATAATTAATAACTCAAGAGTTAATAATCTTAATAACCACAACACAATTGTAAAAAGAATTTCTGCGTAATTTATTAGTGATGTGATGTTTTGACAGTATATATAGAAGAATACAAATAAAAAAATTATCCTATCATCACGGAGCTGATTTCTAAATTTAAACAATATCAGCTGGCTTCTTTTATCAACAATATTTGGCAACATAATTAGCTCTCTAATTTCATCAACAATACTTGTCAATGATATCGTGCCCCCACAATTAGCTCTCTGCATGCTATCAAATAACTGTTGCGACAGTCAATAGTAATAACTAATTCGATAGTAAAAACTAATAGCAATAAATAAAAATTATTTGATAAAATTTTATTAGTATTATTTTTAGTGTCAAATAATAATTAAAAATATAAGTTAGTTTAAATACACTTAATTCATATTTATAGTTTTTTATTTATATAAATTATTTAAAAACAATATATGATGATAAATAATTTTTTTTAATTTATATATTATCAAAATTATATAAAAATAAATAATGGGATCTAAATCATAGTTTATTAATAAGTAATTTTATAAAATTAAAAAAAATGAAATTAAAAATAAAATTTATAACGTGTTTATTTAAAAAAAATACATTCACTTGTATTTGTAGTAAATTTTATAAAATTTTGTTGACTTTATTTATACTAAATACACATTAAAAGTTAAAAAAAAATGGATTTGCAAACTTCATTCTTTGTCATTGTATCTTTCACATACATTTATGAGCGCCACCATTGTTGAATTTTCTCTTTAGATTTGCAGAATCCGACTTCACTAGGACTTTACGAGAAGGAAAAAAAAAAAAAAGAAAAAACAAAATTTCACTCATCTGCTAAATTTTTTTTCAAAGGACTAATAGTGTAATAAAGAATTTTAAATTGAATATATATATATATATAATTTTCTAAAGATATAGAGACTGTAAATCAATATATATTTTATTTGATTATTATAAAATATTAAAAATAAAATAATTTAAATATATTAATTAAATAGTTTTTTTTTAAATGATAATCCACCTCTTTTTAGTTTTAGTTTTATTTAGTTTTCAAAAATGGTAATTCAACTCCTTTTTAAAATATTAAAAATAAAATAATTTAAATATATTAATTAAATAGTTTTTTTTTTTAAAAAAAAAGATAATCCACCTTTTAGTTTTATTTAGTTTTCAAAAATGGTAATTCAACTCCTTTCTCTTTTTATCCAGTAACTCTAACACCTTTTTAATTTTAGCTTTAAGAATATAAAATATACAAATCTAATTTAATATTTATAGAGTTCAACATATATATATATATATATATATATATATATATATATATATATATATATATATATATATATATATTTGTAATAAGTAAAAATATATATTATTAAATAAGAAAAATGCAAATTATTCTTGTATTAGATATACAAAAATTGTTTATCGTAGGTTTCAATAGTGCTAATTATTTTTATTTTTAGAACATATTTAAAGTCAGTTTATAGTAAAAAAAATACACACGTAATAATTAAGTATATCATTTAAAATTCAAATTATAAATATTTTTTTTACCCATTGTTTAGTTAAATTCCACTAAAAAATTTATTTTATTTTCAAATGAATTCTGAAATATGTTTAATTTAAATGAATAGTATATAAAATGGATTCATTTGAAAATCTTGATATGATTCTTAGAATTTGATTTTGTAATAATCAATTTCATAAAATTAAAAAATTAAAATTAGAAATGAATTCTGAAAAGTTTTCATTTAAATTAAACATATTCACTTGCATTTACTAGAGGTGTAACTGACCGAAATTTGCATAGTTCGGTCTTAGTTCATTTATAATTGAGTTGAGCTTGAGCCATATTTATCATGCAACTTGATGTTCATGAGCTATTCACGAGTTTAAATAAGTCTAATTTTTTTTTAAATGCAAACCATAAATTAAAATTATACATTAATAATTGAAAAAAATTATAATATATTTAATAAAAATTATAATTTTATTCTAATAATATATTTTAAGATATTTTTCACAATAAAAATTATGTACTATATATCTAAAATCAAATTATTAATATTAAAATTATAAACCGCTTTGCGAGCTTCTAGTCAAGCTTCTTTGCAAGTTTCACAAGTTGAACTTTATATAGTTTGAGTTCATTATATTTATTAAACAAGCTTCAATATACAAACTTTTATCGAGTCGAACATTAGGTTGTTCACAAGCAGCTTGACCCATTTACTATTGTAGCATTTACAAATAAAGTTTATAAAATTTTATGAAATTCTTTTACATTAGATGCCTACTTAACAATCAAAATCAAAGAATCTTTTCTTTGTCTAAGGAATTTATCCACAAATTAAATTACCTCCTAAACTGGAAAAAAAAAAAAAAGATTTTGCTCAAGGATTTTTTAGTGCAACTTTACTCTAGTCATAGATATGTTGGAATTTTTATTGGATATGGATTGCGAACAATAATGTGAAATGAACAAATCTATTCGTATATGGCATGGAGAATTAATGGACACAATCACTTTCTTACCTAATATTAGATATGATAGTTTTTTTTATGTTTTTTCTTCAAATAATATAGGGAATTTCACCACCTACGATGTTAGCAATTGAACTCATGAGCTCTTAATACCTTGAAGAGAGTTTTTACAATCTGACTACTTAACTTTTGTGTTGCCAAAACAAAAAATAGTAATAATAATAGCAAATAATAAAGAAGTAAATTGTAGACCAAAAAATTGTTTAGAAAATCCCTAAGTTGAGAAAAATAGCAGACAAAGGAAGAGAGAATCCACTATTATGAAAAGAGCATGGCTACACAATTTTCTAATTCATGCTTCAAAATGATCCTCTTGAACTAACTTGATCTTTAGTTATTCCTTGCCATCTTATTCTAATTAGAACTTGACCTTTTTGCAAAAATTCCCTTAACATAGCCTCTTAAGTGATGAGGTTCACCTTCTCCAAGTTGCTAAGGCTTAATTCTTAGCTTTTCCTTTTCATTTTCAGCCCTTGATTCCTCTTGATAGCCTTTGTATGAATCCCCCTTGATTTAGTTCCTTTTCTCCTCTTTTCATTATCACCCTCTATGCTTTACATGTACATGTTATAATGAATTACAGTAGCAAAAATTGAATGTTATAGAGTAAGGCTTTAGGCCCTTATGTATATCTTCTAAAAGTTATTTAATTTGATTTAATATAGCTTACTTTAGTTAAATTGTGTACAGCGGAAGCAATCAGAGTGCACAAACAAACAATTAAACATAAAAGAATAATGGTGAAATAAAGAAGTAGAGAAAATAACGCAAAAGAATTTACATAGAAAACTCTAAGACATGAAACACCACGAGCAGAGGAGTAAATGATTTCACTATGTTGTAAAAGAGCATACAAATGAGTGTTAGTGCAACTAACAATAATAAGATCTCCTTTTCCAAACCCTAAAAATAAGTATTTATACAAATTGTATAAGTGAAGTTAAAACAAGGAGAAAAATAGTTTCCCAAATTGAAGTCAACTATATTGTTCGTCACATGGCTGTGTCATGCCTGTGCTTCAGTTGCGCTACTCATTGGACTAAATGGTAAATCCTGACATAGCCTATGATACGACCGTGCTTTAGGCCGTGTCAGTGGTTAGACAAAATGGCAGATTCCAATACAAGCACCAACACACTCACACTTAGGCTATGCTCTTTACTAGACAAAACATGCACCTCAACATAGTCTAAGCATGACCTTATCAAAAATAATAATTCTTCATTAAATTAATGTCATAAACTTAACAATCTCAACCTTGATGTGAATTCCTAAGGCATTAAGATCAACCTCAATAAAACACAAAACACTTTGCAAGGCACATAGTAACACAAAACTCCACATATTCCATAAACACTAATTAAGTCCAAACAATGCATAAACTTGGATAGAGGAAGTGACTTTGCCACCATATCAGTATGATTATTAAGAGCATTGACCTTTTCCATAACAATGTCACCCTTAGCTATAATTTTCTCAATAAAGTGATAGAGAACATCAATGCATTTAGTCCTTTCATGGAACATCTAATCTTTAGTGAGGTAAATAGCATTTGGACTATCACAATATAATATTATGAGCTTCAAATCATCATAAAGCTCACCAGATAACCTCTTTAACTAAATGGCCTCCTTTATTGCTTCAACAATGACAATGTCAATTGAATTAAAGCTTGTAAATTGCCTTCTAACCAATTGTACAACCTCTAATGCAAAACACAAACCCTATCAATGATCCCTTTTATCAAGATCATAAAAAAAAATTAGAGTCCACAAAACCAATGATCTCATCCTTACTTTTCCCATAATGTAAACACATCCCTAAAAAGCAATGCAAGTAATGAAGGATCCACTAAATTGCTTTCCAATGTTCTTTCTCCTAATTAGCCATATATCTTCTAACTTAACTTACAACATACAATAAATCTAGATGTGTGCAAACCATAGCATACATAAGGGAACCCACTGCATTAAAGTAAAGAACTCAAAACACATACTCAATTGTATAATTTGATTGTGGACACAACAAAGCTAAAAGCTTAATTAAGTACTTACACGTTTACAATTGTGCATATTAAACATGCGCCATAGTTTCTCAATATACCCTTTTGATTAAGATACAATGACCTTTCTATCTCTCACAATCTCTATGCTAAGGATTTTCTTTACATTACCCAAATCTTTTATCTCAATCTCGACACTAAGTTAAGCTTTAACCTTTTTAATCTCTTCTTTATCTCTAGCTGCAATAAACATATCATTAATATCGAGAATAATATACATAAAAGACCCATTATGGTTCTTCTTAGAATAGAAAAAACTATTATAGTTGTTATTTCTAAACCCATAATAAATCATAAAGGCATCAAACCTCTTATACCATTGCCTTGGAGAAAACTTTAACCTATAAAAAGATTTCTTTAATAAACACATGTAGTCTTCCTTGCCTAAAGCAACACAACCTTATGGATACTGTATGTAGATGTTCTCCTCAAGCTCTCCTTGTAAGAATGTTATTTTCATATCCAATTATTCTTACTCAAGATCATGTCTTGTAATAATCCCAAGTAAAGCTCGAATAGAGTTATGTTTTACAACAGTAGAGAACACATATATGAAGTTCACACCCAAAATCTAATTATATACTTTAGCAACAAGTCTCGCCTTATACATTGCATCATCAATACTCAGAGTGCCTTCCTTTTTCTTGAACAACTACTTGCACCGAACAACTTTCTTAAACTTTAGGTAACTTCATTAACTTCTATGTGTCATTCTTGTGTAGAGACTCCATCTCCTTATGCATGGCAATTACCCACTTTTCTAAATCCACATAATTGACTACCTTTTTATAGGTAGATGGTTCCTCACCAACTTTAATATCTTTGGCTGCATTCAATGTATAAGCCACCATATATGCTTTAACATATCTTTATGATGGTTTAATGGTCCTCCTAGATTTAACCCTCATAATAAAGTACTAAGGTGTAGTAACCTCATCATCATTAGGCAGCTCTTAGCTCTCATCTAATGTAGCTTTTCATATGGATTCTGTCCCAATCTAAAATTCTACCTTTATGTCTATATTCTGTTATTGCACAGACTTATCATAAATGTCTCTAGAAGATGAGTTACGTAGTATATAAGTTTCATCAAATATTACATTATAACTAACCATAACCATTCTCAACTTAGGACACCGAAGCTTATAACCTTTAACACCAGACAAATACCCAAGAAAGACCTTTTCTACACCTAGGTTCTAATTTACCATTATTAAGATGAGCATAGGCAAGACAACTAAACATTTTCAAATAGGCAAGACAACTAAATATTTTCAAATTAGAATAACTAGTAGGAGTATGATAAGAATCCTAGTACAACAAGGAATCTTAATCCAACAAGGGTTAAAGACCCTTTAACTTATGATGGATGTCTAATCATATGGTCATATGCTAATAAGATGAAGCAAGCCTTACATATGTTAATTCAAGTAATATGGGCTCAAAGTATAGATCTTAATCAATCTGATCCATTTGAAGCACATGGAGTTAATTTTGGTCCGAAGGTTATTCATTTTGTACAAATTGAAGACTTAGGCCTAAGTAGTGTTATTATGTCCAATTTGGATGCATTAAGCTTAATGGAGCAGCTATACTTGTTCCAAGCCCAAGATGAAGCCCAATTACGTGTTATTTAGTCTAAGTTGTATTAAAAAAAAATTTGGATGTGCTCCTTAACCAAAACATTTTAGATGTGTTTATCTTTAATTAGAAATACTTTTCTTTAGCTTAGTTGGCAAGTAAAACAATTCTTATTCTTTAGGGTTTTATGTTCTTATCTTTTAGGGGTTTATTATCCTTATCTTTTAAGGATTTGTTTTAGATTAGGTTTAGAGTTAAGAATTCTTATAAATAGTTTATTTTGTAGCCTATTTTGCACATCTTTTTCATTAATTAATTCAAAGTGACGAATTTTAACTTCCATGACTTGGAGTTTTATTCTTTGAACTTTCTAAAAAAAATAGGTTGTTTGATAGTTCTTTTTTCTTATCAAATAGAACAACCCTATCTAATTGTAGTAACTTCGTAATAGCTAGAGTTCTTAGTTATTAAATAATTAAAGGTTATAGTTTCCACCTAACTTGTTTCTTGGACAATCTAAGGTGTGAGTATGAATAGATTATTGCGGGTTTTATTTGTTAGATAAATCTAGTTCGCTTCCATTTGGTATTAAAGCTTTGGCTCTAAGAATCAGGTTACGTATTCCTTTTTGTTTTAATTCATTTATCATTATTTGTGTTTTTGCATCATGTTTCCTTATTTAATTCGTTGTTCTATTCACTTTCTTTTAAGTTTATCATCATCTTGTTCAAATTCATTTTTTCATCATTCTTGTCATCTTTAAGTTTGTTTAGTTATTTCTTTAAAATCTTGCATTAGTTTTAGCCACATAAAAAAAAGAGAAAGGTAAAGAAAAATAAAATAAAATAAAATAAGAATTTGGTTGATTTTTTAAAACCTTTAGAGTTTTTACAAGTTTCCTTGAATTCTTTAACTTTCTTTGATTGTTTTTTTAATTTTCTTGATCAAATTTATGGTTTTCTTGAATTGTCTTTGAGTTGTAATTAAGATTACAAATCTTGAATTTTGAAGTTATAAAATTCATTTTTCTTGGTTCTTTATTTGTAAATTTGAGTTTCCCTTGTTTAATTACAATATTTTTATGCATAAGATCAAATCTTAAATAGATTCTATCCTTATTTTGTTAGAAATTTAGTCATATCTTGTTTTATACTAATCCTTATCTTATCTTAAAGCTTTTATTTATCCTAAAGGGATTAGATAACTCTGTTTCCTTATCTACAACTCTTTTTCCTTATTTTTTTAAGGTAAAATACATTTTTGCCTGTATTTCTTTTATTTTTGTGTGAGTTAAACATGATTTTCTTAATTCCAGTCATATAAACTTGCCAAATTTGTATAAATTCACCCAAACTTTCCAAATTCATCCAAATTCACCTAAACTTAAATGTTGAGCCCAAATTTGTATATCACAATGGAGATTCCTTTACTTTTTAATGTGAATGACCCTAATGGTTATTTGAGATGGGTATAAAAAATAGAGAAAGTGTTTGAATGTTAAGAATATAGTGAGTTACAAAAGTGTAGACTTGCTTTTCATAAATTCAGAGGTCGTGTTAATTTTTGGTGGAAAGATTTGATCGAATTGTTAAGAAAGAATAAGAATAGCGAGGTTAGAAATTAGGATTTAATGAAGAGGTTAATGATTAGAAATTTTATTCCTCTTAATGTTAGGGATGAATTTTATCTTAAGTTGTAAAGGCTTATACAAAGGGATGAATTAAGTGTTGATGATTATGCTAAAAAGTTTAAGTTGTTTGTAATTGCAAGTGATTTAGGTGAATTTGAAAGGCAAAAAATTGAGAGATTCATAAGCAGGCTTAAAAGTGAAATTAGACAAGATTTTAAGTTAGTAGTAGAATGGAATCCTTTTTTATCTTTGAAGGATGTAACTACACTTGCTTTGAAAAGAGATGGAAAAGAGAGGGAAGGTGCTTAAAAATAAGAGAGAAAAGTGATTAATAGTGAAAGTGGTGCTAATGTTGAAATAGTGTTGAGTGATCATGAGAAGAAATATGAACATGAATTATATAATTAAACTATAGAGGAGAGCATTACTCATAAAAAGAAATGTAAAATGGAAGTGGTTGTGTGTGAGGAGATCAAAATAGAGTGTGAATTTGAGAGGAATGAAAGTGTTGAAAACAACAAATTGGTTAAATGACAAGTTGAGGAGAAGAAGAAAAGGGCTAAAGTGCTAACTTTAAATTTTACCTCCAAAGGAGATTTATGTATTAAACAATAAATTGAAGAGTTTCAATCTTCAAGTGGGAAGAATTTAGGGAGGGAAACCAAATTGAGAGAAAAGCAAAAAAGTAAGCTAAATGTTAAAAATGAGTTGAATGAGTAAAGTGAGAAAAATGGGAAACACTTGGTGAGAGAAAACAAATAAGGCATGAGTGAAATAAAAAAGCTAGAGATTGAGAGCATCATGAAAGATAAAGAGCTAGTTATTCATCATGAGTATACTAACAACTTTAATCTTTATTTTTCTAATGCTTTAGAAGTTATTTTGTAAAATTTCTATGCCATATAAAGATCCATTTGATGAAATTATTGAAGTATCTTATGCTTATAAGGGAATCTATGGAGTCTTCATTCGTAGTTAGAAGAATATAAGATATTCATGTTTTAAGTTTATAATGAAGCCATAAGAATACAATTCTTAGAATTTTATGAATTTAAGTTCTATGCTCCAAGTGTGCAATCAAGCTACAGTTGTCTTGAAGTTGCTTATGTGGATCCTTACTTTAAAGGAGAAGTTTTCAACCAATGAGTTTGTGTTTGACCCTAGAGGATTTATGAATTTATAAACTTTAGAAGATGGGCATAATTCAAGGATGAATCATTTTAAGGAAAAGGGGAATGATGATAATCCTAATACAATAAGTAATCCTAATTCAACAAGGATTCAAGACAATGATAACAATCCTAGTATAACAATGAATCCTAATCCAACAAGGATGGAAGACCTTTTGATTTATGATGGAGGTCCAATCATGTGGGCATGTGCTATGAAGATAAAGGAGTCATTACATATGGGCTCAAAGTACAAATCCTAATCAATATGATCCATTTGAAGCACATGGATTAATTATGGTCCAAAGCTTATTCATTTGGTGCAAATTGAAGACTTAGTCCTAACTAGTGTTATTGGGTCAAATTTTGATGCATTAAACTTAAAGGAGTAGTTATACTTATTCCAAAACCATGATGAAGCCCATCTATATGTTATTTAGTCTAAGTAGTATCAAAAACAAATTTGGATGTGTTCCTTACCCAAAACAATTTAAATGTGTTTGTTTTGAATTAGAATTACTTTTCTTTAGCTTAGTTGGCAAGCAAAATAATTCCTATTCTTTAGGGATTTTTGTTTTTGTCTTTTAG
Organism: Mallotus nudiflorus; assembly: GCA_947683625.1. Classification (NCBI taxonomy): domain Eukaryota; kingdom Viridiplantae; phylum Streptophyta; class Magnoliopsida; order Malpighiales; family Euphorbiaceae; genus Mallotus; species Mallotus nudiflorus. The sequence continues at coordinate 1,618,018 of CANTUR010000142.1, forward strand.
GGGTTTAACATCGTTATCTTTTACAGATTTATTTTATATTAGGTTTAGAGTTAAGAATTCCTATAAATAGTTTATTTTATAGCCTATATTGGGCATTTTTTAATCAATTAATTTAAAGTGATGAATTTTAACTTCCAAGGCTTGGAGTTTTATTCTTTGAACTTTCTAAACAAAATAGGTTGTTTGGTAATTCTCATGTTTTATTAATTATAACATCCATATCTAATTGTAGTGACTTCCTGATAGCTATAGTTCTTAATTGTTAGATAATTAAGGGTTCTAGTTTCCACCCAACTTGTTTCTTGGAAGATCTAAGATTTGTGTATCAATAGATTGTTAGAGGTTTTGTTTATTAGATAAACTTAGTTTACATAAGAGTACCAAACCATGCCTCTTTTGGATTTTTCCTGTCAATCACAATTGAGGGAGAACGGTTAACAAGAAAACATATTATAACAACAGCTTCAGCCCAAAATGACTTTAGTAACCCAAAATTTGAAAGCAAGCATATGACTTTCTGTACTAATGTTATATTCATGTGTTCAACCACACCATTCTACTATGGAGTTCCCAGAACTATCATATGTTTAACAATCCCTTTGGAGTAACAAAATGAGATATATTCGAACAAAACTCTAAACCATTATACGTGTGAATATGCTTCACCTACTTCCTAATTTGTTTCTCAATCATGGTCTTCCATTATTTGAAAGTAGCAAACACTTCACTCTTGTGCTTTAAAAAGAATGAGTAAACTTTCCTTGAGAAATCATTAATGACAGTTAACATATAACTTGCACCACCCTTAGTAGGAACTTGGCCCCTAAAGGTGTGAATGAACATAGTCAAGTGTCCCTTTAGTATTGTGAATGCCTTTACTGAAACTCACCCTTTTCTGTTTCCTAAACACAAAGTGCTAACAAAACTCTAATTTCCTAATTCAATAATTTATCAGTCATCTTTTTCCCAATAATGGCACGTCATTCTCACTTATATGGCTTAGGCATAAATGCCAAAGTGTAGTATTATCCAATTTAAAGGAAGTGATAGTTGCATCACCTATAATGGTTAAACCTTTAAGATGTATAAATTGGCATGTCTTAAACACCCCTTCATCATAACAAAGAGCTCTTAGTGGTCTTCAACACTCCACCTCCACCTGAATAATTGTTTTATTCATTATCAATTCTAGAAATAGAAATAAGATTTCAGCCCAAACTAGGAATTTTTTGAACACCCTTAAGTATTCTGATGATCCTATAATGCATTTTAATTATGACCAAACCACCTTTATATATGATCACCTTTTTTAGTTCTATTCTTTAACTTTGACCACTCTACATTAACATAACCCCTTTTCTTACAATAGTAGCACTTCATAATATTGTTCCTACACTTCACCCTACCCTTTCTATCATCACCAGTACCTCTTTAAGATGTCCTACCATGAACCATAAGACTCTTTACCTAATTCTCAGGATTAACTACCAACTATTTAATTTTCTCCTTAGAAAACAACACATTATACACCTCTTCAAGAGAAATCTTATTGCAACTAAAAGTTGCATAAGACGGAGATAGAGAATAAAGAAGAATTAATGCTTAATCCTTATTTCCACCTTTAGCTCTATGTTTTCTAAGTCAGAAATCATCTCTTTAAAAATAGTTAAATGATCCTCAATGGACGTACCTTTTATAAAATGGTGAAAGTACAAATGCTGCTTCAAATGCATTTTGTTGGTAAGGGTTTTCTTCATGAACAACTGCTCAAGCTTCATCCATAGTGAAGCAGTGGTCTTCTCTTTCAATACATCTTGCAAAATATTTTTAGACAAATGCAAATGTATTTGTACTAAGGCTTTATGGTCTCTACACTACTTTTCTTCACTCGTCCATGAGGTGGGCATATGATCAACCACCCAAAATAACATAATCCAATCCATTTATATGAGTACATTATGCATCTTTATTTATTATAGAGAAATTATTATGCTACGATCTAAGAGCAGAATGTTGTACTTCATTGAAGCCATTATTCAAATAAAAAATGCCAAGATTAAAAAGGCTCAATAGAATCTTAGAGCTGATATTAGTTTATTGCACAAAGCAATTAAAGTGAACAAACAAATAATTAAAAACACAAATGATAATGGTGAAATAAAGACATAGATAAAACAACATAAAAGAATTTACATGGAAAGGCGCAAGATAGGGAAAAACCACGAGTAGTAGAGGAAAGGATTTTACTATATTGTAAAAGAGTGAATAAAGGAGTGTTAGGGAAACTAACAATAATGAGATCTCCATTTCCAAACCCTAAAAATAGGTATTTATAAAAATAGGATATAAGTGGAGTTAAAATAAAGAGAAAAATACCTTTTCAAATTGAGGTCAACTATACTATTCATCACATGGCCATGTCATGCCCGTGCTCGTTATTGGACTAAATGGAAAATCTCAACACAACCTACGACACAACCATCCTTTAGGCCTTACCACTCTTTAGATAGAATGGAAGATTCCAACACAGGCACCAACATGCCTATGTTTAGGATGTGCTCCTTATTAGACAAAACACACAATTTAACATAGTCTAAGCAAAGTCATGCCATGATCCAAAACCTCAAAACCAATAATTCTCCATTCAATTCATATTATAAACTCAATATAAAATTTAAACACATGTCCTATACTTTGCGATATCTCTCTCCCCTAATGCTACTTCATAATCCCCAACTTCTTATCATTTGTAACACTTACTTTGCTAGCTGATGAGCAGGTGAAACTAATAAATAGTTGGTAAGAACTATCTAAAATACTATAACTCACAACACTTGAATTAAACATAATTTATATATATAAGGATATAAGCTTAAAATCTGTAACATACTCTAAATTTAGTTTAATAGTTACATACCAAGTAACTATTACTATTGATCGTAATACTACAAACTTATCTATAATACTTAATTTTATTAAGTACATGCTAAAAAGATAGGTTAATGGAGTTGTTGGCTCGTCCTCTTTTAAGTGTTGAAGAGTAGACAAATAGAGAGAGGATTCTACTATAGTACTGCTGATGCTCTAAAGGATCTGAGAAAAATTAAAAAGTGAGAGGTGAGTATAAAAATACTCAGTGAGTGGGTAAAGATATAACAAAGTGGGAACAAATACTATTTCCTATTAATATTATCGCTATAAAAAAATTTACTATAATAATAGTTGTTAAGCTATTGTATATGTAATATACATATGAATTTAATAACACGATGTTTTAGTATCATTTACTATTGCCTAAAATAAAATAAGCTACAGTTAATACTAATTTCTAAATTAAACTAAAAGAATATATATATATATATATATATATATATATATATATATAAGAAATTGTTCTGTACACTTATTAAATACTTATCCTAAAGATTATGCTAAATTGCTAACACTTTAGGTGAATGACAATGCGAAGTAGGCCAAGTCTATAATATTGTTGGTCATACGCATGCGTAGAGCTGCCCCCAAGGGCTAACCACCCGGTTGTATGCCCTTAAGGCTATATGTACAACCAAGAATTGTCCCTAAGATAGTTGCTAGTAATATTGCTAATATAAATATATATAATATAATACTAAGATAAGACACTAGTCATCATGGTGCAATCTAAGGGATATATACCATGAGTGTATAGATTTTTATAAGCTGAATCATTCTCATTTAACAAGCTATCACAAAATATACTTATAGCTATTTATTGTTGTAGTCATGTAAAACAATCAGAAGAATAATCATATGTTTGTTGAATAATTATTGAAACTAAGTACAAAATAAATTTGCTTAACTATAATTGCTAAGTTAAAAATAAACATATTGACTTTTGTTATATAAATATATAATGCTATTTATTCCTGATTTTTATTATATGAGCTAACAACATATAACATAATAATATTAATGAAGTGGCATTCATAAAAATTCATGTGTAAAGGTATGTTAATCTAAGTATATGTATAATATGAAATACATGTTATGAATATAAATAATATATAATATTTCCTAATAACTATTTGTAAGGAAACCTTAATATGTTAATAATACGAATTCAATATTATTTATATAAGTAAATAATGTAGTTTGAAACCAATGTTATATAGTTATCCACTCACCTGGATTTATTGACATAAAAGACTAACCAGATGGACTCAGTTTATTTTCTACTGATGTAGCTGGAATAACTCCTATAGAGACATTTAATAAGCAATAAAAATAAGATTCTAAGCTTACTAACTAAATTCTAGTAAAACTAGTTGACACAAGGTAGTTTAAGAACTCATTTTTAGTTTGAAAATGCTTTTAGGATGGCAATAAGGCATCAATATAGCATTAAGGTGTTGTTGTAATGCCCTAATGCACAGCCTTAATGACATTCCTACTATGCCAGTCAAAGATACAAATGTGTGGAGATTAATAATGTTTCATTAGACTTGTATGTGGTTAAATACATACACAAATAAAGGATAATAACATGATATGAATAAGAGTAACAACCTTATACAACTACATCTAGATAGCCATTTTTATAATAGTACAAGTTATAAGTGGTAATTAGATAACTAATAGCCCTCATCAAGCTGAAGAGGTGTGGGGCATTAACCAAAGCTTATCACAAAAAAATCTAAATGCTTGAACGACAAGTGGTTTTGTCATAACATCCATTAATTAATCAGTGGACGATAAAAAAAAGATGGTCAACTCCTTACATTGCATTTCATTGAAAAAAAAAGTGGAAATCAACTTCCACATGTCTCGCTCTAGCTTGGAAGATAAGAACACTGCTTCTATATAATCATACCAAATGTGTGGCAGGGAGGATAGTGAGACTCCAAGTTCAATGAGTAAATAGTATAGCCATTTCAGTTCGACACTCAAATCGGTAATAGCCTTAAATTGAGACTTTGTGGAAGACCTTGGAACTATGTGTTGCTTTCTAAAGTTCCACGCAATAAGATTGGAACTAAAGAAAATTAGATATCCACCTGTTAATCTGGGTAACCTGTCCAATCAGCATGATTGTATGATATTAAATAAAAAGAACTATGTTTCGAAAGAAATAAGATTTGAGTAATAGTGCCCTACAAATAATGTAAGACTAATTTAATGGTCTTAAAATGAATTTTGGTCGATTGTTGTATAAACCAACACATCTTATTTATAGAGAAACTGAAATTTGATCGATTTAAAGACAAATTGTAAGCTCTTATAAATAGTTCCATATCTAATAGCATCGATATTATCTAAAAGTGCACCTTGTTGTTTGGATAATGGAGAGCTAGTTATCATTACAGATTTGCACGGTTTGTAATATTCATTCTTGTAGTTTTAAGAATTTCCTAAACATAATTATGTTGAGAAAGTAATAAGCCATTGGAATGGGGAGAACTTGAACACTAAGAAAGTAGTGTAAGGCACCCATATCACAAAGTGAGAAAGCTTTAGACAAGTTATTAATAAGCTTATGAACATGTGAAACAGTTTTTCCAGTAATAATAACATTATCCATATAGACAAGTAGGAAACAAGTGTAGTGATTATGCTTGTAAATAAATTATGATGAGTTAACAATAGAACTTGTGAAATTGATTGAGACTAGGAAATTGCTCAATTTTTAGTACCATGGTTGTTAAGCTTGTTTAAGCCCATATAAGGACTTATTTAATTTGCACACATAATGTGGATGTTGTTTATCAATGAATCCCTGTGGTTGTACCATATAGATAGTTTCTTGTAAGTCTCCATTGAGAAAGACATTGCTCACATCCAATTGCCATAAAGTTCAACCTCTAAAGATGGCTAGTGAAAGCGTAGTGCAAATTGTTTATGGTTTAACCACCGAACTAAAGGTCTATGTATAGTCCAGTCCATGCTTATGAGTGTAACCTCAAGCCACTAATCTAGCTTTCAGCCAATCAATATCACCATTTGCTTTGCCTTTGGCTTTGTAAATCCACTTGTTGCCAACAATATTAGCATGAGTAGGAGAAGGAACTAGGGTCCAAGTGTTGTTTTTATGTAAAGCTAACATCTTTTATTCTATTGTTTTACGTAATGAAGGTATGGGATGTGCTTTAGCAAATGATATAGGTTCAGTGATGTTAAGGGAAGTAGAAAGTGAGGTTTTGGTAATGTGGGCAATGGGTTTATGTTTAAGGGTGGAAGGTCGAAGTTGCATATGGTGAGTTCATTAAGGTGGCTAGGGGTTGGGTGGTTGAGCTTGGAATGTATGGGTGGGAGAGTCATCTGAATGTAGATTAATAAATAAATTGATCCTATCTAGATTGTAAACATGTGAGGTAGGGTAAATATGAGTTTTTGTTAGAGTAAAAGTGGGTTAGGATTGAGATAAGGTAGGTGTTTTGGATTGGGAGGAGATAGAATGAGAAGATAAGGAGAGAGAAGGAAAATAAGAAGTAGAATTGGAATAGGAGTCATTACCTAAAGAATAAGGAATGTTGTGTGTAACCTGCAACTATGGTGTAAAATGCATAATTTCACATTGAATATCTGAATGGGTGTAGGATTTGGTCACTTTAAAAAATGGAAAATATTTTTCATCAAACTCTACGTGATAGGAAAGATAAATTTTCCTAATTTCTTTATCAAGACACCTATACCAAAGATGGCGAGGAGAATAACCTAAAAGTAGTTTTATCTGAAAGGAGAACTTATGTCTATTATAAGGCTGAATGAGAGGGTAAATAGCACACCTAAAAACTTGAAGGAATGAATAATCCATATGTTTATGAAATAAGACTTGCAAAGGAATTTTATTGGCAAGAGAGCTAGTAGGCAATTGATGTATTAAAAAATAGATGTTTCGAAAGTGAATTCCCAGTACTTGAATGGTGCTCCACAATGTCCTAAAAGTGCTAAACCAATGTTAACAATGTTTCTTATTTTTCTCATGGCTGTTCCATTTTATTCATGAATATGTGGGCATGTAATTCTATGAACTATTCCTTGTTCATTAAAATATTAATGCAATAAATGATATTCTCCTCCCCAATCAGAATTTAAGGCTTTGATCTTACAATCGAATTAATTTTCAATAAGAGTTTAGAATTGTTTAAAATAGAAAAAACATCACTCTTGCATTTTAAAGGATAAGACCAAGTGAAAAAAAGAAAAATCATTTATAAAAATAATAAAATATTTTGATCCTAAAGAAGATAACATTGGTGTAAGGCCTTATACATTAGAATGAATTAATTGGAGGGGGTCTTGTACTGCAATGGTTGGTTATACCTAAAGACACATAGTGAAGTTTGCGCAAACATCAGGCTTCACATTTATTAATAACTTTTATATTTGTTGAACAAGGTAATTTAAAATCATGAATTAAATGATGAATAGTAGGGTAATTTAGATGTCCAAGGTGTGCATGCCATTCTTCCAAGCTAGCAAGGTATACAACAACATTCATGAGTTTGGGAGATGACAACATGTCGTTTAATTTATATAAACCCATCTCACTTGTTGCCCAAATTAGTGTCTCCTTAGTCTCCTCATCCTTAACAAGATAATGGTTAGCGTGAAACTCAAATAAATAATTATTATCTCGACATAGTTTATGAACAAATAATAATGGTTTAGTAATAGTAGGAACATGCAGGACATTTTGTAAAGAGACGGTTTATTTAGAAAAAGGAAGAAAACATGTACTAGTGTTAGAGATAGGGAGCCCATTATCATTACCAATAATTAAATAATATGTACCTTTGTACGCATGAGAGGTGCTCAAAGAAGCCATATCTGGAGTTACATACAGAGTAGCTCTATCATTATAGAACCATTCAGGTGTAGGTGTGATGAAAAAAAGGGGAAGGAATCCATTGTAGTCATTCAATTTGGTTAGATTAGTATGATATCGAGTTGGTGACTCATAAGAATTCCTTAGTTTTGAAATTTTGGGAGCTTGATAGGTTAAGTTAGATCATAACCTTAGTGTGAGATTTATATCAAAATAATAGTGATAGGTTAACAGTGAGTAATTTGAAAAGCCAGAAATTTGGAAAAGGACAGAATGATAACCTCATTGGCCTCCATGCTGTCTGATACATGTTGATGAAGATTAGTAATTCAACATTCCAAGAGAGAAGAAAGAGCATTGGGCCAAGTTTACCGAAAGGTAATTGAGGCTATTGAGATTTCAACAACAATTTATAAGTTACTAATTGCCCATGTAGCTCTTTGAAAGTGATGCTGTCCGTACATTGTTGAAGCACTCCCATAATTCCATTGTATTCAGCTCCCAATTTATAAAAGTCAATAGCATTGAATTCCAATGTAAAGATGGCTTGCCAATGTGAGAGAGTCAATGATTGCCTTAGCTTTATAAAGATGTTAAGACACCAATTTATCATCCTTGGACAAATTATGTAACTCAATGTGTAGCTGGGTTTATTGAGCATGATTGACCACTACATATGTGGAGGCTAGAGTTGTCCAAATGTCTGAAGATAAGTTTAGATTAATGAGTTGAGGGTAGATGTCATCTGTAATTAATGAGAGCAACCAGGAAAAGAGGGGATGGTCTTTAGCAAACTAAGTTGTGTAAGCAAGATTAAGGATAAATTGATTAGTAGTGGGATTGATAACCTCTTTTGGTGGGTAAAATTCAGTGCCATTGGCAATACTATGAAGGTTATAGAAGTTAAAGAGAGGAGTAAACTATAAATGCTAGGGAATATAATTTTTTGATGTTAATTTTATCAAAAAAGTTTATTGAATATTGGTTGATGGTGTGTTTAAAGAAGGTGTTGAACCTAAAAAGGGTGCAGTAATGGTGTTTGAAGCTATCAGAGAAGAAGAAGAAGAAATAGAAGATGAGGGTGAAGAAGAGTTAAAAGACATCATAATTCAAGCCCCACTCTGATACCACATCAAAGATGCTAATGCACGGAGAATAATAATGTTTTATTAGGCCTGTAAGTGGTTAAATACGGATGCAAATAAAGGGTAACAACCCAATATGAAAAAGAATAACAACTTGATACAATTATGTCTAGATAGCTATTGTTATAGCAATAAAAGTTACAAGTGGTAATTAGATAACTAATAGTGCCTAAGGCAAGAGTCAACGTGTTGGGCATTATCTTTAGTATAAAGATGCTGCCTTAATGTACTAAGGCATTGCCTCATTGTACTTTGGTACTGCCTTAACAATCTATAGTCATTTCTACAAATTGACAGCGATCATAATCCATAAAATTCACACCAAAACTCAATCATAGTTATAATATCACACTATAGACTTGTAGACAACATTATAACCACATTATTTAAGCTTATTTTATTAACATGCATAATCATTAAACAAATCCCATATATGAATAAGTTTTGGGTCTTTGATGAGAGTAGAAATCAATAGCTCAAACTTAATAACAACATCAATCAGGAGTTTAATCAAGGTATAACTAAGTAGAGAACTCAAAAACTTAACTATGGATACCATTCAAAGGGAATAAAGCTAGTACAATAGAATTTTAGCTTTCATAAGCAGTTATCTTTGACAAATGTTAGCATAACTCTACAAGTGTACCTATCATGACAAGTAATAAAGTGATAAGTAGAGTATCGTTCCCATGAGGAAAAAGTACTAAGTACTAACTGTCAATCAATTTTCCCTATCTAGCATAAATCAAATTAAATAGTATAAATTAAATTAAATAAATTAAAATAAACAATCTACTCTAATTAATCTAAATAAATTAATGGGGATACACTAGAGATTGGATTTGTTTCACTAGTTAGGACTTGAATTACTTTAACTATTTTAATGATCACAATCAAGGGTAAACTACTTTAAGTTATGTAAAGTCTCTTTTAAGATCATTTAAGCATGCCAAAAGTAATTACCACTTGTTTTCATGATCAAGTCAATTAATTAGGGCTTATTAAGTTCCTTAGCAATTTATTAATCCCCAAAGGATTCATCCACTTTTATGATCGAGGTTGCTAAGTCTTATGAGTTATAAGCTAGTACATTACTCAACTTTCATTGATAGTAATTTACCCATAAACATGCAAATAATTGGGCCCTGAATTGAATATAAGATATTAAACACAACTCATAAAATTGATTAAAAATCAAATCATTAATAAGAAATAAAAATCCCAACAAGTATTAACTAGCTACTCTAAAACCAAACTATAATTAATTTAGTTATTCATAAGAAAAGATGAAAAAGGAAAGATAAAACTCATTAAAAGCATGCTTCAATCTTTAATCCTTATTAAGCTCTTCAATTCCATGCTTCACCTTCTTGGCGATGGTGTTCCCTTCTTGAATGCCCTTAATAGTCCTTTGTATCCCCTTTTACAGGAAAAATTTAATGGAAGATCTACTTGTACTTGAATTCTCAAAAAGGAAGTTTTCTTTGAATAAGAATGATTCTCCCTGATAAGGAATGTATAAAAACCCCTCCTTTTTATCCCCCTTTTATATTGCAAATTCAATGGAAACTTAATGTGACTTGAATTTCTGAGTTTCCTCTAAAAAGGAATTTTTTTTTACTGGACATGGCCTAAGCACGGCTTAAGCATGGTCGTATCACGTCCTCACTTTTACGGCATGGCTTCAAGCTTGGCCATGCTTAATCCATGCTAAGCTTTCACATTTTCTTCAACTTGGACATAAGCGATCATGGTTTCAAGCATGGTCAGGCTTAAGCCATGTAGTCCTTTGTAAATTCTTTAATTTGCATATAAGAGGGCACATTTTTGAGCATGCTCATGCTCCATCTCATGTTACAACTCCTTCAATTCTATTGGTTGACACGACTTCTAGCATGGCTGTGCTTAAGCCATGCTGCCTTGATTCTTCTTTCAAAATTTCATATGGGCACAAGCACGCCCATGTCATGGCTATGTTCAGCATTCCTTGACTATTTTAGGCTTCCTTTTCAAGCTTTCCTACAAAAGGGGAAATCCTTATTAATATCAAATAAAAAATCTTAAATAAACCAAAAATAAATAAAAAACTAGAATGAAAGTCCAACTTAAATAAATGCCTAATTAAACCTAACTTTTTCCTAAATATTACTTACTATTTATTCAAAATTCATTAAAATTCCACTCTAGAACGTGTGTAAAATTATGCTCAACAAATTCACCCACACTATAGCTTTGCTTGCCCTCAAGCAAAAATTAGATTTAAACATTTAAACACTAGCTCAACTATAACCAAAGAGTTATAATTTCTAAGACATGCAAGTGGACAACACTGAGATTGAAACATGTTTACTATAGAAGATAATCAAACAAAAAGACTTGATACATGAATAATTTATTAATCACAACCTAAGCACATAACCTATATGAAATCTACTGAACATAACCTCAGGAGAAAACAAAATTGGTTGTGAATGCTTTTTATGCTCCATTTCACAACATCTTTTCTTTTATTTGATGAGTGCATTTTATGCTCCATCTCATCACTTATTCTCTCTAATAAAATCTTCCCACTCTTAGTAATCCCCCACTGTTCTTATACTACTAAGCATGGATACCACTATGTGGGTCATTTAGATACTTTTACTCTAATTAGAGCATTGGAGTAGATTTAGAGCATGAAAAAATTTAGAACTAAGCATTGCTCTTTGTTGACCATTTGCATGATCAAACTCCTAATTTTGGACTTTGAGAAATAATTTTGATTCTAATGATTTTAATTAAGTGTGTAAGAACTTTTGTATCAAAATTATCAGTTAAAGTCCAAAAATATAAAATACTATGATTATACTATATTTCAATGAGGTATAATATCCCAATATTTTACTTAAAGTATCTAAAACTACTATGAGTTACCTCACAACCTGAATTGATAAGTTATGCTTTTGGATTAATTTAGCTTCTAAGAATCAAGAAGGATTTTTGACTTCTTTAGAGCTCTATAATGAGAAAATAATCTTCTTCACTTTTGAAGTAGACATCTAAAGCTTTCTTAATTGAGTTTACTTGTCAAAATCTGATCTCATTTGGGCATGCAAATCTTCAGTCGAAGTCAGCATATACAACTTTCATTTTAGGTTTCATAAGTCTTAGTAGTTTAGCAATAACTTAAGCTATAGATGTTCAATTAAGGTGATTCAAAGTGCCATGGAAAGATAAGAAAATTATCTATAACTTTCATAAAGATAGTTAAGGTGATTAAAAGTTCCATGGAAAGATAAGAAAATTATCTATAACTTTTATGAAGATAGTTAAGGCTGATTCGATCGATTTGGTCTTAAAAAGTCATGATCCTGACTAGGACCAGAGTAGTCCCAACTGGGACCAATTTCTGCAAAAAAATCATTTTTGGACAAAACTAATCTTGATCCAATGCTTTGATTAGGATGAAATCATTTCAAACCAAAATGGCTATTAATAACTAGTTTTGAAACATCTCGACTAGGACTGACAATATCATGACTGAGAGTAGTAGAAATGTAGCTTAAAAGTCCAATTTTTCATTCAAATGGACTTGGATTATATTGGGAACAAAATCATTGTTTCTAACAACTATAATTGGATTACTCAAGTATAAATATGATCTTTGAAGATTGTTTTAAGGTTAAGAAACTTTCTCATTCATTTTATATATTTAAGCATTCAATTAAGCTCTTTAAACTCTTTTAAAATTAATTTCTTTGTATAAATTCTTGTGAGAGTTTGTTATGTCTTAAAAATAGAATTTCTCTTCATCTTAAATCTTGGGATATATTAGAAGGGAAGTGAGATTTATTTCTAAAGGAATTAGTTTAAGTGTTGTCCATTAAAACACTTAGGATTTTGAGTTGTAAGAGTAAGAGTAAGGTTGTAAGGTTGTGAGAGTAAACCATAAAACTCTTTTGCAATCTTAATCTTTCGAATAAGATTATAGGTGATTGAAAATCTAACTTGAGGATAAGTTAGGTGGAGACGTAGGATTGTTGTTGAATCCTAACTCCTTAAATTTTTGTATTATTCATTCTTCCTTCTCAACATTCTTTCAATTCTTGTAAAGAATTCTTTTAATCTCTCATTTTTATCATATAGTCCTATTCACCCCCCTTTAGGACTCTTTCAATTGATATCAAAGCTTAAATTCTAGGTACTTCCTTGCTAGAATACAAGATCATGGGGAGTGAATCATAAAACATCTCTTCTCATTGACCCTTCTTTGATGGTAGTGAATATCCTCATTGGAAGTTCAAAATGGAATTATATCTTGATTATGATTCCATTAAACTTTAGGACATTATCCTTAGAGGATGGAACCTCCTACAATTATTATTGATGGTGTAGTAACTACTCTTATAAGAAGTTAATGGAGTATTGATCCAAAGGAAGAAAATCATAAAAATAAAAAAAAAGCTATGATTACTCTAGTCTCTTCAATGACAAGAGAAGAAGGAGGCAAGCTTCAACATTGCATTTCAGCTAAAGAAATGTGGAGACCTTAGAAAACCACTATGAGGAAACATTCAAGTAAGAAGCAAAAAGGTTAAACATCATATGTATGAATATGAAATGTTCAAAATGAAGCCTTAAGAATCAATCACGGAGATAATAAACCACCTCAATGCTCTCCACACAACCCTTAAGAAACTAAAAAAACATTTCTCCAAGGAAAAGGTAAACAGAAAGATTCTAAGAATCCTATCTAAAAAGGATTGGGAATGTCGTGTTACTTTAATTGAGGAAGCTCAAGACCTCTCCGCTCTATTAATCAATGTGCTCATTGGGAAGCTCTTAACACCTAAGCTTACTATCAAGTAAAGAGGTAAAGAATAAGAAGAGAAAGAAGAAAAGAAAAAGAGTATTACTCTAAAAGCTCTTCAAGAAGATAGTGAAGAGGAAAGCATTAAAGATTCTAGTGATAAAGATGATGACATTTCCATGCTCACTAGGAACTTCAAAAAGTTTTTAAGAAAGAAAAAATTCTCAAGAACAAGGGACTTCAATAAGAAGTTCGAAGGAGATGGGAAGATGAAAACAAAAGAGGTTACTTGCTATGAATGCAAGAAACTGGGACACAATAGAAGTGAGTGTCCTAAAATCAAATTCAAGAGCAAAGGAGCAAAAGTTAAGAAAAAGGCATTCAAAGCTACTTAGGATGATTCCTTTAAATTTGAAGAGAAAGAGGAACAACCAGAAGTTATCAATCTTTGCTTCGTGGCCATTGAAAACAAAAATGAGGTACCATCCACTTCTTATTCTTCCTTTGATGATTATGATGATTATTGTGATGATGATGATAATGATGAGAGCTCTATTGTGAGCAAATTACTTGTTAAATGCAAAATTTTATTATCTAAAAAGAAACATTATAAGCATGAGTTAGTTAGCTTAAATAGAGAATTAGAAAATTTAAAAATTAATTTTGCTAGACTTGTTGAATCAAAGAAAAAACTTATTAGTGATGCAAAATCTTTTAATTCTTTAGAAGATCAACTTAAGAAAGCAAATGATGAAAATTATAAGCTCTCTAAAAAGGTGTTAGAATTAAAGAATTCCTTTGCTAAAGTTAAGAGAGGTAAAGAAACTTTAGATAGTCTTTTTGACTCTCAAAAATTTCATAGAGATACTTATGGAATTAGATATAAGAATGGAATGTCTTCATCAACTTTATCATATATTACTTTTATAAAAGCTTCACATGATTCCACTCCTTCAACCTCTAAATTAAATGAGACTCAAGCTTTCAAAGCTAAAAGATCTCATGTGTTTAATAATAAAGGAAAGTCTTATAAGACTCATCCTTCATTAACACAAAAATGTAAGGCTCAAACATGAGCACCTCAGCCCAAGCATGCATTTATGTACACTGGAAACAATTATACTAGGCATCCTACACAATATAATGCACATAAAAAAGTTGCACAAACTTATCAAAATACACTTTGTCATTGTAAATGTTTGACTCACATAATGACATATAATAATAAGAGATACACATAACACCAAAGGCATGTTGCACACACTAGGAAAGTATTTTATTCTATGAGAAATAAATTTGAAAATATTGTATGTTCATTTTGCATGATCAAAGGACATACTAACAATGTGTGCTTCTATAAAAGACTACATATGAATTTACTTCCTATGGAGTATCTTGTAACTAATCAACCTAGACCAAGAAAGGTTTGGGTCTGAAAAGACACTTAAATTATTTTGTGTAGGTGTTCTTGAAATCCACAAGAACAAAAAGGAAGTGGTAGTTAGATAATGGATGTTCAAGGAACATGATGGGAGATAAGGAGTAATTCAACAAACTTGATGATAAGGATGAAGGTCATGTCACATTAAGAGACAATGCAAAAGGAAAAATTATTGGCATTAGAGAAATAGGTAACCCTCAATCCTTATCTATACATGATGTGTTGTTTATTGATGGTCTAAAGCATAATTTACTTAGTATAAGTCAATTATGTGATATGAGAAATAAGGTAACTTTCTATCCTAGAAATTAGTTTATTAGTAGTCTTAATGAAAATAAAGTTATTTTTATTGGAGAAAGAGTGGAAAATTTTTATTTCATTGATTTGAATAAAATTGATAACAAAGAAATAAAATGCTTAATGTCTCTTTCCCATGACACATAGACATGGCATAGAATATTAGAACATGTAAATTTTGATATTTTAAGTGATCTTTGCAAACATGAACTTGTGATTGGTTCACCTAAACTTGAATTCACTAAGGATAAACCTTGTGATGCTTATCAAAAGGGAAAACAATCCAAGTCTTCATTCAAGCTTAAAAATGTAGTGTCTACTTCTGGACCACTTGAACTTATACATATGGACTTGTTTAGACCAACTAGAGTTGCTAGCCTCGGTGGAATGTACTATGCATATGTATTGGTTAATGACTACTCTGGATTTATTTGGGTGTGTTTTCTTGCTTAAAAGAATGATGCATTTAAAGATTTTGAAAACTTTGCAAAAAGAGTTCAAAAAGAAAAAGATTTTTTTTATTTCATCCATTAGAAGTGATCATGGAACTGAATTTGAAAATGAATGTTTCAAAAACTATTGTAATGAAAATGGTATTTCTCATACATTTTCATCTCTTAGAACTCCTTAACAAAATGGGGTAGTTGAAAGGAAAAATAGAAGTCGTGTGGAAATGGATAGAACAATGCTACATGAGTATAATTTACCTATACACATTTGGGCAAAAGCCATTAACACATCTTGTTACATTTCAAATTGAGTTTTCAAAAGACCAATTTTAAATATGACTTCTTATGAGCTATGGAATAATAGAAAACCCAAAATTTCATATCTAAAAGTATTTAGATGCAAGTGCTTTATATTGAACACCAAGGATAATCTTGGGAAATTTGATTCCAAAGCCAATAAAGGAATTTTTCTAGGCTATTCCATTTCTAGCAAAGTATATAGAGTCTTTAATAAAAGAATTATAGTAGTTGAAGAGTCAATGTATGTTGTATTTGATGAACCAAACTCAATTGATCCTAGAAGGGATATTTATAGTGTTGATGATCTTATAGGTGAAAATGAGATTATGGAAACTCAAGAAGAAAATGCTAATAAGCCTTTGGAACTTAAAGGTCCAAGCAAGGAGGATAATGAGGAGACATCTTAACCTACCTTGAAGGATGAACTTCCAAAAGATTGGCAATTCAAGAAAGTTCATCCTCAAAATCTCATTATAGGTGACACTATAAAAGGGGTAACTACTAGATTTAAACTCAAGTTTATTGTTAATCTAGCTTTCATTTCTCAAATTGAACAAAAAAATGTTGATGATGCTTTGTGTGATGAATTTTAGGTCCTTACTATACAAGAAGAGTTAAATCAATTTGAGAGAAACAAGGTTTGGACCTTAGTTCCTAGACCAAAATATCATCCTATTATAGGCAACAAATGTGTGTTTAGAAATAAGATGAATGAACAAGTTGTCATAACTAGGAACAAAGCTAGACTAGTAACTAAAGTTATAATCAAAAGGAAGGCATTGATTATAATGAAACCTTTGCCCTCATTGCAAGGTTAGAAGCTATTAGAATGCTACTTGCATTTGCATTATTCATGGATTTTAAACTTTATTAAATGGATGTTAAAAGTGAATTTTTAAATGGTTTTATTGAAGAGGAGGTATATGTTAAAGAACCTTCAGGCTTTGAAAATTTTGATTCTCCAAATCATGTGTTTAAACTTTCAAAAGCACTATATGGATTGAAATAAGCTCTAAGAGATTGGTATGAAAGATTGAATAACTTTTTACTAGATAAAGGTTTCTCTAAAGGAAAGGTTAACACAAATCCTTTTATAAAGAAATCCAAACGTGATTTATTAATTGTGCAAATTTATGTTGATGATATTATTTTTGGTGCTACTAACCATTGCTTGTGTGAGGAATTCTCAAAATTAATGCAAGGAGAATTTGAGATTAGTATGATAGGAGAACTCAAATTCTTTCTCAGATTACAAATCAAGCAATGTAAAGATGGGATTTTCATAAATCAAACCAAATATGCAAGAGACATTCTCAAGAAGTTTGATATGGTTGGAGCTAAAACAAGCAAAACTCCAATGAGCACCATAAGTAACTTAACAAAGATGAGAATGGCAAAGTTTTGATGAAAATCGATATAGAGGTATGATTAGATCCCTTTTTTATTTAACTATTAGTAGACCCGATAATATATTTACTACTTGCTTATGTGTTAGATTTTAGTCAAGTCCTAGAAAGTCTCATTTGAATGCTATCAAAAGAATTTTCAAATATCTTTATGGTACAATGCATTTAGGACTTTAGTATCCTAGTAGTTCTTTCTTTGACTTGAGTAGTTATTCAGATGCAGACTTTACTGGTAGCTTACTAGATAGAAAAAGCACTTCCGGAACTTGTTAATTTTTAGGACAATATTTAGTTTCTTAGTTTAGAAAGAAACAAGTTTCAGTTGCCTTGTCCATTGCAGAAGCTGAATATATTGCAGAAAGTCTTTGTTGTTCACAAGTTTCATGGAAAAAAACAACAATTGTTGGACAATGGTATAAAACTTGATCATATTCCAATAAAATGTGAGAACATAAGTGTTATTAACCTTAGCAAGAATCTCATTCAACACTCTAGAACTAAGAATATTGACATTAGACATCATTTCTTGCATGATCATGTTCAAATAGGTGATATCTCACTTGAATTTGTTGACACAAATAATCAACTTGCAGATATCTTCACCAAACCTCTTAATGAAGAGAGATTAAATTTCATTAAGCATGAACTTGGCATGATTGATGGTTCTAGTTTGTCTTAAATTTTATGCTTAATTGATGGTTGGACTATTTTCATGTGAAATCATGTTATGCTTATTGATTATTTTGATCTTAACAATTTTATAAATTTTTTGTCATGCATTTATATATGTTTAAATATGCATTATATATATTTTAATACCTCTTACTCATTAAGACTAGTTTCTTTTTTGTTTTTTTTGTTAATTTTGTCATCAATTTCTATTTGGTTTATTTTCAGTACATTTTTTGTATTTAAGCATTGAGCTATTAATTTGTTTTTATGGTTATTTTATATTAGTTTAGGGTCAGTTTATATTTTGGACATAAGCCATGAGCTGTTAGTTTTATGTCTTGTGTACAATTGATATTTGAATATCAATGTAACTTTATCCTTTTCTATGCAAAAGGGAAAAATATTTGAGTTTTTTTAATTTTTTTTATTAATGAATTTTTATGCATAATTTTTTTTGTTTATACATGCATAATTAATGTTTAATTTATGTATAAATTATTCTTAGGAATTGTTTTGATCTTTGATAAGGCATGAATATTTTTTCAAGATTTGATCTATCTTTGCTTTTGTCAAAAAAGGCAAAAATAATTGAGTTTGCATGTGTACTCAGTTAATTTTGTTTTAAGGATGAATTATTTTCAAAGATGTGTTTATGTTAGAGATGTAATCCATTGAAATAAGGGGAGAAAATTATTTAGATTTATTTTACATGATTTTGTCTATGCATGCATAGTAGCAATGTAAGTGGCACTAATTTTTTCCTTGTGATAATAAGCCTTAGTTTACTTACTTTGTTTATGTATGACATGAATTTTATAAAGATTTTGAGTATCTTTGTTTTTATTGTTATGGTTCTTGATCTTTTATTCCCTTTAATTTTTTTCATTTCCCTTTATATCTCTCTATTTTCTTTTTGTCTTTGACAAAAAGGGAGAAGAAGCTATGTGTTTGTAATTTTTTTTTGTGACTCACTCTAGCCATATGATTATTAACTAGCTAAGCGCTATATGATCATGTGATAGTGAGTGTTATATGTACTATTTTGTGATGCATTTAAGTAGCACTACATGCATAAATGTTTGAAAGTATTTCCTCTAAATTACCTAACAATTTATTTTAATGATCATGTTATCATCGTGTATAATGTTTTTAACACATTTGTTATGTTAGGCCATGTTATTGATAACATGATTATGTTGTCTTTATTTTGGGCAAAAAGGGAATAAAGTAAAATTGAATTTATATTTTTTATCATATCTATAAAAGGAGAGTAATAAAGAAATATATAAGAAAAATTTGTTATCCCTTATATATGCCATATTAATTCAATTACTTTAATGCTAGATACATGGTGTATTCTATTGAATTTTATGCATATATAAAGGGGGAGGAAAATTGTTCATATAATGCATCAATTTAATTTGAAAGGGGGAGCTATTTTAATTAACATGCTTATACATGTTATTTATTTTTCACACACACACACAAATATTATTTATTATATTTTCAAATTGGTTGTCAAAGCCAAAGAGGGGGAGATTGTTGACCATTTGCATGATCAAACTCCTAATTTTGGACTTTGACAAACAATTTTGATTCTAATGATTTAACTAAGTGTGTAGGAACTTTTGTATCAAAATTATTAGTTCAAGCCCAAAAATATGAAATACTATCATTATACTATATTTCAATGAAATATTATACCTAGAGTATCCGAAGCTGCTACGAGTTACCTCACAACCTGAATTGATAAGTTATGCTTTTAGGTTAATTTAACCTCTGAGATTCAAAAAGGCTTTTTGACATCCTTAGAGCTCTATAATGAGAAAATGATCTTCTTCACTTTTAAAGTAGACATCTTAAGATTTCCTAATTGAATTTCTTTGTTAAATTCTGAGCTCATTTTCTTATGTAATCTTCAATCGAAGTCAGCATATGTAGCTTTCATTTTAGGTTGCATAGCTCTTAGTATTTCAATAATATCTTGAGTTACATATGTCCAATTGAGATGATTCAAAGTGATATGGAAAGATAAGAAAATTATACATAACTTTTATAAAGATAGTTAAGGCCAATTCAATCATCTTCAATTCTAAAAAGTCATGATCCCAACCAGGACCAATTTCTATAAAAAAATTCATTTTTGGATAAAACTAATCCGAATCTAATGTCTCAATCCAATGTCTTGATCGGGATCTTGCTTGGGACCATATCATTTCAAACTAAAATGGCTACTAATAACTAGTTTTGAAGCATCCCAATCAGGACTGAAAATATCCCGACCGAGAGTAATACAAATGCAGCTCAAAAGTCCAATTTTTCATTTAAATGGACTTGGATTATGCTGGGAAAAAACTCAAGTTGTAAGGTTGTAAGAGTGAGCCATAAAACTCTTATGTAATCTCAATCTTGTGAATAAGATTATGGGTGATTGAAAATCCTAACTTAGGGATAAGTTAGGTGGAGAGATAGGATTATTGTTGAATATGAACTCCTTAAATCTTTATGTTCTTCATTCTTCCTTCTCAACATTCTTTCAATTATTGCAAAGAATAGTTTTAATCTCTCATTTTTATTTGATATTCCTATTTAGCCCCCCTCTAGGACTCTTTCACTCTTACTGAAGAAAAGAGAGATTTTTTAATATAAAATTTCATTTAATCTCCTAAAATCATGTCTAACTTCAATCTTTCAGTTCATGCTTGGGTCGTAATAACTAAATTATAAATGCACAAAGAACATGTTCAACTATCTTAATTAATAAACCAATCAATATTTTGATAATTATATAAAAAATTCATACTCATACACTATTGCTCCCTAATTGCAATTGAGCTTTAATTTTGCACAAAATTAAAGAAAAAGTTTTAAGGACAAACATTATAACAAATTTAGAGAAATCGAGTTGAAAGTTAATGAATCTTGTCACTTTTTTATTATTTTATTTCTTAATTTAACTTATACACATGCAAAAATAAATAAAACACACAAACATAAAAACAAAATCCTAACATTTAACATCCTCCGTCGCACTTATTTATGGCATTGTCCTTATTGACAAAAATATTAAAATAAGGAAAAGAAAACAAGAAATTCCCGTGTAAGCATTTATTTTCCTTTTATGCTTGCTCTAAATATTAGATGACCTATAAAATAAAATAACATAAACTGAGAACAATAAAAGAAAAATAAACTAAAAATAAACTTAAACAAAAGAAATAAATCAAAACATTAGGTTGCCTCCCAATAAGTGCTAATTTTAGGTCATTAGCTTGACCCCTTGAATGTGTACTATCATAGGTGCAATCGAACATGAGGAAATGTTCTTAGAAGTATCTTCTTTTCCTTGCTTTTGCTAGGCTCCCTTATGTTGAAGTAATAAAGTGCAGACTCCACATGCCAAATTTTTTATTTTAAAATTACTTAAAGAATGTAAAGCTTTTCATGCGGGTTCTCAGACAGTCCAACACCTTTCATGGATCCTTTTTATATGACCATAATAGGTCATGGAACATATGCATTGTAAGTTATAGATGTCTTATCTTCATCCCTTATAGCTTCAAGAATTGTTACAATTTTGTCATCCAACTCATCTTGAAGTTGAATTGTACTTAGTCATCCTTTATGTCTACAAATTTATTCTTACACTTTGAGACTTCTTCTATTTCCTTAATGATCATCTCTTCTTGCTTATCATCTTTGCACAACTCAAAAGCAACTTTATCATTTTGACCAAAGTTATTCTCACCATCCTATATGTTTTCTCCTTGTGCTGGTTGCATTAAGCAATTTATAGGTGCACATAATTAAAGTTTTTGGAAGCACGCAATTTGATACAATTTGGTATAACATCAAATTGATATGCCTGAAACACTCATCATATTGCCTAAGAGTCTCCTCCAATTTGTGATTTGCCTTAGTTTGTGCTTGAATGAATTGCTTTAACTTGTCCTCCAAGTATCGTTCTTCAAACTTCTATATTTCTTGAATGAAATTTAAACATTATCTTAAGATTCAACTTAGGTTCTTATTGATAATTCTAAGTGTGATCCATATAATTGCTCCAAGATAAGTTGTAACGAGGTGATGAAGGTGAATATGAATAATATGAACAATTTGCTCCATTATGGTTCTCTCCACACCAATTAAAAACCTAAAAATAAGATGGAAAATAATTAAATTGCATATGTTCTACATTATATACAATATCACATGCATTAGACCTTAAAAATTGATAAGAAAATTCATCATTATCCATGAAAAATTATTTATGAATATAATAAAATGCTAGTCTAATGAAAATGAAAAATGTGTTAATATTAATAATGCTAATCCATGGCAACGGCACCAAAAACTTGTTAGCACAACTCCACAAGTGTACGGATCATGACAAATAATAAAGTGATAAGTAAAGTATCATTCCCATGAGGAAAGTGTAGCAAGTACTAACTGTCAATCAATTTTCCCTATCTAGCACAAATCAAATTAAATAGCAAGAATTAAATTAAATAAATTAAAATAAACTATCTACTCTAATTAATATAATTAAAGTAAATAAATGAAAATAAACAATCTGCTATAATTAATCTAATAAAATCAATGGGAATAAACTAGAGATTAGGTTTGTTTCAATAGTTAGGACTTGAATTACGAGATTAAATTCAACTATTTCAATGATCACAATCAAGGGTAAACTACTCTAAATTACCTAAAGTCTTTTTTGAGATCAGTCAAGCATGCCAAAACTAATTACCATATATTTTTATGGTCAATTCAATTAATTATGGCTCATTAAGTTCCTTAGTAATTTATTAATCCCTGAAAGATTCATCTACTTTCGTGATTGAGGTTGCTATGTCTTATGAGTTATAAGCTAGTAGATTACTCAACTTTCATTGATAGCAATTTATCCATAAACATGTAAACAATTGGGCCCTTAATTGAATACAAGATATTAAGCACAACTCATAAAATTGATTGAAAATCAAATCATTAATAAGAAATAAAAATCCTAACAAGTATTACCTAGCTACTCCAAAACCAAACTCTAATTAATTTAACTATTCATAAGAAAAGAAGAAAAAGGAAAGAAAAAACTCATTGAAAGCACTCTTTAATCTTCAGTACTTGTTAAGCTCTTCAATTCCACGCTTCGCCTTCTTGGCAATGGTGTTCCCCTCTTGAATGCCCTCAATAGCTCCTTTGTATCCCCTTTTATAGAAAAATGTAATGGAAAACCTACTTGCACTTGATTTCTCAAAAAGGAAGTTTTCCTTGAATAAAAATGATTCTCCCTAATAAGGAATGAATAAAAACCCCTTTTTATCCCCCCTTTTATATTGCAAATTCAATGGAAACCTAATTTGACTTGAATTTATGAGTTTCCTCCAAAAAGGAATATCTTTCTTCTTGATACAGCCTAAGCATGGCCACGTCACGTCCTCACTTTTATGGAATGGCTTCAAGTATGGCCATGCTAAGCTTTTTCATTTTCTTTAACTTGGACAGAAGCAGTCACAGTTTCAAGCATGGTTGTGCTTAAGCCATATGGTCCTTTATAGATTCTTCAATTCGTATAGAAGAGGGCACGATTTTGTGCATGCCTGTGCTCCATTCTATGTCACAACTCCTTCAATTCTAGTGGTTGACACGACTTCTAGCTTGGCTATGCTTAAGCCATGCTACCTTGATTCTTCTTTCAAAACATGACATGGGCATAAGCACGCCCATGTCATGGCCATGCTCAGCATTCCTTGACTATTTTAGGCTTCCTTTTCAATCTTTCCTACAAAAAGGAGAAATCCTTATTAATATCAAATAAAAAATCTTAAATAAACCAAAAACAAATAAGAAACTAGAATGAAGGTCCAACTTAAGCAAATGCCTAATTAAACTTAATTTCTTTCAAATTATTACTAAAAATTTACTTAAAATTCATTAAAATTGAACTCTAGAGCATGTATAAAATTACACTAAAAAACAAACAAGAAGAGCTAACTCAAGAAAAATTTTAGAATTGATTATAGTAAAAATAGATAGTGAGTTTTATTCAAAGAAAAACTGAATTCATGTAGCTAGCTCACCTAATTGATTATGAACTTAGAGAAATTGAAATTGTTTTTTAATGATGAATGCATTTAGCCCCTCTTAGCTTTTCAATGAAAATTTTATAATCTCTACCATAATTCCATAAAGAAATTTTTGATTTAGGGAAGTGGATTATTGAGAGAAAATGATGGGAAATTGAGATAGGTTTGCAGACTTGAGGAAGAGTTATAATGATGCTATGGTTTTCCGTTTTGAGAAGAAGCTACTGATTTTTTTTTTTGCTAGCAGCTTGAATGGTTGCCACCTCTCCCTTCTTCTTCCTCATTTTAATAGTTGTCCCTCCTAAATGCCACATGCTCCTTGTTAATCTTTATTATTATTATTATTAGTAGTAGTAGTAATAGTAGTAGTAGTAGTACTACTACTACTACTACTACTACTGCTGCTGCTGCTGCTGCTGCTAACTTTGAGTAGGAATGTCACAACAATAATTCTTACATTCTAGTCCTTATGTTTCATGTGCTCTAATCTTTGGTCCTCCATCTTGACTATTATTTTTTTGTATAATTATTTACAAGCTTCCATCTTATGCAATTTAGTTTCACTTTAGCTCCTCTTATGATCCCTCAGTTTTCCTTATGTGTTAAGTTATCATTATAATTTATTCTTTTCCCATGCCAATTCATGCGTTAACAATTTAAATGTCATATAAATATTAGTTACAATGTGATTTGGTACAATACAATCTAAAAAGGTATTTGAAAACTAAATTACAAATACAAATTTGAATGAAAGTTATGTTAACTTAGGTGATAGTCCATATTTTATGCTTATTTTGAATTAATATTTAATTAATTTACCTATTATACTATGATTATTTAATAAATAATGGCTAAAAAATATCAATTTAGGATTTTAGGTATTAGGTTTGTAATTCATATAAAGTTAAGAGTATTTTTACTAGTAACTTGATAGGTTTGCATAATTCATATAGGTTTAGGATTTATTTAAAGGTTAAATTTTAATTTTGATATCTTTTAAGAGTATTTTATGATGATTTAAGACGCATCTGATGTATTTTTCCATGTTTTATCAGGTTTGGAGACTCATAAGTTAAATAGGAAGCAATTAAAGGTCAATCAAAGCTTCTATAATAAGAAAAATGAGTTAAAAATTCATTATGATAGTTACCTATAGTGTCATGGTCATTATGAAGTAGCTGCAATCATAGCAATTTAGCAAGGAGAGTGTAATAGCCATTATGAGGTGGTTGAAAGTGTTTAAAATCAAGATTAGGAATGTAATGATTGTTATAAAATGAGTAATGACCGTTACGAGTTTTTTGCATTCATAGGCAATGTAGCAAGGTTTAATATTTTGGCCATAACTTTGTCTAAAAAAATTGGATTATACTAATTATGAAGTAGACAACGAAGCAAATGATTAATATTCCTTATAATCTATTATATTTATTACTCATTATTATATTTAAACTATTTTTTCATTGTTATTATCTATAACCTAAAATGCAACGATCGTATAAAGAGATTTTTGTGTATGTAATTATGCTAATATTATATTAAACTAAAAAACTATATATGAAATTGCATTATACAAGTATATTATTAAACTATGTAGTTTAAAATTGATACTATATCATTTTGAGACTTTGTTATTTAACTAATTGTTTTCCTTACACAAATTAGTACTACATCATTTTAAGACTTTGTCATTAAGGTTTTGTCTTCACCTTTTTCTCTGAATAAAATTTCATCATCTCTTCTTTCATCCTATAATATAAATGGTAGGGATGATTATGATGAAAAAATGGTATGTATATTTAGTAAAATTGGCATATTAGAACATTTGCAGCACAAAGACATGGATGATAGAATGTACTTATGCTATCCTTGAATCAATGTAGTTTCTTGCAATATGTTTCATATACGACATTTAAAAAATGCAATTTCAAATTATGCTTAAATTTTATAGGGTAAGATCTTTGATTTTGTAGTCCCACTACAACAAATGGATTCACCCTATAAATGGGAGATGGATGAATAGGAGCTTTATCTTCAACTTCAAATTCTGATGAAAGAAATACATGGGCTCAAATCTACAAATGCCTAATTCAAAAAGGAAAATTCCAAGTTAAAAGAAGAAATTACCCAATTAAACATAAAAGCTACACCATATTAACATTGAGGAAAGTTGGTTGTACAGGATGGTGATGATTGAAGCTCATCAATTTAATATAATGAGTAAGGCAAACCATATTCCTCATCAGTTGATGTAGCATCACATTAATCCCATCTTTGTTTTATCCTTGGTACTTGGTAAATGCTACGGCAATCATGATTTTCAGCATGCCTAAAGCATTTAAAAAACATGGTTTACTTATATTAGTGAAAAATAATTTGTATCCTACTTTTTTTTAGCTTTTCTAATTGTTTTACTAAATTTCCTATGTAATTATTAGCATCAATATGAATTTAAACTTAGCTTTTGTTAATAAAGATAAGAAATTCAATCTTGAGCTATCCTTACATTTTTTTTCTCTGAAAATTTAATAGTAAATAACGTACTACTACTATGCCATTTAACATTGATGTTATACCATTTAGAGACTATATCATTAATAATTAATGGTGGTAATAAAACTTAACATATTGATAATGCAACATTGTTTTATTCCTTAAACTTGAGAAGAACACATTATACAATATATTATACTTTTATAAGACAACTATAAAAAAGAATAATCTTAAATAATATGGTTATTAAGTTTTCATTCATAAGTTCAGACAAGTCATGCATAAACATTATCATTGCTTACTACTTCATGGGCATATAATGTTTTTCAACTACCTTGGCTATTTTGAACTGGTGCATTTGCCTGAACAAAATATTGAACACCTTAACCACCACCGCCTCTACCTTTATCAACACCTCCTCCTCTATCTCTATGACCACCTCCTCCACTATTCCAACCATTTCTTTCATGTCTTGCTTGGTAACCATTGACATGTGGACTTTCATAAGTGCTTGCTAATGTAGGATTACGAATTGATAATGCACCAGCAATATCTCCACTGTCGTTAACACCACCTACCACTTTAGCATCCTTATTTATAGTTATATTCTAATTCAATAATTAATATTTAGTTAATTCCAAGTGTTACTTTGGTAACTCTCATTTTCCTTTATTATCCATAATCAAATCAACATATTGGTTGAATGAATTATATAGTTCCATAAATTTCTTATACTCATTTTTCATGTTTGGATAACCACCAACAAAGAAAATCCTAGAATGATGATGCTACACATCCTTTTTCCATCTTATAGGTACTTATCGTTCATTAATCACATTAATATCTTTCATGGACATTACTTTGAAAATATGGCAACATGGAATCATAAAATGTTTTAAACTTTTTGGATTTGCAACTTAAGTATTTTCCATGTTCCTTGTACTCAATTGTGTACTCAAATTCTTTTACATAACAATCATTGATAAATGATTGGTCAAGTACTTTATGCTTTTCATGCCACTCTCAACTGGTTATGATTGGTCTATGATATGTTTATTATTTATGTGTTTTAGAGTTGAATTTTAATAATTTTTAAATAAGGATTAAATTAATTTAAGTAATTTTTAGGTTTAATTAGGAAATTTTTATGAGTTAGTACTTATTTAGGATTCTTATTATGTATTGTATATTTGGGAAGTTTTATTTAAGTTTTAATTAGTTTTTGTGTTTTATGTCTAGTGTGGGCCCCAAAATACAAAAAGAGTTAATATGTTTTTACATGGCATGGCATGCACATGCTATGTGATAAAGCAACAAAAAAAGGAAAGCCATGTCCAAGCCATGCATGAGCCATGAAAGAGCCAACTACACTTGAATTTCAACAGAACAATGTCACGACATGCAGATGCCGTGTGAGTGAAGAATTCTGACCCAGAATGATACATGACTAATGGACTTACTTGTGTTAGAAGCCGTGCTGTATGCTGAGCAAATTCATATATTTATTTAAATGAAGCACAATCGTGCCTCATAACCATGTCATGAAGGCAGAAGTTTCCTAGTTTAAAAATGAAAATGAATTAGAAATAAAAAAGGATTCTTTTCATACCCTAGCACTATATAACGAATAAATACCTTTTTAAGAGAGGAGTCATAGAGATAAGGAGGTGGCTAGACAGAAATCAACAAAGACTAAAAGCTTATTTTTATTTTCTTTTATGTTTTCATCTTCTTGTTTTCTTGATTTTGATTATGGATTTCATCATAGCCATGTGTGGCTATGTTTTCCTTCAGAGTCTTGGTTAGGAGTATCTATTCCATGACATAATTTGAACACAAATATTTTATATTTGATTTGAATTTCAGTTAATTCTTTATGTTGAAATATTTATCTTATTATCATTCCAGGCCTATTTGATTGCATGTTGATGGATGAATTCACCAACGAGAGTTAGGGGAATTCATTAGCTTAAGACACTTAGAACTTAGATCACTTGACCACAAGAGTAGGCGAGCTCTTCAGGGAGTCACGATAGCAAATTACGGTGACAAATTAATTGCTAAAAATCTTAATGAGCTAGGATTGAATTATTAATCATGAGAGTAGGTTAGATTTTAATCCTTGTATGCTTAATTGAACTTGAGAGAGTTTTTAAGTATTTTAGAGCAATTAACCTTAATTGAATTCAAGGTTTTTACTTAAATAATGTGTTTATGATTGGATTGGAATAATGAAACTAAACTTAGGCTCTGTGTTTACAAATATTTGATTTTACTTTTAATTGAGTTTCTGTTATTTAAATTTTTAAATGTTAAATTATTTAATTTACTAGTTAAGATCATAGGGAAAAATTATTAGTAATCAATATACAGTCCTTGAGAGAATGATATCTTTCTACTGCAACCACAACCGTGTGCTTACGAGTTTAAAATGAAACAAGTTTTTGGCACCATTGCCAGGGATTGAAAATATTGATATTAATTTAATTTTTACTTATCTTAGACTAGTATTCTTTTTTAACTTTAATTTAATTTGCTAATTGATTTTTCAGGTGACTTTTGCTAGTTTATGAACATTCGATCTAATAGGATGAACTTAGAAAATATCAACCCCAAAATCAAGAAATCATGCAAGAAAAATTGAAAGGAAAAGCATGAAAAAGGCAAGGAAAAGATGGTTGAAGATCAAGCACCCCACCACTAGGTAGGAATTATGCTCTTCAAAAGTACATAATGCCCAATCCAGGAGATACCCATAATTGTATTGCCAGACTAGATGTCAATGCTAATACATTTGAGATCAAACTAGTGATAATTCAAATGATCTCATAATTTTAGTTTGGAGGTCTCCCAAGTGAGGATCCTATTGCCCATCTAGCTCAGTTTTTAGAGATTTGTGATACATTCAAGATGAATGGGGTTAGTCCACATGTAATAAAGCTTAGATTATTCCCTTTCTCTTTAAGGGATAAGGCTAAGTTATGGCTGCACTCTTTAGCACCACAATCATTCACTTCATGGGATATGCTATCATGGACATTCTTGGGCAAGTATTTCCCACTAGGTAAAATAGCAAAGTTCAGACATGAGATCACAAGCTTCACTCAACATGGTGGCAAATCTCTTTATGAGGCTTAGGAATGTTACAAGGATTTATAGAGACAATGTCCTCACCATGGAGTTCCATAGTGGTTGCACATTCAAACTTTCTACCAAGGCTTAACAAAGCCAATGAGGATCACTATTGATGCAACTACCCAAGGCTCATTCATGAGTAAGATGCTTGATAATGCCCACAATCTTCTTGAAACTACAACATCCAATAATTACCAATGGCATGGCAAGAGAAGTGCACCAAAGAAAGTGGCAAGAATGCATGAAGTAGATAATTGGAATCTCCTTAATGCAAAGATTATTTGCTTACCAAGAAATTAGAAGCATCCACTAAAGTCTCTAATCCCATGGCTATCTATTCTTATGAGAATTATGGAGGACATTCAACCCTAGAGTGTTAAGGAGGTTTTTCTTAGGATCCCTCTATTGAGCAGTTAAATGCACTTAATAATTTCCAAAGGAATCAAGGGATTCCCTACTCGAACACCTACAATCCAAGTTAACCATCTAAGCTTTTCATGGTCTAACTAAAGAGGGGTACAAAATACACGTCAAGGGTTCAAAAACCACCTCCTAGATTTTAGTATAAGAACACTTCCTTTTAACAAAGTGAACTAAAGTCTAGCTTTAAAGTGATGATGAAGAAATTCCTAAAAGATCAAAAGAGGCACCAAAAAGACCAAGAGGAGCATAAGGAAGTAATAAAGAATTTGACATCTCAAGTGGTACAACTTTTTGCCCATAACAAGATGTTAGAAAAAAAAATTTCATCACAAGCTTCAAGTTCAAAGCATAGTGGAATATTTCCCAGTCAACCTCAAAATCTTAGAGAATAAGCTAAAGTGGTCACACTTAGAAACATAAAGCAATTGCCTAAAATAGAGACCAAGAACAATGTTACAAAAATCATTCATGACACCCAAAAGGAGAAGACTGAGCGGTCATAGAAAAAGAATGAGGAGAAGGACTCATTACCCTTGGTACCGCCATTACCATTTCCATAAAGGCAATAGAAATCCAAGTTAGACAGACAATTTGAGAAGTTTAGAGAGTCATTCCAATAGCTCAAGCTAAATATACCTCTCATGGATGTGATAAATACCATGCCTACATACTCTAAATTCTTAAAAGACATCATCTCGCATAAGAGAAAATGGGAGGATCATGAGACCATTCCTATCAATGAGGAATGCAGTGCTGTCATTCAAAATAAGCATCCCTAAAATTTTAAGGATCCTTGGAGTATCACTATCCCTTATGCCACTGGAAATGAATTTATAAGTAGTAAATCTTTATGTGATTTAGTGAAAGTGTGAATATAATTCCTCTTTCTTTTTGCAGACGACTTAACATCGGTGAGCCACAACCAACAACGATGTCGTTATAGCTTGTAGATAGATCTATCATCTACCCCTATGAAATTTTGGTAGATGTCTCGGTCAAAGTTGGAGACTATTATGTACCAGGAGATTTCATCATCCTAGAAATGGAGGAGGATCACCATATTCCAATCATACTAGGATGACCATTCCTAGCCATAGCAAGAGTAATTATAAATGTCAAAATAGGAAAGATTTTGCTGGAAATTTGAGATAATAAGGTGGAGTTCGATGTTTTCAAAATGAAAAAATAGACTTCAACGATGGGATCTTATTTTATAGTAGATGTGATACAAAGCTGTATGCAAAAGACCTTTAAAAAAAACTTACCCATGACCCCCTAGAAGCATACTTAATCCATGATGTTACAGAGGATGACATTGATGAAGAGTGGAAATGTATAAACACTAACTCAATGCAAGTCTAGCATTGAATAAACATAAATCAGCTAGGTGTAAGCCCTTACTCTCTATATTAGAAAGCCTTGCTATGATTAAGGAGGAAAATGCACCTAAGGTAGAGCTCAAAGCTCTTCCTTCATTATTGACTATGTTTTTCTTAGCCCTAACTCTACATATCCTATCATTATGAATGCTAAGTTGACTGATGAACAAGTAGAAAAATTACTTAAAAGAGTTAGGCCTCATAGGAAGATCATAGGTTATACCATATATGACTTAAAAGGGATTAGTGCTTCAATATGCATGCATAGGATTCATATGGAAAATGATGCTAAACCCACCATAAAACATCAAAAAGGCTAAACCCTAACATGAAAGAGGTAGTTAAGAAAGAGATTATGAAGTAGCTTAATGTAGGGATTATCTATCCTATCTCAGATAGTCAATGGGTTAGCCCAATCCATATAGTCCCTAAGAAGGGAGGTATAACAATAGTGAAAAATGAGAACAATGAGTTGATCCTAACTAGGATTGTCATAGGTTGGCGCATGTGCATTGACTATAGAAAATTAAATAAGGCCACTAGGAAATATCACTTCCCTTTACCCTTTATTAGCCAATTTTTAGAAAGGTTAACTAATCATTCATTCTTCTGTTACTTGGATGGATACTCTAGTTTCTTTTAAATTCCCATACACCCTGATGATCAAGAGAAAACACATGTCCTTATGGAATATATGCATATAGAAAACTACCTTTTGAGCTGTGTAATGCACCTGTTACTTTCCAACAATGCATGATGCCTATCTTTTCTAATTTTTTTAAGGACATTATGGAGGTTTTTATGGATGATTTCTATGTATACGGTTATTCTTTTGATGATTCCCTTGATAATCTATCTAAAGTGTTACAAAGATGTGAAGATACTAACCTTATGCTGAACTGGGAAAAGTGTCACTTTATGGTGACTAAAGGAGTGGTGCTCATGCACATTATATCTAAAAATGACATTGAAGTTGACTGGGCAAAAATTAAAGTGATAGAGAAACTTCCAATCCTTACCTCTATTAAAGGAATATGGAGTTTTCTAGGACACACTGGGCTTTATTGGTGCTTCATCAAAGATTTTCCAAAATTGCTAAACCTTTGACTAATTTGCTTGCCAAGGATGTTCCTTTCAAATTTTTTGATGAATGTCTTTCTGCTTTCCACAGGTTGAAAGAGTCACTTTTTCTAACACCTTTCCTACAACTACCAGATTGGAGTCTTTCTTTTGAAATCATATGTGACACTAGTGATTATGCAGTAGGAGCTGTCTTAGGGCAACAAAGAGATAAACAAGCCTATGTCATCTACTATATAAGCCACACTCTCGATAAAGCTCAAACAAATTATGCAACAACTAAGAAGGAACCTCTGGTAGTGGTACATGCTATGGAGAAATTTCATTCATATGTAGTAGGAAGAAAAGTAATTGTCTACACCAACCATTTAGCCCTTAAGTACCTCCTATCAAAGAATGATGCTAAACCAAGACTCATTTGTTAGATTCTTCTTTTGCAAGAATTTGACTTGGAGATTCGAGATTGTAAAGGAATAGAAATTTAGTTATGGATAACCTTTCCTGCCTTGAGTGAAGTGCCAATCCAGACTCTCTTCCAATCTCATATGACCTTCAAGGACAACAACTCATAAAAGTCTAACAAAGCACCCCTTGGTATGTAAATTTTATGAATTACCTTACATGTGGTGTTCTTCCATTAGACATTAATTACCATCAAAAGAAGAAATTCTTTTGGGACTCTCAACAATACTTCTAGGATGAACCTTATTTATATAAGAGGTGTGGTGATGGATTATTGATAAAGTGCATTCCAGACAAAGAAATTTCAGAAGTACTCACTCATTGCCATTCACTTGAGTGTGGGGGACATGCAAGCTCTACCAAAATAGCAGCAAAGGTATTTCAAAGCAGATTCTACTGGCCCTCTCTTTTTAAAGATATTGGGTAATTTGTACTCAGGTGTAATCATTGCCAAAGGACAGGCAACATTAGCAGATGGAATGAAATGCCTCTTACAAATATTATTGAGATTGAATTATTTGATGTGAGGGGAATTGATTTCATAGGACCTTTCACAAGCTCGTATTGAAACAAATATATATTGGTCAATGTTCATTATGTGTCCAAGTGGGTGGAAGTAATTGCTTCACTAACCAACAATACAAAAGTAGTCACTAAGTTCCTCCGAAGGAACATATTTACTCACTTTGGCACACCTAGAGTTAAAATTAATGATGGTGGTTCAAACTGATGCAATCATCAATTTGAATATCTTTTAGAAAAATATGGGGTCAAATATAAAATGGCTACACCTTACCACCCTTAGACTAGTGGACAAGTAGAAATCTCAAATAGAGAACTGAAGACTATACTAGAAAAGATAGTTAATGTCATGAGAAAGGATTGGTCCATTTGATTGGATGATGCACTATAGGCATACTAAACTGCTTTCAAAACTCCAATTGGGACTTCACTATTTTAGTTGGTTTTTAGGAAATCATGTCATCTCCCGTTTGAGTTAGAACATAAAGCATCCTGGGCTACAAGGTTTCTAAATTTTGATTTAGCAAAGGTTGGTGCAAAATGACTCCTTCAATTGAACGAACTTGAAGAGTTTTGCATTAATGCCTATGAGAATGCTAAAATCTACAAGGAAAGAACTAAGAAGTGGCATGATAAACATTTGTAAAAGAGAGAGTTTCAAGAAGGGGATTTAGTGTTGCTATTGAACTCTAAACTAAAGCTATTTCTAAGGAAACTCAAGTCTCAATGGGTTGGACCTTTAAGGATCAAGCAAGTCTTTCCCCATAAAGTAATTGAGCTTTTCAATAAGGCAAATGAAACCTTCAAAGTTAATGGGCAATATCTCAAGCCCTACCTTATGGAGGAAGCCAGCTTAAAGAGTGTCTCTTGTACACTCATAGATCCAGTTTAAGCTCATCACAGAACAGTCGAGCTAAAGACCTTAAAATAACACTAATTGGGGGGCAACCCAATTATTTTTTCTTTTTAACTCTCATTTTTTTAGTCTTTTGTCTCCTTTTTGTTTTTATTTATTAATTAATTTACTTCACTTCTTCTAGAGGATCAAGAATTCAATCATCACAAAGAGCTACTGCTTTAAGGAGAAAGTATACATGATTGCACGACCATGTAACAGGTTGTGTCTAAGTACACCACTTGAACTTAAAATAGACAAATTTATATACGCATTGCATGACATATTGACATGGCATTTTCACATCGTGTTTTAAAACTCCACAAGTTACAAATTGTGTTACGGCTTCATTGCACGACATATCTATGTCGTGCCACATCTTTAATTCACTTCCAGATGTTGTGCCACATCTTCAATTCACTTCCAAACTATCACATGACATCACTATGTCGTGTCAAAAATCAATTGCCTAACACGGTTTGGATGCCACGCTATCATCCTCAGTATGTTGTGTTACCCATCCTAATACGACATCTTGCATGTCGTGTCAGACCTTCCCATGCCATGTTAAACTTTCATCCTCACATAGTATCTTTCATGTCGTGTCATCCCTTCCTATGTCATGTCAAACTTCCATCCTCATACGGTATCTCCACCATTGCATAGGGACATGACATGATGTTGTGCTTCATCATACGGTAACATAACACAACATTATGTCATGTCATAGCTACCCTAACACAGCATGGAGATGCTATTATATCATCTTATCCATGTCGTGTTACATATGCACCAAGCTCCCAGTATGTGACATGGCATGACAACACGTTTCACATGTCGTGTCATTCCCTAGATTGCATAGTCTCCATGCACAGCATGGGAGGTCATGCCATTCACTTCCCCATATCACACTACCCAATACAGTTTTCCCAAACTGTGTTCCTAAAACCATGTCCCAATCCCCCTATATAAATACCCACTTCTCTAAACATAGCCCCATTCCAATATTTTCTTTTTACCATTCTCTTTCTCTTACACCATTCTCTCCCAATTTTTCTCCTTTGTCTTTTTTTCCTTGACTTGATCACCCACTTTTCTTCCTTATTTCTTCCTTCTAAACACTACACTTTTTTTTATTTTTCTTTTCATTCTCTACACATAAGGAAATCTAAAGCATATGGGATGACACGATCATCATCCAAGAAGCGGATTCGTACCACATCTTCCCCTTAACCCTCTCACCCTTCTCGTATGAGTGCACCACC
This sequence comes from Mallotus nudiflorus, assembly GCA_947683625.1. Taxonomy (NCBI): domain Eukaryota; kingdom Viridiplantae; phylum Streptophyta; class Magnoliopsida; order Malpighiales; family Euphorbiaceae; genus Mallotus; species Mallotus nudiflorus. The sequence goes on from CANTUR010000142.1 coordinate 1,654,064, forward strand.
ACCCACCGCTCCAACTTTTTCATGCTATGATCAAGGAAGCCAATCCAGTATGTCTCACCCTTTCTTTGTTTCACCAATCCTAATTTAGAAAAGGCATGTGCTACACTTTTTCCCCTTCCTGTCCATCCTTCCTATCATATTATGTTAAGGGATATTGCTATTGTATGCTTGAATGAATCAGTATTAGGCATGATTAGTAACTCAAAATGGGAGGATTTTGTGAGAATTGAGGAACCTATTTATCATTACTTATTTTTGGAGTTCTTATCCACCTTCTTATTCAACTCTAGTAATGCTATTTATTTTAATAAGAAAAATGTGGTGCTCTTTCAATTAAGGGGCAAATGATTCTCTTTTTCTTTGAATGAATTTATTATGCATTATGGTTTCTATGATGTTGTGTATGTTACTAGTGGTGCGCTTGATGATGCATAAAGTATTCTTAAACCTACAAACTATCATTAGTTTTGGAGAGAGAATATACATGTAGGATTTTCCCAACAAACATATAACCCTAGGGTTAGTAAAAGCTCTAATATAGTCCATCTTGAATTGCGCTATTTGCAAGGCCTCATAGTTGGCACTATTTATGGTCGAAGGGAGAGTATTAGGTGTGTCACACTTAGAGATTTTTTTATCTCCATTGTTTTATTAAAGGTATAGTGCCTCATTTGGGATACGGTTTTGCTTTCTATATGGATGGTGTTCCAAGAAAAATGAAAGAAGTATTATGTGGAGGCTCGTATATCATTAGGCTTGCTAGGAATCTACAGGTTTTTTATTCCCTTACCAACCAAACTCCGCTTTGCACTACATTGCGTTTTAATATCACTATCATGAAAAAGATTAAGGTGGTCATGGTTAGGGATGGTTGATACATGTTGATTCATAATCCTGTTGAGTTAGGTGCTGACAAGCCATAACAAACACATACCCACGCACCTCCACCGCCATAAGCTTTTGACACTGTTGAGCCTTCCTCAGCTTCTTATCCTCCAAATTTTAAGGCTACTGTTCAATATCATATGGAGCTTCTACACTGGGTTGTTGATGGTCTCTCAAGCTTATGTCAAGCTCAGAGTATACCTCTTCCTCCACTGCCTATCTTTCCTGTTCCACCTCCACTACTGCTACTGAGGAGTTACTTGATAACACAGATCTGTTGGATGACATTAGAGCTGCCCCAAATGATTCTGCTCCTATGGATGATTGAATTTATTTTTTGTTTATAATTATATTTTATGTTTAATTATTTTCTTCTTTTTCTATTATTTTCCTTTTTGGATATTATATGTGTTGTTTTAATGTTTGATTTTTCTGTTTCTCTTTATTAGTTTTCTACCTTTTTGCTCTCTTTCGGACAAATGCACAATTTTAGGGCAGCACCTCTCTCCTACTTTTCCTTCTTGATGTTCCTTTTATCTTTTATATTCTCAATTGTCATTGAGGATAATGCCATGGATAATGTGTGTGTAGGGGGGGTGCTTCCATTGATTTGTTTGTCAATTTTTGTCTTTTCATTTAAATATATATATATATATATATATATATATATATAAACACACACGCATTAGTTAGGGCTTATTAATTTTTAACTCATTTCCCCATATTAATGATTTGTTTGTCCTAAAAATTTTTAAATTTGCTTTCAATACTCTATCACACTTGGCAATATATTACTGTATAAGCTTGTCTATTGATTGAATTACTGAATTATCAAATGGTTTATTACTTAAGATAGTTAAACATATTCTTTATGTGTGAAGAATTTAGTTCTTATAATTTAAGCATGATCCTAGAAATTAAAATTGTGTATGATTTTAGGAAGGATTGCTCTTTGAATTTCATTAAAAAACTCTCATGATTTAAGTACAAGCAATATATATATATATATTTAAATTTTTATACGCTCTGAATCTACTATAATGCCCTGATTAGGGTATGAGTATCCATAAGACCCACTCAACAGTATCCACGTTTAGTAATATAGGAACATCGAGGGATTACTTAGAGTGGAAAGAATTGAATATAGAGAAAGAAAAAAATTTGTGAAATGGAGCATGAAATGCATTCACAAAAGAGTTGTAGAACTTAATGTTTTCTTTTCTAAATTTATGCTCACTTGATTTCAAAGGGTTGTGTGCTTAGGTTATAGCTAGTTAATTATTCATGTATATTGTGTTTTATCTAACTATCCTCTTTAGTAAACATGTTTCAATCCTGGTGTTATCAAGGTTTCATGTCTTAGAAGTTGTATGTCCCTAGTTGTGATATGAGTTTAATATTTTCAAAATTTTTTTTACTTGAAGACAAGCAAAGCTTCAGTGTGGGGAAATTTGATATGTTTATTATTTACATGTTTTAGAGTTAAATTTTAATAAGTTTTAAATAAGGATTAAATTAATTTAAATAATTTTTGTGTTTAATTAGGAAATTTTTTTGAGTTAGTATTTATTTAGGATTCTTATTATGTATTGCATATTTGCGAACTTTTTATTTAAGTTTTAATTAATTTTTGTATTTTATGTCTAATGTTGGCCCTAGAATACAAAAGGAGTTTATATGTTTTACATGATATGGCATGCACATGCCGTGTGATAAAGCAACAAAAGAGGAAAGCCATGTTCGAGCCATGAAGGAGCCAACTACACTTGAATGTCAACAAAGTAATGTCACGACATGCATATGCCATGTGACTGAAGAATTCTAACCCTGAATGATACATAACTAATGGACTTATCGGTGTTGGAAGTCGTGTTGTATACCGAGCAAATTTGTAGATTTATTTGAATGAAGCACGAACATGCTTTATAACCGTGTCACGAAGGTAGAAGTTTCCTATTTTGAAAATAAGAAGGAATTATAAATCAAAAAGGATTCTTTTCATAACCTAGCACCATATAAGAAATAAACACCTTTTTAATAGAGGAGTCACAGAGATAAGGATGCAGCTAGATAGAAATCAATAAAGACTAAAAGCTTATTTTTATTTTCTTTTCTATTTTTATCTTCTTGTTTTCTTAATTTTAGTTATGGATTTCATCATAGCCATGTGTGGTTAAGTTTTCTTTCATAGTCTTGGTTAAGAGTAGCTATTCCATAACATGATTTGAACAAAAGTGTTTATATTTGATTTGAATTTTAGTTAATTCTTTATGTTGAAATATTTATCTTGTTACCATTCCAAGCTTGTTTGATTACATGTTGATGGATGAATTCACCAATGAGATTTAGGGGAATTCATTAGCTTAAGACACTTAGAACTTAGATCACTTAACCATGAGAGTAGGTGAGCTCTTCGGGGAGTCACGACAATGTATTACGGTGACAAATTAATTGCTAAAAACCTTAATGAGCTAGGATTGAATTATTAATCATAAGAGTATATTAGATTTTAATCCTTGCATGCTTAACTAAACTTGAGAGAGTCTTTAGTATTTTAGAGCAATTATCCTTGACTGAATTCAAGATTTTTACTTAATTAATGTGTTTGTGATTGGATTGGAATAATGAAACTAAACCTAGGCCCTGTGTTTACAAATATTTGATTTTACTTTTAATTGAGTTTCTATTATTTAAATTTTTAAACCTTGCTAAATTATTCAATTTACTAGCTGAGATCATAGGTAAAAATTGTTAGTAATCATCCTTGAGGGAATGATATCTTTCTACTATAACCCTAATTGTGCTTTTGCAGGTTTAAAATGCAATAGTCTGGCCCCATAATGTAACAATATTGCATTCACTTTATTTTTTCTTGCACATAAATAAACATTCCATTAGTGAAAGCCCTTTGGAACACCTTCTCCCACATAAAATTTGAAATAAAAATAATAACTTTCTATTTGAGTTGATAATTAGCTTCAAACTCTCTCTGAATTTTTTCACTTACAGCGATCTCATATTGCTTCACAAACTATTTGAGTGTACTTATAGAGTGAATATATCCATCAAAGTATGAATGCATTCTTTCACTCATTTGAGTTGATACTATTCCAGCCCAAAATAGGCTATTAAGGTCAATAGGTGCCCAATATTTCCTTTTGGAGTAGGGTTTATTGCATAAATGGTACCTTAACTTTGCCATATATTTTCATTTTAGTACCTAATTTTTAATTTTTTTCTTTTTAGTTACTGAAGTTCTATTTTTATTTTAGGTTAAAGTACCTCGAACATATCCAATCAAATTTAGCATACGAGGTAGCAAGAATAAGTATATTCTTAGTATATTCCCCATGTAAGCATCCCAATAAGCAACTTAATCATCTTGTGGGTCATAGAAAACAAAATTATTAAAAAGAAAAATTTTGAAAATGAGAAAAAAATTATTTTATAGGGCCCACAAGATTATTAAGTTGCTTAATAGGATGCTAAATTTTCTTATTCCAGCTACTAAATATACTAAATTTGATTGGATATATTTAAGGTATTTTAAACTAAAAAAAAATAGAACTTTTAGTAACTGAATAGAAAAAAATTAAAAATCTAGTACTAAAATGAAATATATGATAAAGTTAAGGTACCATTAATGTAGGAGTACAACTTAGCTAAACAATCATTTCTCTCCAATCTGTAGTTTACCAAGAATTTCATCTAGCTTTAAGTTGCTTAATAGGATGCTTACATGGCAAATATACTAAAAATATGCTTATTCCAACTACTAGGTATACTAAATTTGATTGGATATGTTCAAGGTACTTTAACCTGAAATAAAAATACAACTTTAGTAACTGAGTAGAAAAAAAATAAAAATCTAGTACTAAAATGAAATTTATGACAAAGTTAAGGTACCATTGATGCAATAAACCCCTCGGAGTACAACTTAGCTAACCATTCATTTCTCTCCAATCTATAGTTTACCAAGAATTTTATTTGGTTTTAAGTTGCTTAATAGGATGCTTACATGGTGAATATACTAAGAATATGCTTATTCCAGCTACTAGGGATACTAAATTTGATTGGATATGTAAAACTATATTAAATTCTTAGTAAACTATAGATTAAAGAGAAATGATTGTTTAGTTAAGTTGTACTATAAGGGGTTTATTGCATCAATGGTACCTTAACTTTGTCATATATTTCATTTTAGTTCTAGATTTTTAATTTTTTTTATTCACTTACTAAAGTTCTATTTTTGTTTTAGGTTAAAGTACCTCGAACATATCCAATCAAATTTAGTATACCTAGTTTACCAAGAATTTAATCTAGTTTTACACACACACACACACACACACACATATATACTCAGGCTGTCATATATTAAACCTTTAAATTCAGACATAGCTTTATCAAATTTTGTCAAGTTCTTGAATTTTTTAGGTAACTTGCATATTATATGCCATAGGCAATACTAATGCACAGTGTTAGGATTAGTTCCTTAACACCCTACTTTATGCTCTCACATTGATCCATAATGATGGTGCTTGGATGCACATTGCCTATAGTAGCTAGCCATATTGAGAAAAGCCATTTGAATGATTCAACATCTTCATGGGAAACTAAAGCACAACTAATATAATAAATTACCCATACTAGGTCACCCTAACCATAGTAGCAAATGACATATTATAATGTAATTACATTATAAAATTCCTTGTATAACTTTATATGAGGATGAATCCTTGATACATTTCTTAGTCTACCTTTATTATCTACATTTATGGAATGGAAGAAATTCTTATTTTTTTACTGCATCCTAATAAATAGCTCCTAAATCATGCCAACCCCCCCCCCCCCACTTAACCTTAGACTCCTTTAACTCTCGATGAAATTCCTATAATCCTTTACTAAGCACTTTAATTTCTTTACACCCCCATACTGTACTTGTAAAATTTTAACACTTTTTCATAGCCTAATGCCCATAATATTATATGCTACAAGCAATCTTTTCATGTTGGGACTCAAATTCCTATGAGCAAACATGAATCTACTCATATTCTTAATTAGCTCATGGTTGTGTTTATTGTTTACTAAACTAACAACCCAAACCCCATCTCTCCTTATAGTATTTGTATATGTATTGCAACTTAACATCTTGGTTTTCCTTTTCACACATGATTTTCTACCTCTATTATAACTGATTTTTTGATAATTTCTAGATCCATCATTTCCCTTATGTCCTCCTCTCTTTGCAATAAAGATTCCTTTCAGCTAAGCATGCTCTTAATATTCTTCAAACATCCTATCCAAACTTTAAAAAGACAAGCCTAATTGAGGACTTATTTCATCATTGAAATTATTCATGAAAGGTTGAACATTAATAAATGAACTTTCTTTAATGCCATCCACATCTGTATCAATTTAATCTTCGATTTAGTTCACCATTAGTACAATAACTTTGGGCCATGTTTCACTTTAGTACCAAATTTTTAATTTTTTTGTTTTTGGCACCAAAAATTCTATTTTTTTTTCCAGTTAAAGTACCTTGAATATATCCAATCAAATTTAGCATACATGGCAACCAGAATAAGTATATTTTTAGTATATTTACCATGTAAGTATCCCATTAAGCGCCCTAATAACCTTATGGGCTCTATAAAATAAATTTTGCTAAAATTTTATTTTATAGGGCCCACGAGAAAATTTTATTTTATGGGCCAACAAGATTATTAAAATATTTAATGGGATGCTTATAAGATAAATATACTAAAAATATGTTTATTCTAGCTGCCATGTATGTTAAATTTGATTGGAGATATTTGAGGTACTTCAACTTAAAACAAAAATAGAAATTTTGGGACTAAAAAGAAAAAATTAAAATTTTCTCACCAAAATAAAACATGACCCAAAGTTATGGTACTAACAGTGCAATAAACCCATTTAATCTTCAACAATAAAACTTTCTTCATATTCATTGTTGCCAAATATCTTTGCAAATATTTCTTATCTCGTCATTTTGTCCAACTGATAATGATAGCAGTTATTTGATACATATTACATATGCGAACTAGTGGCTTTTTGAAAACTCAAATTCCACAAAAAATTTGACTTCATGACACTTTCTAAAAGTAATTAATTAGAGTATCCAATATTAAATTGAGAATTGGAGACTTGGAGAATGTAGTGCAATGATGGTAAGTCATTTGATTTTCCTATCATTATTTATTAACAATTTCTTAAATGGCACTAGGTTTTCCCTCTACTACTATTTTACCACATAAATCTCCCTCTGTTATATAGGTAAGGTTATATTAGTCTTTTCAATTTTTTGGCCAAAATTTTGGATAAAATATATCCTTTTAGCATTGCTCTTAAATGATTACCCATAATAATAGTCAGTCCTTTACTTATTTGATAAATGCTAGTTATTGCAATAAATAAAAATATCAAAGAAATGAAAGATCTAAAATAGAAGATAACATGATGAATTAGTTAGGAAAAATATATAGACTTTAAAGTTTATTTAGATTGTAGAACTCGCATCTAAGTAAACATGTTGATTAGCTAAGTTTGATAATGAGGTGAAAGATAACAAGATGAATATTCAAAGAATATTCTCACTCTAACTGCCACACATGTCATCAGATCTTTAGGATAGTACTATTAGTAATTCTTAATTAAAACATTGATTATAAAAAAGATACAAATTGAAATTTAGTGTTTAAATGGAAACAAAATAAAATTTAGTATTTAAATTGCAATAAAACCAAAATTTAGTGACTATTTGTGCATTTAATTCATTGAATTTTGATACCGGGGTGAAAACAATGTGGCAAATATTTAAAAATTATGTTTGTACTCATTATCGAGCCATTATATGTCCTTCAAGACATAAATTATTGATACATAAATAAAATATTGGCTATTAATTCAACACAAATTAAAATTTTGTACTAAAATGAGAATGGCATTTACCCTAACTGAATGAAGTTAAGGCATTAAAAGAAGCTAAAAAGATTATTCAAGAGCTGACTAAGAAGTTTAAAACTTTTAGTGCACTTTTTTTTGAAAGATTTGTATTTTGTTAATTTGAAGCTTAAGAAATTAAGGAAAAAAATAAGAAATAGGTTCCTTATGTTTCCAATATTGAAGTAAAAAGAATATTTATACTAAAAATAATTAAATCCTAATTAAATTGATATTAGAATAAGAATTTTATAAGATAATTAGCAAGTTAAATATGCAGTGATGGTTACATCATTTATAGAGCAAATTCCTTCTTTTTCTCTCAGTGAGTTATGGTACTAGAAAATTCCCTGAAATTGAAAGTAGGTTTTTTTTTGGAAAAGGAAGAGTTGATTCACTCTTCAACAATAGAATAACTTCTAATATAGTTGGTCTATCCATTATATCTTCTTGAATGCATAGCAACCCAACCTGAATGCATCTAAAAACTTGTTTAGAATTATAAGAAGATTCCATCAATATTGGTGAATCAACTATCTGCAATGCTCTATCTTCCTTCCATAACTCCCAAACCAAAAAAAAAAAAAACAAATGGCTAATGTGAGTAATTGAGAATAATGCAGTAATTAAGCTTATACATATAATGGCATAGGTATGGGAAATTTTAATTACTTACATGACTAATCAAGTTTAGTGAAAGATCCTTATGATTAAAGTTGTTGCTCTTCATACCATGAATAATTTCTAATAATATGATCCCAAAACTAAAAACATCATATTTTATTGAAAATTTTCCAAATATTGGGTATTCATATGACATATATCCACTAAAAATACAAATATAAAATAATTTATGTTAAGAATTGAATTTTTATAAAAGCTTATAATTAATGTATGTTATACTTACTATGTTCCAACAACTCTATTTGTCCTGTCTTGAAATTGATCACTTTTTAATAGCATAGCTAAGCCAAAATCTAAAATTTTTGGATTCATGTTTGCATGCAATAGAATGATACTAATTTTTAAATCCCTATGAATAATTGTGAACCTTAAATCTTGATGAAGATATAATATTCCATGGTCAATTCTAACAATAATATTGAAATGTCTTTCCCAATTTATCAATGACCTCTTTCTCTCATCTGATAGACAATATCAAAAAGAGCTTTTTTTAATCTTTACAGCTCAGTGATATCTTTTTGTAAACATATTATTATGTAGGTTAAATGCTTAAGTGGTTATTAAACTATCATTTTTTTTTAACTTGGGTACTAAATTTTAGTATGTATCTTTCTAATACCCAGCTTTATTTAAATATCACCAATTAGTGTTTTGCAAGAGATCTAATAGCAATTGCAGTAAGATCGTTCTTTAAATATTCACCATATCATCCTCCACCTCACCTAAATTAATGGATTAAATGCACTTGTAGTTACCAAGATTTTATTTAGTTTTAGTTTGGAGGCTAATTGTATCTTTTGAATACCAAACTTGCTATTTAAGCGTCACAAATTAATGTCCTAGATCTAGTGACATGACAGCCCAACTCAAGATATTCTTCGAATGTACCACATTAGGGTTAAATGCACCTATGGTCACTCAACTTTTCAGTTTGTTTCATTTTAGGTACCAAACCTTAATTTGTATCCTTTTGTTACCCAAACTACACTTTAAGTATAAACCACTAGTCACTTGATGGTAAAGTGCTAATGTGGTCACTGGTTGAAGAATATTCCTCTAATATTCTCCATGATAACTTCTATGTCATCTTCAATCTTAAATGCACATATCGTCATTGAACTCTGATTTTGTTTCAATTTTGATGCTCAATTTCAATTTACATCTTTTAGTACTAAAATAATTTATTTAAATTATAATTATAATTATAACTTAATCAGCTCTCATTCTATCAAGTAAATTATTCTCATTATATATATATATATATATAATTTTAATAACATATATATATATGTTATTAAAATTATATACAAATATTTTATTTAAATTAAAATTATAACTTAATTAAGCGTAATTTTTCTATAAGTTAATTATTCTTATCATATTAATATTTAACACAATATTTTTAGTATACATATAATTTAAATATTTTTTATATCTCAAAAATTATAATATTAATATATAATGTTTTAGAAATGTAATTATTAAATGAATAAAATTATTAAATTTTATGTTTATATAATATTAATAATATTTTCATCATATTAATCTTTAACTTTCTAATATTTTAAATTTATATTTTTTAATATGCTTACTTATTAAATAAATAAAGTTTAAAAACACATACTCTAAAGATATATTTTTAATTTTTATTAATTTAATTAAGAAAGTAACTGTTCAAAAATTTTATATCTAAAATATATCAAAATTGTTTTTATGTTAAAAATATTAAATAAAATAGTTTATATTAAAAGATACAATTTGAAATTGAGTTTCCGAATTGAAACAAATCCACGTTTAGTGACCACATGTGCATTTAAAGTCAAAGATCATGTGGAAGCTGACATAAAGATTCTTCAACTAGGGACCATATCAGCATTTTATCACAAGTTAACTGGTGGTTGATACTTAAATTGAAGTTTAGGTACCAAAATGAAACAAACTGAATGTTAGATGACTATAGGTACATTTAACTTTGCAACATTAGCTATAAACTTGTTGTTACCTTCTTCATCTTAGAATGATTATGCAAAAAATTAGTTAGTCCTTTACCAGTTAGATAGGTGCTAGTTAATGCTACAATTATAAGTATAAGAGATAGAGAAAGATCAAAGGTGAAAGATGATGTGACAAATGAGTCGAGATAAAATGTAAACTTCACTATTTACTTAAGATTTGAACCTCTCATCTTATTAGACATGTTTATTAGGTAAATTTAAGTCATGCAATATAAGATGACGTGATATATATATATATTGGGTGTTCCAATAAAAAATACGAGAAAATTTAATACCTAAATTAAAATAAAATGAAAATTAAGTCATAGCACGTGCATCTAATCCATTAAATTTAGATAATAAGGTGTAAAATAATGTGACAAATATTCAAAAATTGGAAAAAGACTTACCAAAAATAAATGTGTCTAAACTTTTGTTTGGCAAGTACTTATATCAACCTTTGTTCTTTTCTACCAATGCAGGAGCCAAGAAGTTTCATAAGATTCCTATGTTAAAGCTTTGTAATCAACATCACTTCATTTTTCAATTCCTTGCATTAAAGTTTTTGACATTCTTTTTACAACAATCTCCTAGCCATTAGAAAGCTAACCCTAAATAACTATTTTGGAAGATAAATGTTACTCATGTTGTATATAGGGAAGAATTCAATTCCAAGAAAATGTTAAGTTCATACCTTGTAAATGGTCCAAAAACAACCTTATATCATTTTATTAACTGGAGAAAAATTATCAGTGGCAACAAGAATGGTTATGAGATTAAACTTAGTTGCAACCGCCATTACATCATTTTGGTAATTTGGATCATTTATAGGATCAAATAAACTTTTGTTCCAACTTTTCTTTATTGTCATTATAGAAAAGAAATGGAGAACGGATATTGTCATAAAAACAAACATGGTTATTAGAAAACAATTTATCTTTTGCCTTTAATTGCGATTTATGATATATCTAAGCATAAATTCCTAAAAAACAAAGGATAAAAGTCGTAAAGGTCATGCACAAACATCTTTCTTACTGCTTCATTTTCTTGATTTTGAGCTACTAGTATATAAATATGACAATTACAAACCATGTTGTTGTAATGGACACTATTAGGATTGACACCATCCCCTTTCTTTCATGAAAAATGCTTGATCTTTTGGCATTTTGAGCTATAAGAGTGAAATTAAATCAACGCATTAAATAAAAAAAAAATTCATGAATTTTTCTCAACCCTCTAATGGGAAAAGATAAAAAATTGTTAATATCAACCAAGCAAGTAAGAATCTAGAGCACCTAACTATAAAGCATCAATAATAGCATACAGATCATAGTCGACATCAGACAAGATAGTTGTTGTGTCAATTAGTTCTCTGTACCATGCTAAACAAGCACTTCCATTAATAGAAATAGGTATGCTAGAGTATGTAGAGAAAGAATAATTAATTTTACATTCTTATTCACAATTGATACATCTTATGCTTATGTCCACCTAAAATGTTGTTGATGTATCAAGAAGTTTTACACTTTCCACTTTTATAAATCCTTCTCCTTGCCCATAAATCGATAAAGACTCCTTTTACTTCCTAACACACTCACCTCTCTAGTCTGTCACAGACTTAAGCTCATACCCAGGTAAATAAGAACATTCAATTCTATTAACTTTGTTACAATCACACTTCCTAAAAGCCCCACATCGTCCATAGTAGTCACACCGATCCTCAGGAATTGATAAGAACTCCTTCCAATAGCCATAATTTTCTTGCCATGTTAGCCACCTAAGCAACCCTGAATCATCTAACACATGCCTTGAGATATTGGACTTTCCGTTAAAAAAATAATTAAGGTATTTCACATCATTACTGTTAATAAAATTACAATAATATAAATATAAGAATGTTCTCCATGGCCATGGATTAGCTCTCTAATAGTAACACCATTGAAGTGTTGAAATTTGCATTCTGTTGACTATGGTGGGATTAAAAACTCCACTATAACGAATACTTGGCTTAATCACCACCTTAGAGAAGCCAGTCCAAGGATATAGGTACTGTTAGAATTTAAAAGTAGAAAATAATCTTTTAAAAGAAGAACTTAAGTGTTTATTTCTCCAATTAAATTTTGAATACAAATGAAATAATCACAAGCCTATTTATAGGCATTAGCAAAAATTAAATAATACAAAATTAACAAAACTAAGCTGGCATATATAAATGAAGGCATTATTGAAAGATAAATATTGATGGAGATAAGCTAGAAAGAAATGAATTATTAGAAAGCAGACAATTGCTGATGGAGATGAGTTAGTATATAAACATATTAATAAGACACTCCTGTGTCTTGCTCCCTTGATTGAAAAAGACTCACCTTTGAGTCTAACTTTTCCTCATCTTCAAAATATAGTGATAAATTAGCAACATTAAATGTAGTGGACACATTGTATTCTCCAGGAAGTTCAACCTTGTATGCATTTTCATTAATTCTGTTAATTATTTGGAAGGGTCCATCTATTCTAGGTTTTAACTTTGCATATAGTCCTGGTTGAAACCTTTCCTTCCTCAGGTGAATCCACACTAAATAACCTTTTTTAAAAATAGCAGGCTTGCAAAACTTATTTGCTTACTTTTGGTATTGCTCATTTTACTTTAGAATACGGTCCTTCACTTGTTCATGCAATTTCTTTATTTGCTTAGCTCTTTTATCCACATCTGCACTAAATTGTTGTTGAATTACTTTATGAGTGAGTTCAATGGAAGTGATAGGACTTTTCCTATACACTACTTCAAATGGGCTTTGATCTATTGTCTGGCTTGGTGAATTATTATAGGAAAATTCAGCTTGAGCTAATATTAAATCCCATTGTCTAATTTTTTCCCCATAAAAATTCTCAATAAATTTCCCAAACTATGATTAACTACTTCTGTTTTTCCATCTGTTTGGGGATGAGTCATTGAACTGAACTAAATTTTTATTCCCATCTTTCTTTATAAAGTCCTCTAAAAATGACTCATGAACTTAACATCATGATCCAAAGTGATAGTCTTTGGAATCCTATGTAGTCACACAATCTCACGAATGTAAAAATCTACAATATATGTAGCATCATAAGTCTTACTACATGGTAGAAAGTGAGCCATTTTGGAAAATCTATCCACAACAACCATGACTGAATCTTTACCTTTTTGTGTCCAAGGTAGACCAACAATAAAATCCATGCAAACATACTCGTAAAGAGATTTAAGGATAGGCAAAGGTGTGTAAAGCCCTATATTATAACCTTGAGTTTTGGCAATATGAAAAACCCTACACCTTTTGATTTATCACTCTATGTCTTAGACTAAATGTGGCCAATAAAAGCTTCCTTGTACAAGAGCTAATGTTTTGTCATGACTAAAATGACTAGCAAGACTCCATTATGACATTCAATCAATATGGATTCATGTAATTAACATTGAGGAATGCACAATCGATTACCTAAAAATAAGTATTTATCTTATAGATGAAATTGGCGATAAGGACTTTCACAGCACTGCTTCCAAATATCTTTAAAGGATGGATCATCCTTATACATCTCCTTTATAACTTCAAACCAAATTATTTGAACTTGAAATGTTAAAAGCAAAGTGTAACAGCAACTTAAAGCATCAACAACTTTGTTTTATGTACTTGATTTATGCTTTAAGATGTATTGATAGGCAGAGAGGAATTCACTCCATGTGGCATGGCATCCCTTAAATTTGTTTTGACTACGGAGGTATTTGAGTGCATCATTTTTAGAATAAAGCATAAATTCCTTTAGCAATAAATAGTGTCTCTAATGATTTAAAGCTTGAATAATGGCATAGAACTCTTTATCATATGTTGAATATTTTCTTTGAGTCTTATTGAGCTTCTGACTAAAAAAGGCAATTGCATAGTTCTCTTGGCTAAGAACAGCACCAATGCCTATATTAGAGGCATCAAAATCGACTTCAAAGATTTTGTTGAAGTTTAGAAGTGCTAAAACTAAGGCTTCTATTACCTTCTACTTTAATGTCTTAAAACTCTCTTGAGCGATTAATGTTCGCTCAAATTTATCTTTCTTCAACAATTCTATTATTGGGGTATTCATAGTACTAAAATTCTTAATGAGTCATTAATAAAAAGATGCTAGACCATGAAAACTTTGAACATCATGGAGTGATCATGGTATTGGCCAATTAACAATGGCTTTTTTCTTATTTTCATCCATCTTAATGTCTTTACTTGAGACGACATAGCCAAGAAAGATGACTTTATTGGTTAAAAAGTGACATTTCTTAAGGTTGGCATACAATTTTTGCTCCCTCAAAGCTTTAAAGATCTGCTTGAAATGTACTAGATGCTCCTTCTCATCTTAACTATACACCAAGATGTCATCAAAATAAACCACTACAAACTTTCCAATAAATGGTCAAAATACTTAATTCATAAGCCTCATAAAAGTGCTTGGCACATTGGAAAGTCCAAATGCATAACCATCTGCTCGTATAAAGCATCAGTTATTTTGAAGGCAGTCTTCCATTCATCCCAGTTCTCATACGAATTTGATGGTATCCACTTCTTATATCAATCTTTGAAAAGACTATTAAACCATTTAGTTGATCAAGCAAATCATCCACTCGTGGAATGGGAAAATGATACTTGATGGTAATTTTGTTCACACCTTGACTATCAATACACATATGTCATGATCCATCTTTCTTTGGAATAAGTAAGGCTAGAACGGCGTAAGGACTTACACTCTCTTTTATTAATCCTTTAGCCAAGAGTTTGGTCACTTGACGTTGTAACTCTTCATGTTCCTTTGGAATCATTTGATAAGCTACTTTATTTGGAATTATAGCTCCTGGAATGAAATTAATGCAATATGAATATCTCGTGTAGGTGGAAATCCTTATACAATTTCTTCTAGAACTACATCTCTAAATTCTTGATGAAGTGGTTGGATGGTCTTTAGAATGGTGCTTCCTTCATTCTCTTCTAAGATGATGAGGGTACTGGCAACTTTGGTTTCCTCCACAACTTTGGCAATCATTGTCTTGGAAATCAGATTGCAGCTCTCTTCCTTTGAATCATTAGCACATTCTTTCTTTAACGGTGCTAATATGATCTTTTTACCATCCTTGGTAAAAAAAAGTATTCTTATAACCATCATGTATAGCATGATGATCATATTGTCAGGGTCAACCTTACAATCTGTGACAAGTATCCATAGGAATAACATCACACCAAACCTTGTCTTGGTACTTATTGCCAATGGAGAACTTAATCCAACATTTATTTGTGACTTTGATCTCATTACCCTTCTTTAACCAAGTTAACTTGTATGGGCTTGGATGATCTTCAATAGGCAACTTTAGCTTGTCCACCATTTTTGTTAACACTACATTTTCATAACTACCATCGTTGATGATGACATCATAAACCTTGCCATAGGAAGTGCAACAAGTGTGGAAAATGGTGTGGTGTAGCCAATCTTCTTCTCTAGCAACGGTAGTGTTCAGGGTGTAATGTAAGACTAGCATCTCACCACTGTTTGCATGGACGATATCATTTTCTTCATCTTCTTATAGGGTTTCATTCTCATATTCTTCTTCTATGACGCTTCCTCTATGAATGACACTGCTTTTGATTTGGACAATTAGATGCAATATGGCCAAATCCATGACACTTAAAGCATTCTCTAGAATTATTGCTAGAAGTTGTGCCACGTGTTTTATCGATTGCTTCAGTATCCTTCTTGGTGGTGGTGGATGATGATGATGTCCTTATTAATGTACTATCCTAGTTAGAAGTATTGGTCTTGCCTACACTCCTTGGCTATACTCCATCTGGAAGTCTTTTATTGGCATTCTGCTTCTTCTCTAGATGATTCACTTGCTAGATTATAGAAATTATTAATCTTAGCTTCTTTGTCATATTCTGACTCACTAACTTCTTCTCCTCTTTGCTCGTCTTGTTCAAGTCATTATTGGAATTATTGAATCTGGTGTTCTAATTCTTCTATGGTGACATCTTGAACAGGTCTTTGGAGATTTCATCTTGGTGGCATCTTTCAATAATTTTTTTTAGTTATCTCACTTTTTTTTAACTATCTCACTTTTTGTTTTTTTTTTAAATATCTCACTTTTTTTTTTAAACAAACCTTTCAACTAAGAAAAAAATTACAAGAAAAATATGTCAAATTAAAAAAAAGACTTTATCAAAGAATAACTACTTATATGTATGACCAAAATCATTAAAAAAATCCTAAGAATATAATTACAAATTAAGACAAGTGATACTATAATATTCTTCAGCACTCACGTTAATGTTGGCAAGCACTTTCTTATTCTTTGTGAATATATAAATATATATATATATATATATAACCCATCACTTTAGCTTCTTGGTTTTCTCCCTTCTTAAATTTGCTACTGAAGCCTTATCTATTGGTCCTTTATAACTATTTTATCTTCCCTTTTATAAGCGTTCACTGCTCTTCTTCTTATTGCAACTCTTTTTTTTTTTTTTTGGCTTGAAATATTGCAACTCTTCTTCTTCTTCTATAATTGAATTCCAAATACAAATAAAATACTCACAAGCCTATTTATATGCATTAGTAAAAATTAAATAATACAACTTTTAAGTTGGAAAATTAAAAAAACTAATCTAGCACACATAAATGATCACATTATTGAAAGATAAACGTTAATGGAGATAGGCTGGAAAGAAATGAATTATTGGAAGGAAAACAATTGTTGATGGAGATGAGTTGGCATGTAAACATACAAGTGAGACACTTTTGTCTTAAATAGTTCTAATTTTCAACATTATATAGAAAGCTTGTGATGACCATCAGGGTTAAGTCTGTATGAATAGGTTCATATTCTTAGGTCATTTGTTGATCTCCAAGATGTCAGAAACCAGTTTTGACCAGCTTTTTATTAACTTTATTCTTCATCCCTTGTATAAAGGTATCTGTTGGATAATCAAAGCTTTGCCGTAGTGTTCTTTCATCCTTACCATTGACCAAAACCAAATAGCCCAAATCCAAGAGCTGAGTAGCCACATCTTCTATTGTCTATGTGGAAACATTTGCCTACCAAACTAGAC
The DNA here is from genome assembly GCA_947683625.1 of Mallotus nudiflorus. Classification (NCBI taxonomy): domain Eukaryota; kingdom Viridiplantae; phylum Streptophyta; class Magnoliopsida; order Malpighiales; family Euphorbiaceae; genus Mallotus; species Mallotus nudiflorus. Next base: position 1,671,702 of record CANTUR010000142.1, read on the forward strand.
TGTGGAGGTCACGGTATAGAACTAGGTTGCCTTATTGGTCAATTGAGAGAAATCCTGAAGACCCATTAATGGGGATGGTTCCTATTAGCTACCTACACCATAGTTTGCACTGAAACTTTATGAAACCAGATTCCAAAATATATATACCTAGAACTACCAGGGCTAAAAAACCCACAAGCAAAATTGTTTTGCTTTGAGATTAGGAGATCGCCATCGTTAAAGGTTTGGTTTATGGTTGTGGTGCCTTTTAATAAAGTAGATGCTATGAATTGAAAAACTAGTACAAGGGTAAATATTAGTTCAGCTTCCAAGACAGTGAAAACAACTTGCCTTCATCAAAGATTATATTAAACAAATTACACCCAATGGAATTGGTCATTGGATTTTTTCTTCTCTTTCGGATTTCTTTGTTTCGGACAGTTCAGGTCTCCTCCCCTTGCATTGAATCAAATAGTCACTCCTACATGTTTATATGTTAAGTTTTTTTCATAAAAAATTATGTCTTTTATTTTGATTAAAACATCTTTTTCAACCATTTTTTTTCTTTTCTTTTATTTATTCTATTATTATTATTATTAGTAAAAAATAATAAATAAAAGTATTATAATTACTTTTTCTATTCTTATTTTTATATTAAATTAAATTGTATTTTTAATTTATTATAATTAATTATTTTAATATATATATATATATATATATATATATATATATATATATATATATATATATATATATATATATATATATATATATATATATATATATATATTACAATTCATGCAAAGTATGAATTCACAACTATATTATTATATACATCTCGTTCATCATCGATTCACTTCACCATATGTTTTTGTTATATCCGATATATGTATTTTATTGCCGACCCAGTATGTATGTTGTGTATACTTTTAATTTGTACAATCTAGATAATTGAATTTTAAATTGACCATCAACAAATTATTTTTTAATGAGCCAAAATTATAATTATCATGAAAGAATTTTATTGCCTCTATTTTTAAATAAGCCCAAACTAATGTTTAGCCTTGTACTTGTTGAGTTGGAGTGTATAAAATAATAAAATAACATGTGAAAAATAGGATAATAAAATAGTGAACAATAAATATTTTTCACTAAAACTAAATTCACTATCACAATACAAAAATTATTTTATCACTCAACACTCAAGCTCACTTTTCACTCTATACCTTTTTGTTTACAACCTCTCATACTAGTACCACTTAACTCATACGCAACACAATTTATTTACTCTTACTAAATGCTTTCACATGATTTTCACTTGAAAATTACTTACTCTCATTGCCATGGACATCCCCTATTTTTAGTGCAAAGAGTGATTATTTCTTTGTCCAAATTCATTGCATCCATGCAAGTTGGGCAACTTATTTTGAAATTTGCAAGTTGGCAACCTTACTTATTCAATTCAAAATATTTTTTCTTGGGCAAATTGTCTATGTAGGTTGCATGATATGTCCAAAAATCTTTTAAATATTTAGTGAAATCTTCTAGAAGATTTGGTGGACTTGGAAAATTGATTTGTGAATAAAAAAATATTAAGGCTTTATATTAGTAATGACTTTAACACTCCCCCTCATTACTAATATCTTTAATCTTCTTTCTTGAAGTCATACCAAGTTCTTTTTGAAATTCTTCTTATTTTTTTACTATTAAAAACTTTAGTGAAAATATCTATCAGTTGTTCTTTTGTCTTCACATAAATCACCATGATCTCCCCTATTAAAGCTTTTTTTTTATGAATAAAGTGATATTGAACCTCCACATGCTTTGTTCTAGCATAAAACACCGGATTCTCAATGAAACAAATAGCTAATTGATTATCACAGTATATCGGTATAGGATAATCAAATAGTTGGTGTAAATTCTCCAACAACTGTACTAACCAAATACTTTCCTAAGCTGCCATCGGTACTGCACAATACTTAACCTCTATTGTTATGAGTGACATTGTTGGTTGTCTCTTACTACACTAACTAATAACTCTAAAACCTAAACTAAATGCATGACCAGTCATTGATCTTAATGTATTATAATCACTTGCATAATCAGCATAACAATATCCTTCTAACTTATTAGTTATATTATTTTTATTAAATAATATGAGATCAATTGCTTAAAATTCTTGCACTACATCTAAGTGAGGCTTTTTGAAGTTTGCATGAACTGACTGACTACTCTAACTACAACTGCAATATCTGGCCTCGTCAATGTCATATAGATTAGACGGACAACTATTTGTTTATACATCACTAAATCATACAAATCTTTGCCTTTTAATATGCTTAATTTGGAGTGAGCAAGTGCAATATATCCTGGTGTCCACCATGATAATGTCTTATCAACACAAATTTTGTGAGACATAGCATTTGCTAGTCGTAGGATCACAACATCTTTATCCTTTTTAGTTCTCATCATAGCCCATAAAGATACATATGATTACCTTCTCATCAAACTTGCTACACATATGATCAGGTACAAATATATAGCAAATGTAGCTAAATACTTTAAAGTGGCTTACCATGGGTTTTATGTTCCATAATTTTTCAAAAGGAGACATAAATCCCATATTTTGTTGAGGAAGTTTGTTAATTATTTGAGTTTTTGTTCTCATGCATTCAACCCAAAATCTTCTAAGGACATTCTCCTACATATTTTTCCTAGGTGCTTATTTTGTAGTACCATTTTGTTGTAGTGTGTTTCAACAAGTTAATTGTCGCCTAATCTTACACTAGATAAGATAACTTGAGAACTCATTAGATATGTAATCTCCCTAATTATCACTATGAAGGCAATAGATTTTGCTCCCAACTTCACTTTCAACCATCAACTTGAATTCTTTAAATTTTGGTAGAGTTTTAGATTTTTCTTTCATCAAATAAACCTAAACATACCTCGACTAATTATCAATAAATGTCACTATATAATGTAATTCATTTATTAATGACTACTTCACCTTCCCAAACACATTTGAGTGAATCAACTCTAATGACCTTTTGGTTTAAAATAATGACTCATATGAAAATTTATGCACCTTTCCTTACTAACATCTAACATAAACTACATCAATGTGAATATTAAGATTAAGTAACCCCTTTAGTGAAGACTTGCTCTTCATCATCTTTAGCTTATGATAGTTGACATGTCCTAATCATGCATGCCATAAGTCAATTGTATCACTACCTTTAGTCTTCTCCATATAAGCATCTTATGCTAACAAGATGTATATGGAACTCACCTTTTGTCTCTCCATTATTGGTGTGTCAACTATTTTAACTTGTTTACAAATCTTTACATTTTTTAGGCCAAACATAACAAAGTTACCAAAATCAGTCAACTCTTGAATTGACAAAAGATTCTTCTTTATACCTAATACTCTATACACATCCTCCAACTGCACTTATTGTTTATTTGAATAATAAGTGATCATTATGTTACCAATATAAGTTATTTTAGCTATGAGTTATTTTCAGTTACCATAACTCGCTTGCCTTTGTATTTTGAAGAATTATGCTGCTTGCTTCTATCTTATGTCATGTGACTAAAACAACCAGAATAAAAAATCCAACATTACTCATAATAAATTCTATGGGAACTCAAAACACTGAAGGCTTGATCGTCCTTCACTATGGTAGCCATCAAGCTAGGGACTTCCAAAATCTTTGAATTGGAACACTCTTTCGCCTGTATTGTTTCTACAAATAATGCTTCAACATCCCACTCTAGTTCATCGTGGTGGCAATTGCTTGTTATTGTTGTATTGCTCAAAATAGTATTCTTTTTAGACCAAAAATCTCTGGCATAATGTCCTTTCTTATTGTAGTTGAAACACTCGCCATTTTGATGTCTAAAATTCTTAGACTACTAATTCTTTTGTTGATACTTATATTAAGCCCCCTTTAATTGGACATTACCTCAAATCTTTCCTTTATTCTTATCACTAGGTTGATTCTTCTTTTTGTTGGTGAAGAGTGTCACCTCTTCATTATTTAATAAGACTCTAGCAATTTGTTTTGCTAGAGTTTCTTGACTTGCCAATAAATTCTTTAACTCTTCGATTAAAGGTTGTATGGGCCAACCTTGAACTGCAACCATAAAATTATGGCACTGAGGTAGTAGTCCATGAATAATGATTCTCCTTATTTTGTTGCTGACTATTTTAGATGCCTTATCCAAATCAGAAATTTCTTGACATAGGCACTTCACTTTGGTAAAATACTGACTAATTGTCATATCCTTTTGTGAGATAGATATTAGTTCATTTTCCAATAGTTGAAGTCTAGTGTTATTCTTTTTTGAGAACCACAAAGCAAGATAATCTCAAGCTTCCTTTAATTTAGTAGCATCTCTAATGTGCTACATCATCTCCTCTTCTATGGTTTTTTTTTTTTTTTATGGTGAACATGGCTTTCCCAGCTTTAATTCTCTTTTTTTTTTAGATTGTTAGCATCATCATCTAGTGGTGGTGATGTAGTCTCAATCCTAGCAACAACCTCTTAAAGGTCTTGACCTTGCAAGTATGACTCCATGCAGGTCCACATGCTATAATTTTTATTATTTAATTTTTTAATAACACCAACATTAATACATTTTGCCATTGCACATCCATGTCCTCGGACATGATAAATTAAGGATTTATTTTGATTAAATGTTTAAATTTAAGAATTAATTAAGTCCCGAATTGATGGAATTATTAATGGAAGGGCTCAATTTATAAGAAATAATCAAGTTAAGGGTTCAATTAAAAGATATTAAAAATTTTGAAGGATGCAATTGCAAAAGAAAGAAAGAAGTAAGGGTGTATTTGTAAAGAGTGAATGAGATGTCAAGTTAATTACAGGTAAGTGGACACATGTCTCTTTTATAAAATTAGGATTAATAATAATAATGATAATAAGGATTAAATTAAGAATTTAAAATGATTGAGTGGTGAGGTGTCAACTTGCATGTTAATCTCACCTTACACTTAATCTCACCTTACACTTAGTCATATATATATATATATATATATATATATATATATATACACACATAAGAGAGAAAAAAAAAAACAAAAAGACCTCTCTGCATTTGGAAGGAAGAAACGTGAAAGAGGAAAGCTAAGGGGGAGGAATTCACTTTACATGTGGGTGGAAATGAGTTTAGAGACTCCATTTCTTCTCTAAAAGCAAGAATAAGAAACTAAATTGCTTTGGTAGTGAAGATCAAGTGAGCTAGATCAGAAAAGAGTTTCAAAAAAAAAAAAAAACAAAGAGCAAAAGAGGTTGAGCTCTATTTGATCCAGCAAACATCAAGGTAGGAATTTTTGGGTGATTGACAGGATTAATGTAAGTGTGGATTAGTTTAAATAGAAGTTACATGCATGGAGATTTAAAAACAGAATTCTTGAAGTTTATATGTTGGATATGTTGAGCATTGAGCAAGAACTAAGAAGTTCTTGATGAATGGTGTTTAGGAGCTGCTTGTAACCCTAGTTTGGAGTCTGTAAAAGCAGCGAGGGGATAAAGAGCATACTAGCTTTGATTGTGAGTGGTTTTTCACTTATCTCTTGATACATTCTTGATTTTTTTTTTTGTTGAACACTTGAGTTTTTGGTGCTGTTATTCCTTGGGATGTTTAAATGTTGAGTTTGGCTCAATTGTTCAATTTAAGGTTGATTTCTGTCCCATTTGATTCCGTCGAATATGAGTATCAAATGGCTTTGAGCTACATTGTTTATTCTTGTTATTTCTTTCGGGAATCAGCTACACAGCTAGCTTGAAAATATGGTAAACTTGTTATTTTAAATCATCAAGATTTCTTGATTGTGTTGTCAACAAAAATTGCTGTTGTGTTATATCGAATTTGCTGCTCAAAATTTGTTCCTAAGCAGCCCCAAGCACTTTGATTGTGTTGTCAACAAAAATTTCTGTGTTAAATCCTTGGAAACTTTGATGTACAACTTCCCTTTGAAATCTAGAAAGATGTTACTGTCATATATGATAAATTTCTATAGAATTCTAATACTGAAAATGCAGAATTTGCAGTAATTAAAGTGCATAATTTGCAATAACTAAAATACAGAATTTGCAGTAACTAAAGTGCAGAATTTGCAGTAACTAAAATGCAGTAATTAAAGTGCAGAATTTGCAGTAACTAAAATGAAGAATTTGCAGTAATTAAAATGCAGAACTTGCAGTAATAAAAATGCAGAACTTGCAGTAATAAAAATGTAGAATTTCAGTAATCTAAAGTGCAGAAATACTGCTTACATAACTGATCAAAGTGCTTGATTTCAGAGCATTGAAATTTGAAAGAGGGGGAAAGAGCATGGATTTGTTGTCAAGATTCGCCCCATGTAAATAAGAATGTCGACATCAGAATATGAATACTTGTACGCTTGATAAGTGTTGCATAATGTAAACAAGAAGGTCACCTTGTTGTTATTAAATTAAATGATGGTTAACTTATGAGCTTTGTGTTTTGGTTAACACCAGTAAAGCTCTACTTAATTTACTTGGATTTTAGTCATCATTACCTTAACCATACTCATATGAATATGTTCTATGAAGCTGAATTAATCAAGGCTTGCAACTATATTTGGTAATTAATTAACAATGATTAATTTTGTAACTTGGATTAGAAATAATTCCTTGATGAGTACAATGAAGTTTTTAGTTGCTAAAAATTTGTTATTTGGATATTTTACGCATTAAATTTAGTTTTAACAATAAATTAATGTTTAGTCAAAAAGTAATAATTGAGACTTGAGTTGAGGTTGTAGAACTTGAAGTATATTTTTGAAAGTAAATCACAACAAATTATATATTTTGTAAATTACATTTAAATAAGTTATGACATGATAACCTTTTAAATATTAGACAAATTTATTAAGATGGTAATGATTAATTTTTGAGAACTTATTTTTCCTAGAATGGAATTATTTTCATAAACAAGTATGATTAATTAAAATGACAATTAATAGGAATTTTTGCAAACAATAATCCTTAAGTACAATTTTAAATTATATTTATGCTCAGATGAGTAAGAGTGGAAATAAATATATGAATAATCATTGGCTTAAACCTTCTGTGATTCTATAATTTTCTGAATCCTCCTACCTAAGGTCAAACTTCTGCTAATAAAACTCGTGCAACTGAATTTGGGCATACTTACCTTTGAAATGCTAAAAATACTGCATAATCATGAATGTAAGTGTGACCCTAACAAATAATTACATTATATACAACTATAATGTTTTTATATTATGATTGTCATGTCCAGTACTGTTATGGGGTTTTTTACAAGTTTTATTTTGACATTTTTATATATCTGCATAAATACAATCACTTTTCCATGCGAAGCCTGTCAAAATGGTTAAATTTAGTGTTGATCAACATAAATAAAATAGAACTGTCTTTGGGATAGCGTGTAAATTCAAAAGCTTTTGGGGCGAATTTATGTGGTAAATAAGTCTGCAAACTGATATTATAATTCACTTTGCTCTAAGAAAGAGTTGTTATTTGTTTTGCTCTGAGATGTAGCTATGTTAGGATTTTACTCCAAGAAAGAGTTAACTGTAAATTTTATTTTAGGAGATACAGTCAATTTATTTTTGGATCATGTCTAGTATGTGACAATTAAATTAAAAGCATAAAATATCTAGACATGTGTAATTGTGTTTTAATGCTCAAAATTTCTATACTTATGAATTACTTATATTCAAATTTTGCGACAATATACTCAGAATAATTATGTAAAACCTTGAGAAAAGTAAGGGAATAATAAACTCAACAATTGTGAAATAAAAAGATAATGTTTATATATTTTTCCAAATCGGTTATGGTAAGTTGTGAATTTAATTTTTGTGCAAATCCTTTACAATTATTATTTCTATATACATGAACGATTCTATTTTTGGTATTCTCGTTATATTTTCTTTAGTTGCTCACTGGATAATTTCCTTCTAAAATTATTCACAGTTTCTTCCTTGTATATATTTCAATATAGGCTATAAATATTAGTTTGCATAGCTAGAGACTTTCAAATGGTGGTGCAGTGGACCACCATGACTTATGAGGATTCTGAGTTAGAGATGAAGGTGAAGTATGTCATATGTCATGACACAAATGTTGAGTTTGCTTTAAGGGTTATTGTAGAGCCCATATGGATAGATGTTTGCATTACAACCATTAGAGAGGAGTCTATGGATTTCATGTGTACCATTATTCGAGTCATTTATGACACTAGCACTAGAGTTCAGGTCTCTCTAGCCTGGATATGATGTGCCTATTATGAGATCCATTTTTGACTTTTTGCTTATGGCTTAGCTTAACTTCCCCTTGGACTATGATTGATTCACTTTTTGCTCAGTATTTCTGGAAAGCAGTTGGCTACTACTATGGCCTATAATGCGCTAGAGGATGAAGCACATTTTGTACTCTCTGAAAGAGAAGCTAACGAGAGGGTTATCATAGTGCTTCATGTGTATTCCTTTACTTATATTTTACTTAACCCGTACTTAGTATTTTATTCGGAATGCTAATGTTCAGGTGATAGGACACATAATCTTGTATATATTTATATTAAGTTATGTAATAAAATGCTCCTTGCCATCGTTAAAATATTCAAGGATGTATGCTTATATTATAAGTAACCCAAGGGATATCGTTAAGTATCGTAAAGGTGTTTAGGAAATGCCACTCTCTAATTGTACTGTCATTCGTAATGTGATATTATATGGTAGTACTAGAGAGGAGGGGTTTGACCGTTACAATTTTAGTATCAGAGCCCTAGGTTGCTAGATTCTGTAGACATTAAAAAAGACTAAATTTTGGAGGATATATTATTTATGCATTTAAGGTTAATGACAAGCAATATTAAAGTATTTTATTTTGAATTTTAGGATATTGATAGATGGCAAGGATTAAAGATGCTCATACAGGAGGCCAAAGTCGTGGTCATGGCCTAGGTAGAGGCCTAGGTCGAGGAATCGAACTAGGTAAAGAGAATCTTGTAAAATGGGCTAGTCATCCAACTAGGAATCGAGCATCACAACATGAATTTTCTCCATCATCAATGTTAGTAGGCAATAACAATGAATCACTAAATGCTCGAGCATATAGCCGGTAAGATATTTTGGTATCAATAGTATTTGCCTTAATTTTTAAGAATGTGCCCAGGAGAGCATGTAATAATTGTCAACCACAACTACCTATAGAGTAAGTGAATGTGCCAAATTTGTATATACCACTAGTAGGATATATAGATGCTACTGACTTGGCACGTACTATGGTAATTATGATGGCTGAAAAAGAAAAATATAAAAAGCCAGGAGATATTATTAAACATGCCAAGAAATATGGGGCATGCAATTTTCATAAGACATTAAACCTTGGTCAAGCTGACATATGGGTCAAGACAGTGGATAAAGCCTTTACCACATTAAAGTTAACAAATGAAGAAAAAGCCAAGAATGTATATGAATTAATGTTTGATCAGGCTAATGAATAGTTAACTCAAATTAAGAATCTGTATAGAGAAAATTTTACTTTGTAAGTATTCAAGCAGGAATTCAATAAGGAATACTTAACTGAAACATATGAAAAGCAAAATAAAGCATCTTTTATGAAATTAGTGCTAGGTGTTATGATTTTTAGGGAATATACTTACAAGTTTGAGGACTTATTCAAGTATGCTTAAGATGTCTATCCCACTAAGGAAATGAAAAATGAGAAATTTATAGATGGATTTCATATCTCCTTACGTGGGAAGTCAAACTTGTATGTTGGCACATTTTTTAGAGGTTAGGTTGAGAAAGCCATGAAGCAATAAAGATTGGATAAGGAGTTGGTGACTACAAGTCATGCAAAGTCTCAACATCATGAGGGAAGTTCTAAACAACCTTAGAGGAGAAATGGAAACAAGAAGTCAATATTCTTTCCATAGTTAAGGAATCAAAGAAATAACAGACCTCAAGGAAGTAGTATGTCTATAAAATAACCAATGGCACCACCCAGGCTAATTAATGCTCAATTTGGAAGAAATATTGCCCCTTTGTACAATGTGTACAATAAGAACCACTTTGGTGATTATGGGAATAAAGGAGTCTGACGTTACAAGTGTAATGAAATGGGACACTAACCAATGGCACCACCTAAGCCAATTAATGCTCAATTTGGAAGAAATATTGCCCCTTTGTGTAATGTGCACAATAAGAACCACTTTGGTAATTATGGGAATAGAGGAGTGTGATGTTATAAGTGTAATGAAATGGTACACTATGCTCATGAGTGCCTAAAGAAAGCATCAAAAGAACAATTAGTTCAAGGTTCAAATGCTCTAAGGAATGGTAAAGCTGGAAGGCCACCAAATTTAGCTAAACTTATAACTGTTTAAAGTGAAGCAAGTCAAATGGCTTCACCATCCTAAAATAAAGATGCTGGACAAATAAATGCACTTGCAAATGTGCAGCAAGCAAGAGTATGTACAGTGATAGAGAGTGATGCCAAGAATGCATTAGATGTGATTACTGGTATGGCTTATATAAGAAAAAAGTAAGCACGCATTTTAATTGATCTTATTGCTACTTTCTCATTCATGTCATCTACATTTCTTATGCATAATAATCTTAAGTCCTGTGGTAGAATAGAACCTATAATTATAAGTATGCTAATAGGAACAAGTGTAATTTATGAGTCGGTAATCAAGGATGTTCCTATGAGTTTAGAAGAAGTTAAAATGAAGTGGAATTTTATACCATTGCCAATTAATGAGTTTGATGTTATACTTGACATGGATGGTTTAAGTCAATATCCAGTAAATGTGAATTGCCATAAACGAAAAGTAGATTTTAAAATGGAAGATAAAAGGAAAGTAAGTTTTATAGGTGAAAGTAAGTTAGCAACCACCAAGATTATATCAACTATAATATGGATGAAATATTTGAGAAAAGGTTGTGAATCTTTCCTAGCTTTTATGATAGATAAAAGTAAGGCAGATGTGCTAATAAATGAGTTACTTATTGTAAATGAATTTAAAGATGTATTCCTAGAAGATTTTTTAGGTCTGCCACCTGAAAGGGAAATTGAGTTTGAAATTGAACTATTACCAAGTATAACACCTATTTCCCAACCACCATATCAAATGGCTCTTGCTAAACTAAAGGAGTTAAAAGTATAATTACAAGAATTATTGGATAAAGGATTTATCGGACTTAGTGTTTCTCCTTAGGGGTGCACTTGTGCTGTTTATAAATAAGGATGGATCATAGCTAGCTAAATAAGGTTACTATTCAAAATAAGTATCCTTTATTGAGAATTGAGGATCTATTTGATTACTTACAAGGAGCAACGATATTTTCAAAGATAGATTTGAGATTCGGATATCACCAATTTAGGATTAAGGAGTTAGATGTTCTTAAGACTACTTTTAGAACAAGATACAAACATTATGATTTTTTAGTAATGCTATTTGGATTGATAAATGCACCAGCTGCATTTATGGACTTGATGAACCGACTGTTCAAGCAATATCTGGATAAGTTTGTAATCATATTCATCGATGATATTCTTGTGTATTCGAAGTCAAAAGAGGAACATAAAGAGCATTTGAGAACAGTTTTGGTGATTTTAAGAAATAAACAATTGTATGCTAAATTCAATAAATGTGAATTTTGGTTGGATAAAGTTATATTTCTTGGACACGTGATATCTGTAGAAGGGGTATACGTTAATCATAATAAAGTTGTCATGATTGTGAACTCGGAGCCACCTAAGAATGTGATAGAAGTGCGAGTTTCTTAAGTTTAACAGGATACTATAGAAGGTTTGTTTAGAAATTGTAAATAACTACATCTGCTTTGATGAAATTATTAAGAAAGAAAGTGAAATTTGATTAGACACATAAATGCCAACAAAGCTTTAAAATTTTAAAGGAAATTTTAATTATTGCACCAGTCTTATCATTGCTAGTTGAAGAAGGAAAATATGTGGTATATAGTGATGCTTCATAATAAGCACTTGGTTGTGTACTGATGCAATATGGGAAGGTGATTTCCCATGCATCAAGAAAACTAAGGCCGCATGAGCAAAACTATCCCACACATTATTTAGAATTAGCTACAATAATTTTTGCACTAAAAATTTAGAGACACTATTTGTATGGTGAAACGTGCTAGATTTTCATTAATCACAAAAGTCTAAAGTATATCATGAATCAAAAGGAGCTAAACTTGAGGCAAAAAAGATGGGTGGAATTATTGAAGGATTATGGCTGCACTATTGAATACCATTCTAGTAAAGCCAATGTAGTGGCAGATGCACTTAGTTAGAAATCGATAGGAAATTTTCACAATATACGTACAATTAAAGTACCATTGTTGATGGAACTCAAAAGTCTAGGTGCAAAGTTGACTAGATATTTTAGGAGGTATTTTGGCTACTTTAAAAGTAAGGCCATTACTCATGGAAAGAATTATGCAAGTGCAAATGATTGATAACGAAGCAAAAGAATTGCGAAAAGAGATTAAAAGATGAAAGAAGTGACTTGTAATGGTGATGGAATATTGAGATTGGGAAGGAGAATATTTGTTCTGAATGTGGACAACTTAATAAGAGAAATTTTAGAAAAAGCACATTACTTTGCCAATGCAATGCATCCAGGCAGTATAAAAAATGTATAGAACTTTGAGAGAATATTATTGGTGGCAAGGGATGAAGAAAGGCATTGCAGATTATGCTTCTAAGTACTTAACTTGTCAGAACGTTAAAGCATAGAACAAGCATCCAACTAGTTTGTTGCAATCTTTGCCTATACTAGAATGGAAATAGGAACATATCACAATGGATTTTATAGTTGGTTTGCCAAGAACTTAGCAAGGAAATGATGTTGCATGGGTAATTGTAGATTGATTGAGTAAATCAGTGCATTTTTTGCCAATCAAGATAAGTTATAGTCTAAACAAATTGGTCGAATTTTACAATAAAGAAGTGATAAGATTGCATGGTACGCCAGTATCGATTGTGTTAGATCAAGACCCAAAATTCACTTCACAATTTTGGTCGAGCTTGTAAAAAGTTTTAGGCACCAAATTAAAATTTAGTACTACTTTCAATCCCCAAACAAATGGACAATTAGAAAGAACTATACAAGTGCTTGAAGACATGTTAAGAGTGAGTGCTTTAGATTTTGGTGGAAGCTAGGATAAAGAAGTACCACTTATGGAATTTGCTTATAATAATAGTTATCAGAGTAGTCTAGATATGGCACCATTTTGAGGCTCTGTATGGAAGAAAGTGCAGGACACTGATTTGCTGGGAAAAAGTAGGAGAAAGAAAGTTATTAGGTCCGGAATTAGTCCAAATGACCACTGACAATATCTAAGTGGTTCGAACAAATCTCAAAGCAGCTCAAGATAGACAGTGAAGTTACGCAAATCTCAAGCGAGCCGATATTGAATATAATGTGGGTGATAAAGTATTTTTGAAAATATTGCCATGGAAAGGTACGATTATATTTGGTAAACAAGGGAAGTTAAGTCCAAGATATATCAAAGCATATGAAGTAATTGAGCGTGTGGGACTTATAGCTTATCAATTAGTGCTACCACCCGAGTTAATTAATGTGCATGACGTATTCAATAACTCAATGCTATAAAGGTATAAAAGTGATCCCTCACATATTTTGCAAGAACAGCCAGTGGAATTCAAAGAAAATATTAGCTATGAAGAGGAGCCTATAGCTATTTTAGCTAAAGATAAAAAAAGTGCTAAGGAATATGGCTATTCCATTAGTCAAAGTGATATGGAAAAATCACTCTCGAGAAGAGGCAATGTGGGAAACATAAGAAGATATTAAGTGATAGTAGCAGAATCTATTATTTACAATTAATTCCTAAAGGTAAGAATGTTATCCAAATTTCGAGGATGAAATTTCTTTTAGAGGAGAAGAATTGACACTTCCATGTTCTCGGACATAATAAATTGAGGATTTATTTTGATTAAATTATTAAATTTAAGAAATTAATTAAGTCCCAAAATGATGGAATTATTAATGGAAGGGATCAATTTATAAGAAATAACTAAGTTAAGGGTTCAATTGATAAGAGATTTAAAAATCTGAAGGATGCAATTGCAAAAAAAAAAGAGAGAAGTAAAGGTGTATTTGCAAAGAGTGAACGAGGTGTTAAGTTAATTGCATGTAAGTGGACACATGTCTGTTTTATAAAATTAGGATTAATAATAATAATCATAATCATAATAATATGGATTAAATTAAGAATTTAAAATGATTGAGCGGTGAGGTGTCAACTTTCATGTTAATCTCACCTTACACTTAGTCTTATAATAATAATATATTATTATTATAAGAATTTTAAATAATATATATAATAGAGAAAAGAAAAAAAAAAAAGATGACTTCTCTGCATTTGGAAAGAAGAAATGTGAAAGTGGAAAGCTAAGGGGGGGAGGAAGTCACTTTCCATGTGGATGGAAATGAGTTTCAAGACTCCATTTCTTCTCTAGAAGCAAGACTAAAAAATTCAATTGCTTTGGCAGTGAAGATCAAGTGAGCTAGATCACCAAAGAGTTTCAAAAAAAACAAAAAATAAAAAATAAAAAGCTAAAAAGGTTGAGCTCTGTTTGATCCAACAAACATCAAGGTAAGAATCTATGGGTGATTGAAAGCATTAATGTAAGTATGGATTAGTTTAGATAGAAGTTACATGCATGAAGATTTAAATACAGAAATCTTAAAGTTTATATGTTGCATATGTTGAGCTTTGAACAAGAACGAAGAAGTTCTTGATGAATGGTATTTAGGAGCTACTTGTAACCCCGGTTTAGAGTTTGTCAAAGCAGCGAGGAGATAAAGAGGAGACTAGCTTTTTGTGAGTGGTTTTTCACTGATCTCTTGATACATTCTTGATTATTGTTTTTGTTGAACTCTTGAGTTTTCCGTCTGTTATTCCTTGGGATGTTTAAATGCTAAGTCTGGCTCAATGGTTCAATTTAAGGTTGATTTCTATCCCATTTGATTCCATCGAATTTGAGTATCAAATGGCTTTGAGTTATGTTGTTTATTCCTGTCATTTCTTTCGCGAATCAGCTGCATAGCTAGCTTGAAAACATGGCAAACTTCTTGTCTTAAATCATCAAGATTTCTTGATTCGTTCCTAAGCAGCCCCAGAAGTGGCCTATTTCTGTGTTAAATCCTTGAAAACTTTGATGTACAAGTTCCCTTTGAAATCTAGAAAGATGTTACTGTCATATATGATAAATTTCTGCAGAATTCTATGCTAAAAATGCAGAATTTGCAGTAATTAAAGTGCAGAATTTGCAGCAATTAAATTGCAGAATTTGCATTAAATAAAGTGCAGAATTTGCATTAACTAAAATGCAGAATTTGCAGTAATTAAAATGCAGAACTTGCAGTAATAAAAATGCAGAATTTCTAGTGTCAAAAAATGCGAAATTTCAGTAATCTAAAGTGCAGAAATACTGCTCACGTAACTGATTAAAGTGCTTGATTTTAGAGTATTGAAATTTGAAAGAGGGGGAAAGAGAATGGATTTGTTGTCAAGAATTCACCCCTTGTAAATAAGAATGTGGACATCAGAATATGACTACTTGTACCCTGGATAAGTGTTGCATAATGTAAACAAGAAGGTCACCTTGTTGTTATTAAATTAAATGATGATTAACTTATGAGCTTTGTGTTTTGGTTAACACCACTAAAGCTCTAGTTAATTAACTTGGATTTTAGTCATGATTACCTTAACCATACTCATATGAATATGCTCTATGAAGCGGAATTAGTCAAGGCTTGCAACTATATTTTGGTGATTAATTAACAATGATTAATTTTGGAACTTGGATTAGAAATAATTCCTTGATGAGTACAATGAAGTTTTTAGTTGCTAAAAATTTGTTATTTGGATATTTTAAGCATTAAATTTAGTTTTAACAATAAATTAAATTTTAGTCAAAAGGTAATAATTGAGACTTGAGTTGTGGTTGTAGAACTTGAAGTAAACTAGCGTGTGGCCTACGCATTGCATCGTCAATTGAATTGGGCAAAATTAGTTTGAAAAAATGGGGATTTTAAACACGACAGTTGATGAATTCATTTTAGAATGTATATTCATCCTTTTAAGAAAAAAATTATGATTGGTGAATAAAATTTTGGAGATTTAGAAGCACACTTATATAGGAATGTAATATTTTATGTAAAAAGTTATTAATTTTGAAAGGCCTAAAAAGTTAATTGAAAATATTAAGTATGTAATTTTTTTTTACCATTTTTAAAGAAACACCGAAATTATTAAATTAATTTCTTTTAAGTGATATTAAGTAATTATATTTGGAAGTGTATTAAAAGAATCTTTTTATAGGGGTTATTATACAACTGTGATGGGAAAAAATAATTTGAAATTGCTAAATTTAAGTATACATTTTCCATACAAAGGGGAGGGTTTGAAAATGGCCATATAATTTTTTTTTAATGTGATTTATTGACTTTTTTTTATTAGAAATAATAATTCTTTTAATTTTTAAGAAATATGCAACGTTTAGTGGATGTTATATGTTATTTTTTATTATATGTAAGTGGGAGTTAGAAAAAAAAAATGTTGACACTAAATGTATATAATGTGAAGATTTTATTAAATATATCAGTGTAGCCTTTTTTTTCTTTTTTCTTTTTTGGAATGTTTATAGTGTTATCTTTATATGACTATGATTATTCATCATTGCGAAAATCAATTTCTTTGAATTTGATTGGCAAAGAGGCCCTATTTTAGAAAAAAAAAATAGTAATTATGATATGTGTATTATAAATTTATATAAAATTTTTTACTATTAAATATTAAAAATATAAATATAATTAGAAATATGATAAGTCATGAAATACAAAACATTAATGCTTATCAATATTTTGTGAACCAAAATAAAATAATTACAAAATAACTCAGAGTAAATTTGCCACATAGCAGTATTTGTCCTAGATGGTAAAATGTGTAAACTTTTATTTATTTTACAAAGGTAAAAATTTATAACTTTTAAAACATATTATACTAAATAAAAAGTTTTAAGAATTAAAATCACTTACTTTTCAAGATCATTTTTAAATTTCCTATTAAAACTATTAAATAAATATTAAATATTATTAAAATAAAAAATGAAAAGAAAATATGTAAAACATTACATTATACTCAACATATTATTTGATACATGTGATATATTTATAAATTATGAAAACTTGAAGAGAATATAAAAAAATTTAAAACTCATGAATTATTTTAACATAAAATCTTTTATAAAAGTAAATAATAAACATAATTGATAGCTATAATAAATATAAAAATATGATCATTAAATGATAAAAGATTAAAAATATGAAAGTAACTGATTTTAAAAATTAAAGTAAAAATAATTAGAAATATGAAAGGATGAAAATACAAAAAAAAAAAAATTAATGTTATGAAGTGAAAGAAATAAAAAAATAAAAATTTTAAAAGATAAAGCAAAAATAGTTAGAAATTTGAGAGCATAAAATATAAAGAAAATAATATGTTGAATGTAAAGTAGTATTTATCAATTTTTTAAAAACAAAATGCAATGAAAAAGTCTTAGTCATGCTAAATGTATTAGGGATATTTATTATAATTTTGAAAAACATTATTATAAAAAAAATAAGTAAAATTAGAAGGAGAAAATTTTCAATATTTTTTAAAAATTACTTAGTTGTTATAGTTTTATTTCATTAGAACTTTTTAATTAAATGAAATAATATATATTAAATTAATTTATAATCTCTATATCCACCAAATTTATAACTAACTATAATTAAAAAAAATGTATATTTTTTTATAAAAATTTTTTTATATTAATTAATAATGATAAAAATATAGAAAAGTTAAAATTATCATAATAATTGTAAGGTTTGATTTTTAGTTTCTTTTTTTTAAATGTAGCTAATTATTTAAATATTTTTTTATTAAAATAATTTAGAATATTTATGGTTACTTGTTAAGAACTATGGGTGTGAAGTCAAAATAATCATTTTAAACTCCATCCATTAAAATATGAAAAATAAATATAAAATTTCAAAAAATAAAAATATAACTTAATGCAAAGTGTACATGCATCAATAAAAATTAATAATAAAAAAATAACATAAAGAAAATAAAAATAATAAGAGCCCTATGTAATAAGAGTAGTATAATAAAAAAAAATTAAATCTTCAAAAAAATTTTTAATCCTCATGTCTACTCTTTATAGGTCAAGGGAGAAAAGTGAGAATAATCCTAAACTGAACTTACTAGGATAGTAAATAAGATGGCCTGGAATGAGAATTCTTGAACAGTTGTTTTCCCCTCTTACTAATATTTCATTTTGAATAGAAAGAGCGCTCCCAAATTAAGTTTCTCCTTACTTTGAATTCACTTCATTTTATGATGTGTTTAAATATAATAATATCTATAAATACATGAGAAATTATACAAAAGGTCAAAACTAATATATAACTTAAGGGGAAAATAAAAATTAATCATAATGATTAATAATTCAAAACTCTTTTTTTAATTAAAAAAAAAACTCTTTAAATTTTAAGATAATTTAAAAGATGGTTTTTCATGGCATTTGGAAAGGCATAGGCTAGATGTAAAATTTATAAAATGAAATAAATAATACTAATTAAATCTTCAAATTAATTTAAAAGATAAAAACCTTTTAGTTTTTCAAGGCAATTGAAAAGATATAGGTTAGAGACAAAATTTATTAAATAAAATATAAAAATTAAAAATTAGAAACAAGTGGTATCGTCATAGATGCAAAGTTTGCTTTTGAAATGGTAAAAATTTAAAAATATTAAGTAGTTGATTTTAAAACTTTGAAAAATTAAAATAAATATAATTTGTAATATAAGAGATAAAAAATATATAAAAAAAATTAATACTCATTAATATGTTGTAAAGTGAAAATATAAAAAATAAAATTCTAAAAATTAAAATAAATATAATTAGAAATATGAGAAGTCATAGAACATAAAAAAAAATTATTGCTTATTAATATTTTATGAAATGAAAATAATTAAAATAAAATAATTTTAAAAAAAATTAGAAGTAAAATTGACACATGGCAAAACTTGTCTTAGGTGGCAAAGTTTGTGTACTTAACTTGTATATATTTTACATAGATTTTTGAAAGTAAATCACAGCAAATTATATATTTTGTAAATTATGTTTAAATAAGTTATGACATTATCACTTTTTGAATATTTGACAAATTTATTAAGATGGTATTGATTAATTTTTGAGAATTTATTTTTAAGAATTTATTTTTCCTAGAATGGAATTATTATTCAACAACAAGTATAATTAATTAAAATGACAATCAAGAGGAATATTTGCAAACAATAATTCTTAAGCATGATTTTTTAAATTATATTTATGCTCGGATGAGTAAGAGTGGAAATAAATATATGAATAATCATCGGCTTAAATCTTCGGTGATTCTATAATTTTCTTGAATCCCCCTACCTAAGGTTAAGCTTCTGCTAATAAGACTTGTGCAAGTGAATTTGGGCATACTTACCTTTGAAATGCTAAAAATACTACATAATCATGAATGTAAATGTGACCCTAACAAATTATTACATGATATATGACTATAATGCTTTTATGTTGTTACTGTCATGTCCAGTATTGTTATAGGGAGTTTTTGACAAGTCTTATTTTGGCATATTTATATATATGCGTAAATACAATCGCTTTTCAATGTGAAGCCTGTCAAAGCAGTTAATTGTAGTGTTGGCCAACGGAAATAAAATAGAACTATCTTTGGGACAGCAAGTAAATTCAAAAGCCTTTGTGATGAATTTATGTGCTAAGTATGCATATTGATCTTATAATTCACTTTCCTCTGAGAAAGAGCTATTATTTATTTTACTCTAAAATGGAGCTATGTGATTATTTTACTCCGAGAAGGAGTTAACTATAAATTTTATTTTGGGAGATATAGTCGATTTATTTTTGGGTCATGGCTAGTATGTGATAGTCAAATTAAAAGCATAAAATATCTAGACATGTGTAATTGTGTTTTAATGCTCAAAATTTCTATACTTATGAATTACTTAAATTCAAATTACTGATAGTATGCTCAGAATAATTATATAAAACCTTGAGAAAATAAGGGAATAATAAACTCAACAATTGTGAAATAAGAAGATAATGTTTATATATTTTTCCAAATTGATTATATTGAGTTGTGAATTCAATTTCTATGCAAATCCTCTACTATTATTATTTCCATATACATGATTAATTCTATTTTTGGTATTCTCATTATGTTTTCTTTAGTTGCTCACTGGGTAAAAATTACTCACACTTGCTTGCTTGTATATCTTTTAGTATAGGCTATACATATTAATTTGCATAGCTAGAGACTTTCGTATGGTAGTGCAGTGGACCACCATGACTTATAAGGTTTATGAGTTAGAGACAAAAGTGAAGTATGTCATATGTCATGACACATATGCTGAGTTTGCTTTCAAGGTTACTGTAGAGCTATAGCGATGGATGTTCGCATTACAGCCATTAGAGAGGAGTATATGTATTCCGTGTGTACCATTATTTGAGTTATTTATGTCACTAGCATTGGAGTTTGGTTCTCTCTAGCCTGGATTTGATGTACCTATAACGAGATACATTTTTGACTTTTTGGTTGTGGCCTAGCTTAACTTCCCCTTGGATTGTGATTGATTCACTTTTTTCTCAGTATTTCTAGAAAGGGGTTGGCTACTGCTCTTGCCTATGATGTGCTAGAGGATGAAGCACATTTTGCACTCTCTAAAAGAGAAGCTAGAGAGAGGGTTATCGAAGTACTTCATGTGTATTCCTTTATTTATATTCTACTTAACCCATACTCAGTATTTATATTATGAATGCTAATGTTTAGGTGACATGACACCTAATCTTATATAAATTTATATTAAGTTATGTAATCAAATGTTGCTTGCCATTATTAAAATATTCAAGGATGTATGCTTATGTTATATGCAACACAAAGGATATCTTATTGGGTACCGCAAAGGTGTTTAGGTAACGCCACTCTCTGATTGTATCATCATTCATAATGTGATATTATATGGTGGTACCAAAGGGGAGGGGTGTGACCGCTATAGCCATAGTGACTTGGATTTAACAACCTCACATTTCACTAAGCAAGCACGGTTCTAAACCAATGAGCTTCACAATTCTAAACTGTGTACATGCAAAATTTACCCCGTACAATTGCTTTTGTACATAAAATGTTAGTAACCAGACCCTCGATCAAGAAGGCTCTAATACCACTTATCAAGATTGAGTGTATAAAATAATAAAACAGCACATGAAAAATGGGATAACAAAATAGTGAATAATAAATATTTTTCATTAAAAATAAATTCACTATTACAACACAAAAATTATTTTATCACTCCATACACTCAAGCTCACTTTTCACTCTATACCTTTTTTCTTACAATCTCTCATACTAGTACTACTCAACTCACACACAACACAATTTATTTTCTCTTACTAACTGCCCTGAAATGATTTTACTCAAAAATTGCTTACTCTCATTGTCATGCACATCTCCTATTTATAGTGCAAAGAGTAATGATTGCTTTATTCAAAATTCATTACATCCATGCAAGTTGGCCAATTTGTTTTGACATTTGCAAGTTGCTTCACAATTTATTTTGATAGTTGCAAAATGCTTGCAAGTTGGTAACCTTACTTATTTATTCAATTCAAAATCTTTTTCTTAGGCAAGTTGTCCATATAGGTTGCATGACAAGTGATCATGCAAATCTTTGAAAATTATCCATGAAACTTTTAAAGATTTAGTGAAATCTTCTAGAATATTAGGTGGATTTGGACAATTGATTTGTGAACAAAAAATATTAAGGCTTTATATTAGTAATGACTTTAACACTACTAGTTTTTTAGTTCTCCTTGTTGATAACTGTTGCAATAGCTAGTAGTAACAGTCGTTACTGGGTAAATTATACTAGAGACAATCAAACTTTATAAAAAAAATTATTTTAGTTTCATAATTTTAATTTGTAATTTTTTGGTTCAGAAATATTGCTTGTAATTACATAGAAAAGTTACCCAAAATAATATCAACTAATTTAGATGATGGGGCACATTGAAATTGCCACATTATTAAAATCTAATAAATATT
The DNA here is from genome assembly GCA_947683625.1 of Mallotus nudiflorus. Lineage (NCBI taxonomy): Eukaryota > Viridiplantae > Streptophyta > Magnoliopsida > Malpighiales > Euphorbiaceae > Mallotus > Mallotus nudiflorus. The sequence goes on from CANTUR010000142.1 coordinate 1,693,943, forward strand.
CTCATGTCACACGACCATATCACATTTTTTATGAGACTATTGATCATAATTTTATAAGATTAAATGTAAAAAATAAAAATTAGTGTAAAATTATGGTTAATATTCTTATGAAGAAGGTCGTGTGCCAATATGACATGACAATTTTTATTTAGTAGGACTGTGATGTGGTAATTTTGGTGTGCCACATGATCTAAATTATTCGAAACTATTTTGAGTGACTTCTCTAAGTAATTAAAATCAATATTTTATAACAAAAAAAAAGAAAAAAAATTAAAGTTATGAAAACAAAATGAAATTGAGTTTGAGTTTTGATAACCTCCTATTCAATTAACTATTTTCTTTAACACTTGCAATTAACTCAGTTGATAGCTATAAATAAGAACCATTTGATAAAATTTTATTAGTTATTGTTGTTAATGTTAAATAATAATTAAAATATAATTTATTTTAAATACAAGTCATTCATTTTTATAATTTTGTATATAGATAAATTATTTATTTATTTAAAAAATATATGGTAATAAATAATTTATTATTTTTAATTTAAATACTACCGGAAATATTAAAAAAATAAGTTATTAGCTTTAAAACATAAACCTTTTTAATACATAGTTTAAATTGAAAAACTAGCACAAGTGCAAACATTATTTTAGTTTCCATGACAATGAAAACCACTCGCCTTCAATAAAGATCGTATGTTGTTAAAAAATATATATATATAATAACAATAAATCAAGATCGTATAAAATAAACTGCATTTAATGGATTTGGCTATTTAACTTTTCTTTTTATTGTATTTTTAAAATAATATTTAGGGTTGATTTATTTGATAAAAAATAAAGATGAGAATTAGAATTAGAATGAATATGAATGATTCTAAATTTTAATATTTGATTAGCTAAATTTAACATAAGAGTAGAAATGTAATTCCGTCATTAATAGAAACCATCATTTTTTTATTGTTTTTAAGAAATGACTTTTAATTCTTTTAAAAATTAAGTCAAATCAATTATAAATTAGTTAAACATTTAAATATTAACATTTGTTTACCATTGAATTCCCTTAAAAATGACTTATGGTAACTCCATTTAATAATAACAATAATAATATAATAAATTATTATTATTATTATTATTTTGTTGACCATTGAATTCCATGACACTTATTGAAAAAAATTATAATACAATCATAACTCTTTATTTGGTTTAAAATTCTAAATGGGCTTCATTTCTAAGTAAATTTTTTGGTTTAAGGCATGTGGTACAGACACTTCTACAAAGAGTTATATTTTGTGTCGGACACGTTTCTGACATTGACACATCTTGAAAATTTATTTGACATGTTTTGGGGTATTTTGGAAAATAAAAAAACTGTCAAGGCAATTACAAAAAAAGGATACGCTTGTCCCTTTTAAACATACATATTTTCTATAATTGAATGAAGCAAAATTATAGATAATATTCTTCAATAAAGATGTCAATGGGAACAATTAGAGTGAAAATATTAATTAAATAAAAGATTTCATAAATTGGAGTTGCTATTATAAATAAAGCCTTGATATATTAATGTTATTTATGAGTATTATGATTTTATTGTTAATTTTTTAAGTAAAATTAGAAAGAAAATTATTTATTTGTGTCATGACCCGAACCCAGGGGCATGTGACCAGCACTAAGGAATGGGAAAACATAAAGCTACCGAAACCCGTAGTAAGCCTTTAAAGAAAAATGTGGAATATGACACTTTAAAACCTTATAATAAAATAATTAAATCATAATGCATACTATCAAACTGATTTTTCTCAGTTTAATTAAACCATAACATCATGGTGCATAAAATAAACATCATCAGTTATACAAATAGTATCTCAGTACATAAATCTTAATACATAATATCCAAATTTAAAATATTCAGATTGTACAGTTTCTTTACCGCAGTACATGGATACTAATACAAACACAACTATATAGACCTACATAAGATAGTCGGTGAAGAAGCTACTTGGCGTAGAGAAGTAGACCTAACAGAAGACTCCCAAACTCCTGAAAAAATAAAATTGAGGGGAGTTAGACCTCACTAAGTAAGCTAATAGAAGAAATGAATGCGGTTTGAAAATCTTCTTTAAAATAAGTTTTTTATGAAATTATAATATATTTATAATTTTATTCAAATAATTTCATATACATATAAGAAATCCATTTGTCAAAACGAAAGAAATAAATATTTAAATGATTTTTAAAACATTTCAGTATAAAAACTAGGTAGAACCTGAGTCCTTAATTTTTAACAGTCATTCGACTCTCTTATATCTAAGATATCGGATCCTAAGAGCAAAGCATCACCAAGATGCACAGCCGCAGTCATATCACTTAATCCAATATCACTGACGGTGTCCGAGAGCAAAGTATCACCAGACCATTGGCCCTAGTGATTTAATAAATATTAATCCAACTACACTAGCGGTGTCCAAGAGCAAAGCATCACCAAACCTTCGGCCTCAATATTTATTAAATAATCAAATATTATATTACTAGTGGTGTCTGAGAGTAAAGCATCACTAGACCATAGGCCCTAGTAATATAATCAATATAATCAAATATTTTATCGGTGCACACACGGTCCTGATAAAATCCATCAGGTAGCATGTTCTATTGTAGTTTATTTAAAATAAATAAGGATAAATAAAACAAAGAAAAACTACAATAAATGAAAATAAAGTAAACTGACTATAATTTAAATCATGCATTATTATTTAAAAGTACTGATTAGAATCTCGCAAATATATAACTCATCAAGATTTAATATGATTTAAATTGAAAGACCCAACATGTAAATCGATTATTAACTTACAAGATGAAGACGCTCCTCTAATACGTCGTGTCCGACCTTGACTGGTAGACGCAACCAGAGAGGCAGCTAAAAGACAACAAATAAAACGACAATCATAAATTAAAAACTCCAACTTCTAGAAATTCTAAGGAAGACTTGACTCAAAATTCAAAAATTATGATTGACCTAATGTCACGTTTTACGAGAAATTTATCAAAAATTTGGCATAGTCTCCTCTATAAAATGGACATCCCTTTACTGAAGTAAAGTCAATGCTGCAAGCAAACACACTTCTAAATTTACACAAACTCAACACCTCGGGTTGAGACCTCGAACTACTCAAATCCCCAACTGAGGTTCACAATCCACCAAAAATAAATAATTTAATAAAAAATATTAAAAATCATTAAAAATCCATAAAATACCCAAAATGCCACAATTTAATTAATTTAAATAATAAAACATTAAAACTAATTATTTTTCCAAATTAGATAATAAAATCCAAATAATTTGTATAATATTAATAAAATCCAATTTTACAACTATTCATCATAAAATAGTCAAATTCACATTTAATTATTTAAATAGTTTAAATATATTATAAAATTAATTAAAAACCCATTTAATCACAAAATAATAAATAATTTATTATTTGAATATAATTTTCAAAAATTAGAATTAATTAGTTAAAAATAGTAATTAATTTATAAAAATTATTCTAATACTCTATAAAATCTAAAACCATTTAAAATATAATTTAACTATATTTTCAACAAAATTACATAATTATCCCAAAATTCCAATATCACATAAACATAATAATCCCTCAAAAATAATACAAATTTACTAAAAATAATTTTATTAACACAAAAATTGCTAACTTAATTTACTAACTCTAATTACTCAAATTTCCAACCATAAATAATTAATTAACATAATTAACAAAATATAATTAAACTTAAAACATCTAAATAAATTATACAAAAATCCATAAAATTAAATTAACCAACATAAATCATTTTTATATATACCCATAACCAAAATCAACCAAAATAATTTAGATCAACTAATTTATATACAAATCAACAAAAAATTAACCAAATATTAAAATAGAATTCTGCATAATTAACTAAATAATGAAAAATTAACCAAATCAACTAACTAACAACCTAAATCAACTACAAATCAACCTAACAAAGTCAACTAAACTAACATAGAACTCACCTAATACATAAAATCCTAGGACAGGGGTGGGCTGCTGCTTGAAATCGGATCTGCTGCTGATCTTCTGCTACTGCTACTGCTGCTGCTGTTGTTGCAACAACAAGAAAGGAAGAAGAAGCATATGGAGGGGGGCGTGAAGATGGTGGTGCTGCTGGGAAATGGGGAATGCAACGTGAGAGAGAGGGAGTAGGAAAGAATGGTGTGAAGAATGGGAGATGGGAAAAAGAAGAAAATGGTGGGGTTGGTGTTGACTAAGTTTTTAACATATATATATATATATATATACACACCCAATCAACACACATGTATATACATATAACACAATAAAAATAATAACTCTAGTTAAAAATAATGCTATGTAAATAATAATAATCAATAATAATGACGCTATATATATATATAAATAATAATAATAACAATTAAAGTAATAATGTACGTGCATGCAAATTAAAAAAATGAGATAGAAATAATAATATTAATAGCTCCTAAGTAAATTTTTAAATTTAGTAATTAAATATAACAATTTTTAATGTAATAATAATAACAACATACGATAAAAATTATTAATAACGTTGCAAACCTCAATATTTAATTATTTAAAATAAGTTTAAAAAATTCAGGTTATTACAGTCTTGCCCCCTTACAAAAATTCATCCTCGAATTCAAAGAAAAGCAAGGAAATACAAGGTTTATTGATGAAAAAGATAGGGATAGGCGGCTTGCATATTGGATTCTATCTCCCACGTACAATCTTCTGTTGTGTGGTTACTCCAAAGCACTTTTACCATTAGAATCTCCCTGGAGCGAAGCTGACGAACTTAACAATCCACAATCGCCACTGGATACTCCTCGTAATACAGATCTTTACTGCTTGAGGCTGAAGTATGTGAGAAGGATCATGAACATACTTTCTCAGCATAAATACATGAAACATTGGGTGGATTTGAGATAACTCAGGTGGTAACACTAGTCTATAGGCCATCTCTCCAAGTCACGACCGTATCTCGAAAGTTTCAATGTATCTCGGAGCCAATTTACTTTTCTTACCGAACCTCACAACTTCTTTCATCAGAGATACCTTTAAAAAGACCATATCTCCAACTAAAAAGGAAATATCTTTCCTCTTAGGATCAACGTAACTCTTCTGCCTGCTGAAAGCTGTCCTCAACCTCTACTGAATGATAGGAACCTTCTCAGAAGTAAATTGTACCAACTCTGGGTCTGTTAGCTGTCTCTCACCAATCTCCCAATACAAAGGTGATATGTACTTCCTACCATACAACGCTTCATATGAAGCCATCTCAATACTTTCATGATAATTATTGTTATATGCAAATTAAATCAGTGGCAAGTGGTTATCCAATTGACCTCCAAAATCCATCACACACATTTTGAGCATATCCTCTAAAGTCTAAATGGTCCTTTCAGACAGACAATCAATTTGAGGATGGAATGTTATACTAAAGTCTAACTTTGTACCCAAGGCTTTATATAACTTTTGCCAGAAAACTGATCTAAAAGTGGTTCCTTTGTCAGATATTATGCTCACTGGAACTCTATGAAGACAAATAATTCTGCTAACATACAACTGTGCCAACCTATCAGTGGAGTATGTCTTATTTACCAGTAGAAAGTGAGCTGACTTGGTTAACCTATCAATTATCACTCAAATTACATCAAATCCACTAGTCGTTTGAGGCAACCCAATCACAAAATCCATGGTAATCATATCCCACTTCCACTTTGGGATAGGCATGGGCTGTAACAATCCTGAGGGCCCCTGATGCTTTAATTTCACCTGCTGATATATGAGACACCTGGATATAAATTCTGGAACATCCTTCTTCATTCTATTCCATCAGTATGTATCCTTTAAATTATGATACATCTTGGTGGAACCTGGATGAATATTGTTAGCAGAAAAGTGTGCCTCTTCTAAGATCTCTTTCCTCAAATCATCAACGTTTGGCACACATAACTGAGTACACAAGCATAGAACACCCTCATTGTCAATCACGAACTCTCTAGATTGACCTTGTTGCACCTCAAACATGATTCTCTATAGTTGTGGGTCCCTTATTTGAGTTACTTTAACTCTGTCCAAGTACACTGATCGTACTCTGAACTGAGCTAAAAGCCATTTCTCAATCACTTTCCATTGCAAACCATGATCAATCAGCTCATGTAACTCATGAACAATTGGCCTCCTTTTAGTACCGATATAGGCAAGACTACTTGCTAATTTTTGGCTCAATGCATCAACTACTATGTTCGCCTTGCTTAGGTGGTAAAGAATCGAACAATCCTAGTCCTTCAAAAGTTCCATCCATCTTCTTTGCCTTAGGTTCAAATCCCTCTACTCGAAGATATACTTCAAGCTCTTATGGTTGGTGTATATTTCACAAGTGACACCGTACAGGTAATGCCTTCAAATCTTTAGTCTGAATACAACTGTTGTCATCTCTATATCATGAGTAGGATAATTCTGCTTATGCTTCTTTAATTGCCTTGAAGCATAAGCAACCACTCTGCCATTCTGCATTAGCACACAGTCCAATCCTACTCGAGAAGCATCACAATACACCGTGTATCCATCATTAACAAAAGGCAACGTCAGTATTAGAGCTGAAGTCAATAAATTCTTAAGCAACTGAAAATGGTCCTCATATCTGTTCGTCCACATGAATCTAACATTTTTCTAAGTCAGTCTGGTCAAAGGCGCGACAATCTTGGAGAAATCCTTCATAAATCTCCTGTAATAGCCCGTTATACCTAGAAAACTTCTCACTTTTGTTACCATTATGGGTCTTGCCACTTAGTGATGGCCTCTATCTTCCTAGGGTCCACCTAAATTCCATATTTAGATACTATATGGCCTAAGAATTCCACTTGGTCTAACCATAACTCACATTTTGAAAACTTGGCATACAATTGGTGCACTCTCAAAGTCTACAACATTAATCTTAAATTCATCGCATACTCTGCCTTATTCTTGGAATATACCAGAATGTCATCAATAAACATGATCATAAATCGATCTAAGAATGGCCTAAACACCCTGTTCATCAAGTCGATAAAGGCTACTGGGGCATTGGTCAACCTAAAGGACATCACTAGGAAATCATAGTGGCCATATCTAGTCTGAAATGCTGACTTGGGTATATCTTCATTTCTAATCCTTAGCTGATGATACCTAAATCTCAAGTCAATCTTGGAAAAATACTAAGCTCCTTGCAACTGATCAAATAAATCATCAATCCTGGGGAGTGGATACTTATTCTTAATGGTAACCTTATTCAACTATCTATAGTCAATACAGAGTCGAAGACTACCATCCTTCTTCTTCATAAAAAGAACCAGAGCACCCCAAGGAGATGTACTAGGCCGAATAAACCCCTTATCTAATAATTCCTGCAATTGCTCTTTTAGCTTTGCAGGTGTCATCCTATAAGGTGACATAGAGATAGGATCTATACCAAGCACAACATCAATACAGAATTCTATCTCTCTATCTGGCAGCAATCCAGGTAATTCCTTTAGAAAAATATATGAGAATTCACATACCACTGGTACCCTTTCTACTGATCCCATTTCTGCTTAAACATCTCTAACTACAGCTACATAACCTTGACACCCTATATTAAGCATCTTCTTAGCTGTAATAGTAGAAATAAGATTATGAGGCATGAAACTCTCACTACCTCTAAATCTGAATTCCTCTTCACTTGGAATTCTGAAAACTACTTCTTTCACTCGATAGTCCACAAAAGCATAATACTAGGATAACCAACCCATTCCTAGAATCACATTAAACTCAATCACATCTAGAAGGACCAAGTCTATCAATAACTCTCTACCTTTAACCAACACAGGACAAGATGAAAAGAAGATGTCTATCTCCAACTCATCACTAAGCGGAGTCAAAATAGACAAAGGAAAACTCATCTTGGAAGGAAGACAAAATACTTTCAAGCAAACAAAGGGGACATAAAAGAGTACGTAGCACCCGGATCAAATAGAACTCTAGCCTCAGAGTAACAGACGGGAATAATACCTGCTACCATAACATTGGATGTCTGCATTGTAATAATCCGAGTTTTTAAATTATTTTATTTTAAAATAGAATATATAGTATTAATAATTTTAAAATAATATTTTATTATTTTATTATCTTGTGAATTATTATCATTTTTATTTGTACGTTTAATTTAAACTTTTCTACGTAAGTGTATGTATTTAAGTTTATTATTTCGGGAAATATTATTTTATTAATATTTAATTTGGTGCATAATATTTTAATATTATTATTTTAATAAATTACATTGTGTGAATGTATTTAATGAGTTTATATATATATATATATATATATATATATATATATATATATATAACAAAAACCCTCCCCCTCACTTTCTCTCTCCCTGACCATCACCATCTTCCACCCTCATCGTCTGTTTCTTCCATTCACCGGTCATCATTGTGCCTCCCCCACCAGCTCACGTCGCCGCCGCCTTCTTCTTCCTTCTCCAACGCCGGTGTCGCCGTTTGTAGCTCATTTTCGGCTGAAGCTTCTCCTCCTCCATTCTCCTCCATCTAGCCACCAAAATCAGACATTTTTGGTGGTGTTGAACTCATGGAGCTTTGAGGAGGAAGATTTCGAGATCCTCATGGCCAGAAAACGCATGGTGGTGAGGTTTCGAGCTCATTTTCATTTTGGCCATTCTTGGGTTTTCAATTTTTTTTCAATTAATTTTGCTTGATTCATGAGAAATCGTTTCAAAAAAATTGTTCCCTTTAGCTTAATCTACATCCCTGAATTTTTGTGTGAATTTTGGGAATTATTTTGATTTTTGTGAATTTTTTATTATTTTATTATTTTCGTAAATTAATTATTTAAATTATGAAATTGTGATTTTGGTGTTATTGATGGTTATTGGTAATTTTAGGATTTAATTTATAATTTTTGTGTATTTTGTGTAATTTTTATAATTATTTTTACTTTATGTTAGTTTTGGAAATATAGGTTAAATATATATTTTGTTAGTAATTATTGGTTAGTTAATTATATTTGTTGATTTTAATGAGAAAATAATTTTTGTGTATTTATATAATTTTTATTGAATTTTTTAATAATATTAGTATTTTATGTGTATTTTTAAATATTAGGGGTAATTTGGTAATTTGGTGATAATTTTAGTTAAATATTAAGTTTAATTGGCTTTAATAATTATTTGAGGTATAAAGATGATTTTTACAAATTATTTACTAATTTTAACTAATTAATACTAATTTTTGAAAATTATTTTCAAATAATATATAATATACTATTTTTGCAAATAAATGGATTTTTAGTAAATTTTAATATGTTTTTGGACTAATTAAGTAATTTGGATTTATAAAATGAATTTTTAATAATATTATATTATTAATTAGGGTTTTTAAGTAATTATGAAGAAAATAATTACTTTTGGTGTTTTAATACTTAAATTGCTATATTTTGATATTAGAAGAGCATTTTTGGTATTTATTGAATTTTAATATATTTTATTGTGTTATTTGATTGTGGTGAATTGTGGACCTCGGTTGGGGATTTTTGTAGTTTGGAATCCCAACTGAGGGTCGTTTGAATCCTAGTATTTGAAGTGTATTTTTCCTTACAGGGTCGACTTTAATTTTTAGTAGTGAGATGTCCATTTTATAGAGGAGGTTCTACCAAATTTTTGATAGAATTCTTGTAAAACGTGATATCGAGTTTAATTCTGATTCTGTATCTATTTGTGCTTAGGAATTCTAGATTGAGTATCTAAAAGCTTAAGTTAGATATATTCTAATGTCGTGATCATTTTTATTATTTAGTTGCGCCGAGACCGAGGCCTAGTGGACCAGGCCTATTGGACTAGTCTCGAGGAGTGCATCCTTGTGAGTTATTATGATATATATATACGTTGCTTAGGTTGCATGTTTTAGAATTCTATGTTTTAAATGTAAGATTTTTGCATAATTGCTTTATTGAATTCTTAAGTATATTTTAGGTATATTTTTAATATGCCTTTGGTATATTTTAAAATAAATGCATGTTTTCTTTGTGATTTACTTTCAAATTATGTTTAAGTATCTTATTGGTTGATTTTGAGTATATTACATGATTTAATTGAATTTATTTTATGTATATATACCCGAAATATACTTAGTTTATTTTAGGTATATTTCTGGTATATATATGGTTTATTTGATCCTTTTGAATGGCTTTATACATTATTTTGTTACTCGAATGTATGTTTTTTTTAATGAAGGATATCAATAGAACATGCTTCCTGGTGGGCAGCACTAGGACCGTGTACATACTGGTGCAATAAATGATAGGTTGAATTACTAACTTATTATGGAAATTATGATTTGATTAAGAAAGATATGATTGATTTGATTAAGATTGATATGATTGATAGTGTGATTGCTGGAGCTCGGTTGACCAAGTGTCTCGGGGCTAATCACACTGACAGTTAGACTGCTGGAGCTCGGTTGACTTAGTGTCTTGGGGCTAGTCTACTGTCCAGTTAGATTAAGTAAATTTACTTGGAATTAAATGAGCCAGTATGGCTAGAGTGTTTTTATATGATATTTGAGGTTGCGATAACATAGGGTTTTATTTGATCCTTCATAAAATGATGATTTTCAGTATTAAATATAAAATGATTTTCTTTGTATCTGTGTGTACTTACCTATATATATATTTATTATATATACTTTTGAGTGTTTACATTTGACATTTAGTTATGTGTGTATATATATTATAATAATTCACTCAGTGAGGTCTAACTCCCCTCAGTTGATGTTTTTACAAGAGAGTCCTACTTTTCATACCTCAATAGTAGGCCTATCCGTCGGATTTCTTCCACCTTAGCCTTTTTATGTAAATTACTTACTTAGTTATTTATTATTGTACTCTAGAAAATTGCAATAGTGAGTTTATTTATTTTGATGTATAAGATTTTAATTCAGATCTTTAATCTGAATAGTGTACTAAATTATATTATGATACGAAAAGAGATTATCTATTTACATTAAATTGAAATTTTATTTATGGTATATTTTAATTATTTATTATTGTTTTTATTTTTAAGGCTTGCTACGGATTCCAGATTCGAAAGAATTTTCGTTCCTTAGCACCGGTCATGGCTCCCGGTTTGGGTTGTGACATGCATATCCTGAGGAGTTAACGCAAAGACCCTAGCTTGTCCACGTCCTAGCTGCTGCGAGGTGAACGACTGAGTTTGTCCTCTGCCTCGGCCCTAATGACTTGTAAATTGTATCGGTCGCTGCAGAGGGTATATGGGTGCTTGATATTGCTGAGGCATCTACTGCAAAGGCTGGACAACATAAGGTGAAGATCCCTGAGTAAAGGATGACTGGAATCTATAGTTCAGATAGGCTCTAGCAAAGTGTCCAAACTGACCACATCTGAAACACGCTCCTGACATCAAATGACAAGGACTATGATGCACTCGCACACATATGGCACATGTACTAGCTCCAGACCCATAATTGCCATGTCTAGAGCCCTGTCCACTGCTGCTGCTAGAACTACCACTAAATCTAGCAGCCCTACTACTCCTGCGATCCTGAGCAAGGCAGTGTATACCAATCCAATGTGCTATGAATTGTCTGCTCTACTGAGAAGGACCTGCTAACTGAGCACTCGTGCTGCCTATCTAAAACATAGGTTGATGCACCCTTTGAACATGTCTGACAATGCCACTATCATAAGGGTCAGGTATGGTGCCATGTCGAATATGCCTTTGCTCTAGTCGTCTCGCCTCCTCCACAACACTCTCTAAATTACGGCCCTCTAATCAAATGCCAATATAAGCTTGGCCTAACCTAATCACATTTAACTCAACTGCTCTGGAAATATCCTACCTCACATCCTCAGCATGTCTTATCAATTTGTAGAACTCTCAAGTGTAGTCCTCAACTAATTGATCTCTCCCATCGATATTAAGTAGCTTCCATCTATAGTTCTCTCGTATAGATGAAGGACAGAAGAATCTCATAAACTGCTCCTTAAATCCCAACAAAGTCATCGTGGTCATGAAAGGCTGAATGGACTGTATAAACCAATCATAAGTTGTCACTGAGATAGGTAACTCCACTATCATGATCCTTTGATAATCAGAATACCCAGATCTGGTCCTAGACTTAATGGTGTTAATGAAATCCAATGCGTCTCCAGTACCTTCAAAATAAACTCATCCCACTATGGAGTATAACAATGTCGCATCTACATCAGATTTCCCCTGATTTTGTCGCTGAAGCATTTACTACATTATGGGCTTTACCTGATTAAGAGCTACCAAGCCTTGATTAATACTCGCCATACCAGCTGCAAAAGTTATAAGATCCTCTATTGGAATATGAGGTTCTATATGAGGCTGATCCTACTTTTGAGCTGCTGCTACTCTGGCTCTGCCCCTACCTCTACCTTTACCCCTACCTCTAAGTCTAGGGGTAGGAGGAAGAATCTTATCCTGAAATGACTATTCACTGTCATTAGGCTCTACATCAACAACAGGGGCATTCTAAGCACGCCTCATTCTGAAAAGATAAGAAAACCCAAATTTAAAACCAAACAAGAACACAAACATAGATGCAAAATTCTAAGGAGAAGAAAATCTACAAATAATAAGTAACAACCTAAGTACTGTAGTAATATGAGAAAAGATAGGCATCGACAGTCAAAAAGCATGAAAAATAAGTCAAAGCTCTGATACCAACTTTGTCATAACCCAAACCTAGGGGCACGTGACCAACACTAAGGAATGGAAAAACATAAAGCTACCGAAACCCGTAATAAGCCTTAAAAGAAAAACCCAGAATATGACACTTTAAAACCTTACAATAAAATAATTAAATCATAATGCACATTATCAAATTGATTTTTCTCAATTTAATTAAACCATAACATCATGGTGCAAAAAATAAACATCATCAGTTATACAAATAGTATCTCAATACATAAATCTCAATACATAATATCCAAATTTAAAATATTCAGATTATACAATTTCTTTATTGCGGTACACGAATACTAATACAAACACGACTATATAGACCTATATAAGATAGCCGATCAAGAAGCTACTCAACATAGAGAAGTAGGCCTAACAGAAGACTCCTAAACTCTTGAAAAAAATAAATTAAGGGGAGTCGTACCTCATTGAGTAAGCTAATAAAGGAAATGAATGCGGTTTGAAAATCTTCTTTAAAATAAGTTTTTTATGAAATTATAATATATTTATAATTTTATTCAAATAATTTAATATACATATAAGAAATCCATTTTCAAAAGGAAAGAAATAAATATTCAAATGCTTTTTAAAACATTTCAGTATAAAAACTAAGTAGAAGCTGAGTCCTCAATTTTTAACAGTCATTCGGCTCTCTTATATCCAAGACTACAGGATCCTAAGAGCAAAGCATCACCAGGATGTACAGTCGTAGTCACATCACTTAATCCAATATTATTGGCGGTGTCTGAGAGCAAAGCATCACTAGACCATTGGCCCTAGTGATTTAATAAATATTAATCCAACTATATTGGTGGTGTTTAAGAGCAAAGCATCACTAGACCTTTGGCCCCAATATTTATTAAATAATCAAAAATTATATTACTAGCGGTGTCCGAGAGCAAAGCATCACCAGACCATCGGCCCTAGTAATATAATCAATATGATAAAATATTTTATCGGTGCCCACATGGTCTTGATGAAACTCATCATGTAGCCCATTCTGCCGTAGTTTATTTAAAATAAATATGAATCAATAAAACAAGGAAAATTACAATAAATGAAAATAAAGTAAACTGACTATAATTTAAGCCATGCATCATTATTTAAAAGTACTGATTAGAATCTCGCAAATATTTAACTCATCAAGATTTAATATGATTTAAATTGAAAGACCCAAAATTTATTATTAACTTACAAGATGAAGGCACTCCTTTAATACGTCGTGTCCGACCACAATTGGTAGACTCGACCGAAGGGGCGGCTAAAAGACAAAAAATAAAATGACTATTAGAATTAGAAACCCCAACTTCTAAAATTTCTAAGGAAGACTCAACTCAGAATTCAAAAATTAGGATTGATCCGATGTCACATTTTATGAGAAATCTAAAAAAAATTCGGTAGAGTCTCATCTGTAAAATGGATATCCCTCTACTGAAGTAGGGTCAATCATGCAAGCAAACACACTTCTAAATTCACACAAGCTCAACACCTCGGGTTGGGACCCCGAACTACCCAAATCCCCAACCGAGGTTCACAATCCACCAAAAATAAATAATTTAATAAAAAATATTAAAAATCCATAAAATACCCAAAATTCCACAATTTAATTTATTTAAATAATCAAACATTAAAACTAATTATTTTTCCAAATTAGATAATAAAATCCCAATAATTTATATAATATTAATAAAATCCAATTTTACAATTATTCATCATAAAATAGTCAAATTCACATTTAATTATTTAAATAGTTTAAATATATTATAAAATTAATTAAAAACCCATTTAATCACAAAATAATAAATAATTTATTATTTGAATATAATTTTCAAAAATTAGAATTAATTAGTTAAAAATAGTAATTAATTTATAAAAATTATTCTAATACTCTATAAAATTCTAAAACCATTTAAAATATAATTTAACTATATTTTCAACAAAATTACATAATTACTCCAAAATTCCAATATTCACATAAACATAATAATCCCTCAAAAATAATATAAATTTACTAAAAATAATTTTATTAACACAAAAATTACTAACTTAATTTACTAACTCTAATTACTCAAATTTCCAACCATAAATAATTAATTAACATAATTAACAAAATATAATTAAACTTAAAACATCTAAATAAATTATACAAAAATCCATAAAATTAAATTAACCAACATAAATCATTTTTATATATACCCATAACCAAAATCAACCACAATATTTTATATCAACTAATTTGTATATAAATCAACACAAAAATTAATCAAATATTAAAATAGAATTCTGCATAATTAACTAAATAATGAAAAATTAACCAAATGAACTAACTAACAACCTAAATCAACTAAGAATCAACCTAACAAAGTCAACTAAACTAACCTATAACTCACATAATATATAAATCCTAAGACAGGGGAGGGCTGCTGCTTGAAACTGGAGATGCTATCGGTCTTCTGCTGCTACTGCTAAGACAGCAAGAAATGTAGAAGAAGTAGATGGAGGGGCGTGAAGATGGTGGTGGTGCTGGGAAATGGGGAAAGCAACATGAGAGAGAGGGCATAGGAAAGAATGACATGAAGAATGAGAGATGGGAAAAAGAAGAAAATGGTGGGGTTGGTGTTGACAATTAAAGTAATAATGTACGCGCAGATAAATAAAAAAATGAGATAGAAATAATAATATTAATACTTCCCAAATAGAATTTTAATTTTAGTAATTAAATATAATAATTTTTAATGTAATAATAATAATAACATACGATAAAAATTATTAATAACGTTGCAAACCTCAATATTTAATTATATAAAATAATTTAAAAAAATTTGGGTTATTACAATTTGTTATTTAAAAATTGTATAATTGAGGTGTTATATTGTTTTATTTGTGTTATAAGATAATATGATTACATTTTTTTGTGTTTTAGAATTATTTTTAATGTTAAAAAATATTGCTATCCAAGAAAAACATATTTTTGAATTGAATCTAATTTATAATTTATATAAAATGAACATTTTAATTTTTTATATTTATAAATTAACCCCTATATTTTAAATAAATATAAATTTAGCCTAGTGTCTGTATCCCATATTTTTTTAAAAAAGTCATTTTTTTCATATTTATGTCCTCGTTTTTCGTGTTTCCATTCTCGTGTCTGTGCTACCTAGGATTTAAGTAAATTCACTTGAAAATTCTAATAATTTTATCAAAATTTGATTAGATAATAAGCAATTTTATAAAATTAAAATAAATGGAATTGAAAATAAATTTTATAAAATTTTCATTTAAACTAAACACAATTACATAATTTTACAATAAATTTTATACAATTTATTTATACCAAATATATATATTAACCTTTTATTTGGTTCAATTCCATTAAAAAATTTATTTAGTTTCCAATTGAATTTTAAATAAAATTTACTTAGAAATAAATTTCATATTCATTTAAACCAAACATTTTTCATCAATAAAAATGAATTTAGTACTAAGAAATTCCATAAAATTAAAAGGTTAAAATTGTAAATAAATTTTACAAAATTTTCATTTAAACCAAACACACTCATTTAAATTTACAAATGAATTCCATAAAATTTTGAAAATTTTATTTCAACCAAATACAGTCTAAATTTTTTTTTTCAAAAGATTTGCACTTTGATCTTTCAAATAAATCATACTTTCAAGTCGGTAGATTCATGTGCGCCACCATTGTTCAATTTTCTCTTTAAACGCGCTGAAGCTGACTTCATTGCTAGAACTTCACGAGAAGGCAAAAAAAAAAGAAGAAGAGTCTTTTCACCCATCAAAGCACTATTGATATTTTGACACAAATTCTAATTTAGAAGGGCCAACAACCACAAGATGTTAACTCGTCTGGAATTTTTTTAGGGGAAAATAGCATTTTAGAATTAGTAATAAAATGCAATTTAGCAAGATGCAGGAAAACCTAGCTAGTTTTATATATGAAAATTAAATCATCTGTGCATAATTAACATATTATATAATATTGATAATTCCGTCTCAAAACAGATTGAAATTAATTTCATAAATTAAAGACAACTGCGTTTCAATTCTATATTTTATAATATTTTGGTAAAAATAAGTTATTAATTAAATCACTCACTAGTTAAATTAGTAAAATTATATTTTTATAAGACCGGTTTTAGAAATAGGTGATGATTTTTTTAAATTGTAATAGTTGGTAGATGTGGTCTATTATAATAATATTGTTACAATGCAATTTCAATTTTTTTTTTAAAAAAAAGTACAACTTTATATAGAAAATCATCTTGGCAGAAAGATTTACCAAAAGGTTCAACCCAAGGGCATGTACTAATTTTGTTAACATTGGCGGTCCTCATTTGAGGATGGTAAAATTCAAAATTTATATCTTAAAATGACTTTAAAAATAAATTATTACTTAATTAATCCATCAGTGATGAGTATATACTAATTCTTTTATAGTACATTTCACTTATAATTATATAAAATATATTAGTTGTGTATTCTCATGTTTCAAGGGCTGTTTATCTATTATTAATATATTTTTATTGATAGAAATATAAATTATTTCTAACTAAGCAAAAATGATAGAGTTTATATATGTTAAAGACAATATAATGAAGAATTCTAAGTTGAATAAATCGTAATACATAAAATTGATAGAAGCATAAATCAATGGGTTAAATGCATGAGAGGATATTGAACTTATTGTATTTTTTTAGATATCCAACTTCTATTTAATTTCATAGTAGTCATTCAAAATTTTTTTTGTACCTAAACAATATAAAATTACTATTTTAATCCAAAATTATATATATATATATATATATATATATATATTTGCAAATAAGTCTATATTTTATATACATTTATAAGAAATAAGAAAAAATTTAAAGATCATTTTGATATCGTCTAGTAAGAGTTTACACATCTTGAGAGATAACAAAACTTAGGAGAAGTAAACTTTCAAACTTTTATAGTTTTTATACTAAATTGAAAAGATAAATAGATTGAGGGACTAAAATGGATTTTTAGAGAAATTTAGAGGATTAATTTTTTTAACATGATCCTTTTTGAAACAAAATCAAAATTAGGTGACCAAAAATAAACAAATTGAAGTTTGATTCCCAATTTGCAATAAGTGTAAAGTTGGGTAACCACCATTGCATTTAACCCATAAATCAGTTCTGACTAAACAGAAATAATAGAGTATATAATTATACACTAAAAGAATAGTATAATGAAGACTTAAAATTTTTTTAAAAGAAGGATAGTTTCATAAAAACAATCCAAAGCTTGAAACATACAAAGAGGTACAGAGACCCCTAAACCTGATATGACTAAAATTAGTATACTATTTGTAGTTCTTAAACTTTTCTTATTCATTAACTCAAATGAGGCTTTTATAAAGCCATTACAAAAAAGGAATGATAACAAATCATCCATGATTCACATTGTTGGTATTCGTGTTTCCATACGTAATAGAAAAATAAAATTTGAATCACAAACCTAAACCTAAATCCAAGTAATTTGATTAATTGATTAAATCTAGGTTTTTCGTTTTCTTACCACAAACACAGAAGAGGTAAGAAATCTAGAAGGAAGAGAGGAGGTTCATTCCAGTGACACCCTACCTTAAGCTTTTAATTTAGCAGTTCAGATTTGAGACGTTTCCAAAAGAATCTGTCCTCCACAAGTGTCCACACGAACAACCCTTGATTTTGAAAACGAATATGTAAATGTGGAATATGTAAACTTTAAAACCTTACAATAAAATACTTAAATCATAATGCACATTATCAAACTGATTTTTCTCAATATAATTAAATCATAATATCATCATATATAAAATAAACATCATCAGTTTATACAAAATAATATCTTAGTGCATAGCTTACAAATACATAATATCTAAATTTAAAATATGAAGTTATACAGCTCTCTACTGTGGTACACGAATATTAATACAACACAACTTTATAGACCTGCATAAGATAATCAGTGAAGAAGCTACACAGCAAAGAGAAGTAGGCCTAACAAGAAACTCCCAAACTCCTGAAAAAAAAATAAGTTGAGGGGAGTAAGACCTCATTGAGTAAGTTAATAAAGAAATGAATGCGATTTGAAAATCTCATTTAAAATAAGTTTCTATAGAAATATAATATATTTATAATTTTATTCAAATTTGATATACATATAACAAATCCATTTTTCAAAAGAAATAAATAAATATTTAAATTCTTTTTAAAACATTTCAGTATAAAAATTAAGTAAAACCTGATTTGTCAATTGTTTTTAAATAGCCATACAACTCACTTAAATCCAAGACTGTCGGATCCCGAGAGCAAAACATCACCAGGATGCACAACCGCAGTCTTATCACTTAATCCAATATCACTGGATCCCAGTATTTCCAGTATTTGAAATAGCATCAGTAGACATTTGATCCCAGTATTTATTAAATATACAAATATTATACTACTGACGGTGTCCAAGAGCAAAACATCATCAAACCTTCGGCCCTAGTAATATAATTAATATAATAACATATTTTACCGGTGTGCATACGGTCTTGATGAAACCCATCAGGTGGCCCATTCTACTGTAGTTTATTTAAAATAAATGAAAATAAATAAAACAATGAAAATTACAATAAATTAAATTAAATCAACTATAAATTAAATTATGCAATAAAATATGAAGAATGCCAACTAGAATCTCGTAACTTAAATAATTCATCAAAATTCAATATGATTTAAATTAAAAGACCTGACACTCAAATCAAATATTTACAAGATAAAGGTGCTCATCTAATACGTTGTGTTCGACCTCGATTGGTAGACGCAACCAGAGGGGCAGCTAAATGATAGAAAATAAAATGACAATCAGAAAATAGAACCTAACTTCTAGAATTTCTAAGGAAGACTTGATTCGAACTTAGAATAACAAGTTTACGATTGACTTGGTGTCACATTTTACAAAAAATCTACTGAAAATTCGACAGAGTTTCCTCTGTAAAATGGACATCCCTCTACCGAAGTAGAGTCAATCCTATAAGTAAACACACTTTTAAATTCCATAGTAGCTCAACACCTCGGGTTGGGACCCCGAACTACACAAATTCCCAACCAAGATTCACAAAACACAATAAAGCAATTATTAAATATTAATATAATAAAATCACCAAAAACTATAAAAATTAATAATAAATCATAATATAATTTATTCAATTTTCAAAAAACTAAATACATTTATTTTTCACCATAATTTAATAAAATCTCAAATAATAATATAATATTAATAAAAACCCAACTTTCCAAATATTCAACATAATATAGTCAAATTCAAAATTTAATTGTTCAAATAGTTTAAATATACTATAAAATAATTAAAACCCATTTTATAGTATATTTAAACTAAAAATAGTTAATTTGATTTAAGTTTAAAATACCTAAATAAATATACAAAATTTCATAAAATCAAATTAACCAACATAAATCATTTTCATATATACCCATAACCAAAATCAACTAAAATAATTTAGATCAACCCAAAAAATTAATCAAAAAATTAAAATAAATGCTGAATAATTAACAAACATAATAAAACTCAACTAAAAATCAAATCAACTAAAAAACTAACTAAAATCAACTAACTAACAGACAAGATCAACCAAGATCTAACTACCCTAACCCACTAACTCACTTAAGGCTGAACTCAAAGATAGGGGAGGGCTGCTGCTGCTGTCTCTACATTGGCATAAACTGAGGGAGGAGGATGGTGGAGGTTGCTAGTAGTGCATGTGGAGGTGCAGTGACGGGAGAAGGTGGTTTGTTGCATGTAGGAGGAGGAAGTGGCCAAGGAAGGTGATGGGTTTCCGCAAGTATACGGATTCGTACAAGTAGTAATTAAATATCGATCCCATAGAGATTGCAGATTGACTACAGTGATACTAGTTGTGTTTGTTTGTTTAAACAACGAAAAAGGGTATTTTGAATTAAACTAAAAATTAAATTAAGACAAAACACAAAAAATCACAATGAAATAACAATCACTTTAGAGAGCTAGGGTTCTTATTACCAATTCAACTTTTATTTAAGATCAATTAACTACTAAGTCATACCTAACCTTAATCCAATTTGAGGGTTTCTCAAGAATCATAGGCTTTCCTCTTAAGACAACCCTATGATTAACCAAGTAAATTGACGTTCTTAGATTTAAAGCTCTCGCCTACTAAGTGTTCGGTTCAGTTCAAGCACCAACCCCTAATCAATATTAGTTGCTTAAGTGTTTCTCAACTAAGTGTCACGACCCAAAACAGGGGCCATGACCGGCGCTAGGGAACAGGAATTCTTTCGAACCCGGAACCCGTAGCAAGCCTAAAATAAAATAAAGCATGCCATAATAACAGTAACAATATAATATGCAGCGGAAAATAAAAATCATAATATCATAATATCATCCATATCAACTGGATTTAATTCAAAACTCATCTCATCACATATATATAATCTTTAATACAAATCCAATTTCAATATAATATATCTCTTTAAAATAAAGTACATGAAATCCAACACTTCAATTCACAACTACTGCAGTGTCTAGATAAAATAAATAAGACTCAAGTAGACAATTTACATAAAGAAGCCGGGGCGGAAGAAATCCGGCGTATCGACCTGCTACTGAGGTCTGAGGAAGTTGACTCTCCTGAAAAATAGTCAACGGAGGGGAGTCAGACCTCACTGAGTGAATTACTATAATATATATACATACACACTAAGTGATAATGCATACAATCAACACTATATATAATATGTATATATACAGGCAATTACACACAGATGCAATAAAATCATTTTTATATATTTATCTGAAAAATCCCAGTTTATGAAGGATCACATAGAACCCTAGAATATCGCAACCTCAGAAATAGTGTTAAATAACACTCTGGCCATACAGGCTCACTTATTCCAAATATATCCACTTAATCCATTTGGACAGTAGATTGGCCCCGAGACACTAAGTCAACCGAGCTCCAGCAGTCTGACTGCCAGTGTGATTGGCCCCGAGACACTTGGTCAACCGAGCTCCAGCAATCACACCTCCAAACCACATCTCACATATCGATAATCATAATCAAACCAATATCCACAAATAGTTAGTAATATAGCCTAAATACTATAGGCGTACCGGTACGTACTCGGTCCTAGTGCTGCCCACTAGGTAGCACGTTCTATTGATATCCTTCATCATTAATAATGTAAAACATTCATTCACAAAAATAAATGATGCATGAATGTACATGAATTAACAATATAAACCATATATATACCGGAAATATACCAAAAGTAAACCAGGTATATTTCAAGTATATATAATTCAAATGAATTCAATCAAATTATAAATTAAGCTGGAAACGTATTTAAAAACATTTTAAATATATTTTATTTACAAAACATACAAACAATTTAATATATACCAAAAATAAACCGAAAATATACTTAATATAAACTTAAGAAATAATCAAATTATTTATGCATCTTTAATCAATATAAAACATGCATTTCTAAATCATGCATCCTAAGCATATATATATATAGTATAGTAACTCACCTAATGCGCTCCACGAGACAGGTCCGACGGGCCTGGTCCACTAGCCCTCGGTCTCGGCGCAACTAAACAAGAAATAAATAACCGATATCAGAGTAAACCTAATAGAAATCCTAGAATTCAATCTAGAGTATTAAACACAGAATCGAAAATTAGGGTTCGACTGGACATCACGTTTTACAAGAATTCTACCGAAAATTCGGCAGAACCTCCCCTGTAAAACGGACATCTCTCTACTCAAAAGAGTAGAGCCGACCCTGCAAAGAAATACACTTCGAAATACAAGCTCGACAAAAATCCACAACCCCTCGGTCGGACTCCAGACTACAATCTGTCGACCGGGGTCCACAAACACAGAATAATTCCAGATATACCAAAAATATCCTTAAATCACAGAAATACATTTTATAGATAAAAATTACATAATTGACCTTGAAACACTATAAAAACCGATTAAAACTTATTTTATTAGAAAAACCGTATATTATATATATAATTGAAAATAATTTACGAAAAATAGTTTTAATTAGTTAAAAATACCAAATATTTTGTAGAAATCATTTTTATACCTTAAATAAATATTAAAACCAATTAAATTACATTTTTAGACAATTTAGGGTAAAATTACCAAAATACCCCTATATATATAAATATACTTAAATTACTTCAAAAATTCACCAAAAATCATACAATCACCCAAAATTAATTTTCTCAACATATTTATCAATAATATTAATATTTAAACTCAATTAACCAATTAAATTCAAATAAAAACACATTTAACCTAATTTTTCCAAAATTCCATAAACTTCAATAATTCAAAATAAATACTTAGAAATTCATAAAAATTCCAAATAAATTCCTATAATTCATTTCAACACCTAATTTAACCATAAACTCAAATTTCATAATTTAAATAATTAATTTCCGAAAATTAGAAAATAATATTAAAATATTCAAAAATACCCAAAAATCCAAACAACCTCCAAAAATTCTACAAAAATTCATACATGTATATTAAGCTACTAGGAACAACATTTGTGAAGGGAGTTTCCATGAATCATCCAATTCGAAGCTCAAAAAAATCGAAAACCCTAATGTGACCGAATTGGAAAAATCGAAACCTAAGCAAATCTAAACCATTTTAGCTCAAACCAAAGCTAGAATCACACTCACCGGAGCTCAAGGAGAAGAAAGAGACCAGCGGTGTCGAAAACGGTGGCCGGAGGAGGGAGAAACGGCGAAGGGAAGATTTCGGCCAAAAGAGGAAGAAATGAAGCTGCCGGCGCCGGGGAAAGGGGCTGGAGGCGGCGGAGGACGGCTGGGAACGGCGGTGGCAAGCCGGGAGGCACACCGACGGTAGGTGGCCGGAGTTGCAGACGGTGAGGGATGGTGGTCGGGCGTCGGGCGCGGGAGAGAAGGGAAGAAGAAGAAGAAAAAGAAAAAGAAAGAAAAAGGAAAGAAAAAGAAAAAGAAAAAGAAAGAAAAAGGAAAAAAAAAAGAAAAAAAGAAAAAATAAAATAAATTAAAATAATTAAATATTAATAAATAAATAATAATAAAATAATAAATTTTAATAATTTAATAATAAATAAAATAATTAAATAATAATAAATAAATAATAAAATATTAGGGTAATAATAAACCCTAATTAAATAAATATACACACACAGGCTTTATTTAATAATTTAAAAATATGTATGAGTTCATGCAAGTCCGTAAATACATTTAAAATAATTAATAATACATTGTTTACGTGAAAATTTCCCCGAAAATGCAAGTCCCGGGAAAATTTTACGTAAAATACTGAAAATAATAGACAGTAATTAAAATAGGTTTAAAATACATATCAACTCGTAAAAATATCATATAATGCACAGAAATTATTAGCACTGCATATCCCGGTACAGTGTAAAAATATTTTTAAAAACACGGGATATTACACTAAGAAAGCATCTAACAAGTTATTGTTTAAATCCAATACAACCCATCTCTATATTAAGTTTTATTATGTATATTCAATTAAAGGGTGATCAATCCTAAGAAGACATTAAGTTCAATAACAACCAAAGGATCTAGATTAATGGCTTAAGTTTAATTGTGATTAGCCCATGGTTGAATTGCAACAAGAACCCTAAATAAGAATTTAGCTACTCATGTTAATTGTAAGAGACAAAGAAGAAGAGTAAAAGAAAATAGACATCATCATTAAATCAAAATTAAGAACGAATAAACACAATTGAATAGAAGAAACCACCTGTTCAATAGGAAGCTTGATGTTCTTCAATTCTTATTCTCAAATCTCCAAAACTAACATAAGCAAGAAAAATCCTTGTTCTCTCCAAACTACTATAAGAAAATGTATATAAAAAATTGATGAAAAAATTCTCTCCCTTATTTCTGGTGGCTACCCTCATATAAAACCTTAATTACCATTCCTAGGGTTACAACCATGCGAAATCTCCACCTTGTCTCTCATGAGTCAACAATTAAATTCGACTCCGAATTTCCTAATCACTAGGTTGCATGGCCATACACCTTACTTCTTTAACATTTTAGTATATCGACCTCCATTGCTTTTTGGGTCCACTTCAAGTTCCCATGATTCCCATGTAACCTTCCTTTACTATTCTTTGACTTCCCTAAGTACATAAAAATCAACCAAAAATAAACTAACTAATACATAAAAATAAATAAACACACAAGACGTGCATTAAGTACTCAACTAAATAAAAACTGAATAAAAGAAACATAAACTTAACTGAAATTGCATATAATACTAACACAAAGATTACTTAAAATAATTCATTTTTCACACTCATCAAATTCTCCCACACTTGAATATTTGCTTGTCCTCAAGAAAAACCTGAAAACACATATCTACCTAAAGAATCATACTCATTAACTAGCTTTAACTTGACTAACTACCATAATCTTCCTTTAATAAAAAGTTTAAAAACTCAAAATTTAAAACAGTAACTGAGGTCAAGAATATATTATTACCATGTGAAGAGCATACTTTTCTAGTGAAAACATGAAAATAAATGATTAACACTCAAGAAAGATAGAAAGTAGGAATCGTGCCAATAATAAGGAGGTTAAGAAGTTAATCAATCAACATCTTCCCAATCTCAGCATCCCCCACCTTTCTTGTGTTACTCAGTATGGAAACCTCTAAAATGGGTCTTTTGGATACTCTTACTCTTAAAGAGCATTAGGGTAGAAGGAGCATTTAAATGAATTTTTTTTACATAACCACTACAAAGTAGCCTCAAATTCCTACTCACAAACTCTTTTCTTAAATATCAATAATCTAGATTCACTTGTTCAATGGAAAAGTAAGCATTAATGTTCATTAAAATTTAAAAATTCCTAACCACAAGTTGCTCTTCAAATTTAAAAAATTTAAAATGATCCATTAAAGGAAGATTAAGGTATTTCTTCAAGAAAACTCATATTAATGAATAAGGCTCAAAGGTATATATGTTGCAAAAATTCAAGTGTAAGGGCAAGGCATAAACACACAAAAGGGTAAAAAAATAAAGCACGTAGACTCTTAAAGTAAAAAAAAACACATAAGCATATAGTCATGAAAAGAAAATAAATAAAAGAAAACTAAAGAATAGTATACTCCCTTTATTCCGATGAAATTGGAGGGGGAATATATGGTGTGACCATGATGCACTTTGCATCTTCATTTATAGCTTTAGATCTTTTGCTTTGAGGAAGGATGCGAAAGATTTCATCAATTTGAAGTTGCAACCTTGTAGCTATGGATTCACATCGCCTTTCGAACTTCTCTATCTAGTTGGACAAATCCATAACCATATTCCCAATCCTATTGTCAGAGATGTCCATTCGCTCTTTTATTTTTTCCATGATATCATCACTCCATTTTTTGACGTTCCCTCACTTCTTTGATTGAGCTTCACTCTCATTATCTCCTTTTTCAGTTGCATTAGGAGGTAAAGGTATTCACCATCTTGCATTGCCATTTGGCGGATCATGTAGCATCTTCTACCCGTTACATTATGAAACTCATTGAATTCGGTGATAACTTTAGCTTGCACTATGTAATCTTTATCAAGGGGCTTTTTCTAAAGGCTCCAATTTATGTTTGGCAAATTCGAATGGAGAAAAATACAATGCTAATCCAATGACAATATGCCCCATTATGATCAACGTCTTTCTAGCTTGAATAACACACCAAATAGTACATAAAAAAAAGTATGTACTACATACTTTTATGTTAGTCTTCAAGCACCACAACATGAATAGTTCATCAGGAGAAACCCTAGTACTATCTTTTCTTCCAAAGATTGTATATGCCATGAATTTATGCATGATTAAATATGAGTGATCTTTGATCAAACCACTAGTCATTATTTGACCCTCACAAACTTTATCACCTCTAGTGATTTCATGCCAAAAACTACTCATATTATAATCCATAGGAGGTTGACAAACACCTCCTTGAGGAAAACCAAAGATTTGAGACATGATTTCATAGTCAAATGAGTATTCTTTCCCAAAGAACCTACATGAAAAGATCCCTAGAGGTGCATCTAGAATCTTAAATGTAGTGTAAAATTCTATTGTGAGTTCAAAGAATACACCATATCGGGCTGTAGCCAATTTAAACCACCCCAATTTATTGCAAAACACATCTATGGTTCCCTTAATAACCATATTCAATAGTACCTCATCATCAAAGTATTTTGGCTTAATGAAATTTCTCTTGATTAAGGAGCAAAATCTCTTCCCTTCCCCTTCAGAATAAATGGCAAAGAAAGCTTTATAATCATCCCTCATGTCCTTAGGCTTGCCCTTGCCATCACTAAGCTTCTTTCCTTGAAATTGTGTTTTTATTCTAGCCATCACAATAATGTTAGTACTAAAATAAAATAATAAAAGAGAATGGAATTAACAAGAAAAAAAATAAAAGTTAGCAAAGTTTAAATAAAAAAAAGAGTTACAAGAAATAAAGAATCCTAACCCTAATCAAAAAGTAAAAGAGATAAATTATAACTGTATATATAAAGGAAATAAAATCAACACTCCAATAAAATAAAAATTGCTCACCCATTAATTCGAGAAGTTTAGCTCACTTAGGAAACTAAAATCAACTAAACTCCCAATGGAACAAGGAAACAACATAAAAAAAAATAAAATCATAACTAACAAGCTCACAAAATAAAAAATTTCTAATTCCTCCCCCACACTTAAAATGTGCAATGTCCTTATTGCAATGTTTATAATAGGAAAAATTTGAGGAATTCGAATTGTCCTGTGCATCAGGTCACATGGTTGTGTGCAAAATGCACACGGCCGTGCTACTTACTAGCACAGATCAAAAAATTTTTTTGGCATCATATTGGTAGGACAAGGCTCATATATTTATTGCACAATTAGAAGAAAAATAAATGGAAAATAAGAAAAAGTAACATTCCTAAAATAAAAATCCTTAACAAAAATATACTTCAATTCAAAGCATGAAACATAACACATAATGTTCCACAAAACATCATAATTAAAAGGACTAAAAATATATAAAATAAATATTGTTCAAGCTAGACCTAAATACCATTCAAAACAAGGTCTTCATTCCTCCCCTTCATCCTTAGAGGAGTACTCTTATGCTACCATATCTTCATCATACGAGAATGGCGAGGGGATAAAATTCTGAGAGCTGAAATAGGCGTTAAGCTTATGGTTAATCATCTGTAATGTGTTATTCATTTGCCTAGAAGTACAACCCACACCTACCACTTTAGAATTCAGCTCACCTACGTTGGAATCTATGACTCTAATTTGCAACTCCAAGCTGTCCAGGCTTTCTATCACATTATTCAGAGAAACATCTTCCTCTTTCTCTTCATCTTGCTCTATAGGTGCAGGCGGGATAAGAAAAGCTCTCCCAGTATGTTCAACTCTAACCATTCCCATGGATTCCATCATGCCAATGTCAATGAAGTGACAACCCGGACCTTTTCAAAAGGCATGTTCTCTATGTCAAAGTTTAAGTACTTGGCTATAGCTGTTACTATTCCTCCCACCTTATTAGCCCTAATTGCTTTTGTAGCAACATCTCTCAATTTCCCAGCTAAAGCATGATAGACATTAAGGTTTCTATCATTCACCATACAATATAAAATGTTTAGCTTAGTGGTGGTAATCATAGAGTCACCCTCTTTCCTTAGAAACAAAGAATATGCCATGAGCCTATGAAGGTACTTAAGTGTGGGCAATCGAATCCTTGATTCTTACTCTTGCTTCATGCCATCTCTTAGTACGTTCTTTATAAATCCTTGAATTTTCATAAGCGGCTCCTCTTATCTCTTCAAGTTCATTCAACTATTATATTCTTTTCTTAATTGCCTTCCTGAAGTCAAAATTCAAGGCTTTCATCGCCCAGTAGGCCTTGTGTTCAAGCTTAACGGGAAGATGACATGCTTTGCCATATACCACCCTGAAGGGAGACATCCTAAGAGGTGTTTTGTAAGCTGTTCTATATGCCTACAAAGCATCATCAAGCTTCCTTGCCCATTCTTTCCTTGACTTACTGTTCTCTCCAAAATCTTCTTTAACTCCTAATTACTCACCTTAACTTGGCCATTGGTTTACGGGTGATAAGGTGTAGCTACCCTGTGCTTCACACCATAGCGAGCTAATAAAGCTTCCATATTCTTATTGCAAAAGTATGTTCCCCCATCACTTATGATGACTCAAGGCATTCCAAACCGAGAGAATAACTTCTTTAAGAACTTGCAAACAACCCTTGCATAATTGATTGCACACGCCTGAGCTTCCACCTACTTGGAAACATAATCCACACAAACAAGAATATACCTATTACCATCTGACATCGAAAATGGTCCCATGAAATCAATGCCCCAAACATAAAAAATTTCCACCTCTAGAATTCTAGATTGGAGCATTTCATCCTTCTTTGAAATATTTCCAATCCTTTGGCATGCATCACAATGCATCATAAAATCTCTAGCATTTTGAAAAATTGACAACCAAAAGAACCCTATTTCAAGAACCTTAGCAGCTGTTCTTTGTGGTCCATAATGTCCACCATTGACCCTCCCATGATAGTGTTGTAAGATTTCTCCTACTTCCTCATTTGTTACACATTTCCTTACCATGCAATCATTGCATAGTTTCCACAAAAATGGCTCATCCCAAATGTAGAACTTAGCATCACGAATCAAATTTTTCTTTTGCTGAGGAGTGCACTCTTTTGGAATTTCACCCATTGATAAAAAATTTTCTATATCAG
Source organism: Mallotus nudiflorus (assembly GCA_947683625.1). Lineage (NCBI taxonomy): Eukaryota > Viridiplantae > Streptophyta > Magnoliopsida > Malpighiales > Euphorbiaceae > Mallotus > Mallotus nudiflorus. The sequence goes on from CANTUR010000142.1 coordinate 1,723,676, forward strand.
CAAACCAAGAAGCACCCATAAATCTTATAGAGAAAGCATTTCGTTAGGGAACATCTCTTTGATAGGCTCTTGCTTATCACTTTCCTTTTGTTCCAACTCCAACCTTGAAAGATGATCAGCTACTACATTTTTAGCTCCTTTCTTATCTCTGATCTTAATATCAAAATCTTGCAATAGAAGTACCCATCTCATGAGCCTTAGTTTTGAATCCTTTTTTTTCATTAAATACTTCAATGCTGCATGATCTGTGTATACAATTGCCTTAGATCCAATGAGGTACAATCTGAACTTGTCAAAAGCAAATATAAGAACCAACATCTCCTTTTCTGTAGTAGCATAATTCAACTGAGTATCTATCAATGTTCAGCTCACATAATATACTACATGCAACCTATTCCCCTTTCTTTGGCTAAGAATGACTCCTATTGCATGATCACTAGCGTCACACATCAACTTGAATGGTAGACTCCAATCTGGTGCCATCACTATAGGAGCAGAAACAAGTGCTTATTTCAACTTGTCAAAAGCCAATTTGCAATCATTAGTAAAATTAAAAGGTGAATCTTTTTTAAGTAACTGACAAAGGGGTTTTGAGATTTTTGAGAAATCCTTGATAAATTGCCTATAGAAGCCTGCATGACTAAGAAAACTCGTAACTCCTTTAACATTTGTAGGGTACTGCAGCTTCTCAATTGCCTCCACCTTTGCTTTATTAACTTGAATGCCTTGAGCTGAAATCTTGTGTCCAAGTACAATACCTTCATCTACCATGAAATGGCACTTTTCCTAATTCAGTATCAAATTTGTTTTCTCACAACGAGCTAGAACTTGCTCTAAATTGCTCAGACATCCTTCAAATGAGTTTCCATAGATAGAAAAATCATCCATGAAAACATCTATGATCTCCTCTACTAAATCTGCAAATATAGCCATCATAAATCTCTGAAAAGTTACAGGAGCATTACATAACCCAAATGGCATCCTCCTGTATGCAAATGTGCCATAAGGACATGTAAAAGTGGTCTTCTCTTGATCTTCTGGAGCTATTGAAATTTGATTATAGCCTGAGTAACCATCCAAGAAGCAATAAAAAGCATGTCCTGCTATCTGCTCCAACATTTAATCATTAAAGGGTAATAGGAAATGGTCTTTCTTTTTGGATGAATTCAGTTTCCTATAATCAATGAACACTCTCCATCCATTCACAACTCTTGTAGGAATGAGCTCTCCTTCTGTATTTTGCACAATTGTTGTTCCCCCTTTCTTTGGCACACACTGAATTGGGCTAACCCAAGAATTGTAAGAGATTGGATAAATAATTCCTACATCAAGTAGTTTGACCATTTCTTTCTTCACCACCTCTTGCATGTTTGGGTTGAGCCTCCTTTGTCTTTTAATGGTTGGCTTGTGTCCATCCTCCATCAAAATCTTATGCATGTAATAAGAGGGACTTATACCTCTTATATCTAAAATCTGCCAATCGATTGCCTTTATTTTTCTCTTCTGCATGTTCACCAACAAATCCTCTTGCTCCTTGCTAAGTTTAGAAGTATAATTATAGGTAAAGTTTGGTTGTCACTAAGAAAAGTATATCTTAAATATTGAGGTAACAACTTCAAGTCTAGTTTTGGTGGTTTTATGATTGAGGGTAGTGTGGGTTCAGTGTTTGGTAGTTGTATGTATGGTTGGTGCGGGTATTTAAGAGTCACTTCTTCTTAAGAAGATTGTACCTATAAGCACTTCTCAATATTCTCAACTTCTAAAGTCCGTGCCAACCTCCAATGTTGGACTTCATTCACACATTCATCAATGACTTCAACTCGCATGCAAAAATCTTCATCATAGGGATATTTTATAGTTTCATAGATATTAAACTTATAACTCTCATCCCCCACTCTTAATATGAGAGTTCCATCATAGACGTCAATTATTGCTCTAGCACTATAAAGGAATGGCATACCAAGGATTAGTGGAACCTCCTCATCTTCTTTAAAGTCAAGGACTACAAAATCCACTAGAAGAATAAATTTTCCAGCCCTTGCTAACACATTCTACTATCTCTTTTGGTTCCTTCACTGTCCTATCTGTAAGTTTCAATCGAATGCTTGTAGGTTTTGCTTCTCCTAATCCTAATTTCTTGTAAACAGATAAAGGCATAAGACTAATTGAAGCTCCAGAATCACATAAAGCTCTTTGAAAATTTAAATTTCCCACATAACAAGGATTAGTGAGACTCCTTGGATGCTTCCTTTTTAATGGAAGTTTCTTTAAGATGATAGCGCTACACTCTTTTATGAGTGTGATGGTCTCACATTCTTGCAACTTCTTTTTGTTGGAAATTCAGTTCCTTGAGAAATTTAGCATACTTAGGCATTTGCGAAAGACATTCCATCAGAGGCATGTTGATGTGGAGTGCTTTAAACCTCTCTAAAAATTTAGCAAATTGTTGATCATGCTCATGTTTCTTCAATCTTTGAGGGTACGACTGGAGGTTTATAAGGTTTCACTAGTGGTGGTATAGGTTTCTCTACTACTCGTTCCTTATTTTTGTTATCACCTTACAGCTTCTCCTCTGTTTGCACTTCAACCCATTCATCCTCTTACTCTTTCTCCTCTTCCTTCTTCTTTTCCTGCTCATATTCTATTATTGCTTTTGGGATTTGGATCTTTGTTCCACTTCTCAAGGTGATAGCCTTTAACTATTCTTTTGGATTCTTTTTAGTGTTTCTTGGCAAAGAACCTTGATTCCTCATTAACAAAGAATTTGCTAACTACCCCATTTGCACCTCTAAATTATGAATAGAGGAAGAGTGGTTCTTGAACATCAGCTGAGTATTTTGATACATTTTCTCAAATCTGCCTTCCAACCTCTTTGTAGCTTTATCTTATTGATTCATTTTTGTGGACATCACATCCATGAACTTTTCCAACTTACTCTCTAGAGAACTCCCAGAAGATGAATTTTTTTCTTGATGGTAATTTGGTTGCTGGTGTTGCACATTATGCCCTAAAAAACTAGGTGGTGCTTGTGCCCTCCACTGGTTATTCCCTTGATTACTCCAAGAGAAATTAAGATGATTTCTCCAACTTGGATTATAGGTGTTGCCATGCACTTAGTTCTGCTATCCTTTAAAGTTGTTCACAAAGTTTTCATTCTCCATGGACAAGCTTTGCATCATCTGACACTCTATAGTTGGATGACTACCCTGACATAATTCACAAGAGGAAGACAAGTTAGATATGGCATTGATATTCATTTTATCCATTCTTTTAGATAAAGCATCCATCTTTGCATTTAACATTTTCAAACTATCAACTTCAATTGCTCCCCCTCTCTTTGGAATAGCTCTCTCACTAGACCAGAGGCTTTGGGTATTAGCCATTTCTTCAAAAAGCTCCAAGGCATCTTTTGGTGTCTTAGAAATGATATTTCCTCTTGCTAATGCATCTATGTTTGCTCTCACTGCGGGATTGACACCCTTGTAAAAAGACTGTGCGAAATCCCATAAAAGAATTAGCTGTGGTGGACATTGTCACTGAAGATCCTTGAATCTATCCTAGCACTCATAAAAACTTTCATAATCTCTTTGATAGAAAGAGTTGATTTCATTTATGATTTTGAGTACTTTAGCTGGTGGAAAGTACTTATTGAAAAAGGCTGTATAAAGCTCCTACCATGTATTTATAGAGTTAGGTGCCAAACTAGTGAACCATCTTTTTGCTTTATCCATCAATGAAAATGGAAAAAGGATGAGCCTGATTTCTTTTAGCTGTACTCCATTCATCTTGAAGGTTGAACAATAGTCCAAAAATCTTGTCATGTGACCAATTAGATCCTCATGTGGTAAGCCACTAAACTGTGAGTTTTGAATCATTTGGATCATGGTGGGTTTGATTTTAAAGTTATTTGCAGCAATCGCCAGCCTCACAATTAGAGTTTGGTCACCTTGGACATTGGGACTCACAAAGTCCCTCATAGTTCTGTGGGCAACCTGCCAATTTTGGCCATCTTGTCCATTGTGTGCTTCCCTACCCCTTAAGGTGGGTTTCTTTCATCTTCCCCTATGTTCATCCTATCTCTATTATGTCTTCTCCTTATATGAATAGTTCTTTCAATCTCTAAATCAAGTGGTATTAACTGGGCTCCTTGTCTACTTGCACCACACATTGTGTGCATGCAACAATAAGAGTTCCTGTAAAACCAAAAAAAAAAAAACAAACGTAAAAATTAACATCTAAATCAAACAACACAAAATTCTCAACAATATCAATTTGGCAATCCCTGGCAATGGCGTTAAAAACTTAATGGGTTTTTGCAAGTATACGGATTCATATAAGTAGTAATTAAATATTGATCCCACAGAGATTACAGCTTGACTACAGTGATACTAGTTGTGTTTGTTTGTTTAAATAATGAAAAAGGGTATTTTGAATTAAAATAAAAATTAAACGAAGACAAAACACAAAAAATCACAATGAAATAATAGTCACTTTAGAGAGCTAGGGTTCTTATTACCAATTCAACCTTTATTTAAGATCAATTAACTGCTAAGCCATACCTAACCTTAATCCAATTTGAGGGTTTCTCAAGAATCATAGACTTTCCTCCTAAGACAACCCTATGATTAACCAAGTAAATTGATGTTCTTAAATTTAAAGCTCTCACCTACTAAGTGTTCGGTTAACCCAGTTTAAGCACCAACCCTTAATCAATATTAGTTGTTTAAGTGTTTCTCAACTAAGAAAGCATCTAACAAGTTATTGTTTAAATCCAATACAACCAATGTCTCATTCAAGTTTTATTGTGTATATTCAATCAAAGGGTGATCAATCCTAAGAAGACATTAAGTTCAACAACCAAAGGATCTCGATTAATGGCTTAGGTTTAATTATGATTAGCCCATGGTTGAATTGCAATAAGAACCCTAACTAAGAATTTAGCTACTCATGTTAATTGTAAGAGACAAAGATGAAAAATAAAAGAAAATAGACATCATCATTAAATCAAAATTAAGAACAAATAAACACAATTGAATAAAAGAAACCCCCTGTTTAATAGGAAGCTTGATATTCTTCAATTCTTATTCTCAAATCTCCAAAACTAACATAAGCAAGAAAAATCCTTTTTCTCTCCAAAACTGCTCTAAGAAAATGTATATAAAAAATTGATGAAAAAATCCTCTCCCTTATTTCTAGTGGCTACCCTTTTATAAAACCCTAATTACCAGCCCTAGGGTTACAACCATGCGAAATCTCCATCTTTTCCTTCATGAGTCAACAATTAAATTTGACTCCAAATTTCCCAATCACCAGCTCACACGGCCATGTGCATTTTGTGCATGGTCGTGCAACTCACTTCTTCAGCATTTTAGCATATCAACCTCCATTGCTTTTTTGGCCCACTTTAAGTGCCCATGGCTCCCATGTAACCTTCCTCTACTGTTCTTTGATTTCCTTAAATACATAAAAATCAATAAAAAATAAACCAACTAATACATAAAAATAAATAAACACACAAGACATGCATTAAGTACTTAATTAAATAAAAACTGAATAAAAGAAACACAAACTTAACTTAAATTGCATATAATCCTAACACAAAGACTACTTAAAATAATGTATTTTTCACACTCATCAGAAGGGAAGGAAAGAATGGCTAGGAAAGAAGAAAGAATTTTTTTTTTTTTGACTAGTGTAAATGGCTTTTTGACCAACTTTTGGTTTGAAATAAACTTTATATGTATATATATATATATATATATATATTAAGTAATAAATATAATAATAATATTAATGTTAGTCCTAGATAAAATAATACTATAAATAATAATAGTCAACAATAGTAATGCTATGAATAAAATATTAAGACAATTAAAATAATAATGTATGTGCATGTAAATAGAATTTTAAATTTAGTACTTAAATATAATAATTTAATATATCAATAATAACAACATAAAATTGGATAATTAATATCGTTGAAAACCCAAATAATTTATATAAAAAAATAATTTAAAATATTCAAGTTATTACACAAGACATTATGACTACCAAAGTCATGTGAAATCAATAATCTGACATAAACTAATATACAGTGAATATTCTAGTCCGTTTTTCACATAATATTTTGATTGAATATAAGGCATAGATTATGTCATCCTTATAGAATTCAATCATATAATTTCTTAATTCCAAGTAGACTGAGAATGATAACTCTTTATCAATTTACTTTAGGATGACCATGCATTTTCCTTAGTCTATCTTATTAAGGGGCCCATAGATATCTTATTTATATTAAATGAGGGACAAATTCCTTCTCAATCACTCACATTCCTCACATAACTCATTTTATACCCAACAACAACCTATTTTATCATCCTGTTAAAGATAATGTAAGATTATGTCAAAATGTAAAATAGTTATGCAAAAATCCATGGTGATTTCAATGTCAAAGGACTAAGCCAATATTACTATGATGAGAATTACTTATGACAATTATCTATGTAGTATTCTCATGATGGGTCAATCCAACACTTTATTTCTTAAATGGGTACATATGGTTTGACTTAATATCTTATATTTATGATTAGTAAAACATAATCATCAATCAACACCATACTAGCCATAATATATTGTTATGACTAGGGATAATTTGAATAGAACTCATATTTAATCTAAGGGTTTTACTATCAAGTCACATACTTAATGATCTTAGTAAGAATTGACTATTTAAGTAATTATCATAACATAAAATGATAATGAAAAATGCCTCTTTATTAAATAAAATGATAAAGTCAAAACATGGTCATACATTATTGACCTAGTTCATATCACCAACAATCTCCCACTTGCACTAAGCCTAAACTATATTAAAACTAATACTTATGGACCTACTATGACTCACATGCTTAGGCTGTGTAAGAGGCTTAGTCAGTGGATCAACAACATTATCATTTGTAGGTACTATGCATATCTTCACATCTTCTCTTTCATTGATTTCTCGAATGAGATGATAACACATAAGTATGTGTTTGGATCTCTGATGGGATCTGGGCTCCTTAGCTTGAGCTATAGCTCCATTATTGTCACAATATAAGTTCACTGGATTTGATATACTAGGAATAACACCTAGTCCAGTTATGAACTTCTTGATCCAAAAAGCCTCCTTAGCTGCTTCTGAGGCAGCTATATACTTAGCTTTTATTGTAGAATTAGCAACTGTGCATTACTTGGAACTCCTCTAGCTCACTGCATCTTCATTCAAATAAAACACATAACCTAACTATGATAAAAAAAATCTTTGTCAGTTTGGAAGCTGGCATATGTGTAACCATTTACAACTAGCTCATCTTCTTTACCACCATATAGTAAAAACACATCATTAATTCTTCTCAAGTACTTAAGGATATTTTTAACTATTGTCTAGTGACTTTCACCTGGGTTTGATATCTGCTCATTGTGCTTAAGGCATATGAAACATCAGGTCGAGTACACAACATTGCATACATGATAGATCCAATAGCAGAAGCATATAGAATCTTACTTATGTAGTCTCGCTCATCATGTGTCATAGGACACTGAGTCTTGCTAAGACTAATGCCAGGTGACATTGGCAAGAATCCTCTCTTAGAGTCTTACATGCTAAACTTGTTCAATACCTTATTAATGTAAGTGCTCTGACTTAGGATAATAAGCCTTTTAGATATATCTTTATAGATTTTGATGCCTAATATATAAGTGGCTTAACCCAGGTCTTTCATTGAGAAATAATTCCCTATCCATGCTTTAACATTTTGTAAAATAGGGATATCATTTCCAATTAGTAGTATGTCATTAACATACAACACTAAAAACACAATTGCACTCCCACTAACCTTCTTGTAGACACAAGGTTCATCTTCATTCTTAATGAAGCCAAACTCCTTGACTGCTTCATTAAAAACAAAGATTCCAACTATGAGATGCTTGCTTCAGTCCATAAATGGACCTTTGAAGCTTGTATATCTTTCCAGAATTCTCAGGATTGACAAAACCCTCTAGATGTGTCATGTATACATCCTCAAGTAGGTTTTCATTAAAAAAATGCTATTTTGACATCCATTTGCTATATATGTCATAATTATAATATAGCAACTGGCAAAAAAGTTTCATCATAGTCTATACCATATGTTTGTTTGAAACCTTTTGCAACTAGTCTTGCCTTAAAGGTATGCACATTGCCATCCATATCTATTTCTTTTTAAAAAACCATTTGCATCTAATAGTTTTTAAGCCATCAATTGGGTCAATCAAGGTCCAAACTTGATTATCATACATGCATTGCATTTTTTATTTCATGGCTTCTAGCTATTTCTTAGAGTCAAGACTATTTATGGCCTTTTAATAAGATGTGGACTCACTTTGATCCATAATCAACACATAATGATCATCAATTATGAGAAATCCATATATCATAAATCCATATCTCATAAATCCATATTTCATAGGGATTTGACGTGTCCTACCAGACCTCTTTGGGCCTTCTAGTACTTGTGCAGGTTCAACAGTTACTTATTGATATAGATGTAGTTCCATACTTATTTATGGCCTTCAAGTTGGACTGTGCTCCCACTAGATCCATTGGAAATAAATTCTCTTTCAAAAAATACACCATTTCAAGCAACAAACACTTTGTTCTCAGAAGCATTGTAGAAATAATATCCTTTAGTTTCTTTCGGATATCCCATAAAAAGGCATTTATCAAATTTGGGTGCTAGTTTATTTAAGATTTTATGCTTCATATAATCATCACATCCCCAAATCTTAAGAAAAGACAAACTGGAAGGTTTTTAGTCCACATCTTATATGGTGTCTTTTCAACTAGCTTTGTTGGAACTTTATTCAAAATGAATGCAACCGTTTCTAAAGAATATCCCCAAAAAGAGATTGGAATATTATATTAACTCATCATCGATCGAACATATCCAATAAAATTTGATTTCGCTATTCGAACACTGCATTCCATTGTAGTGTACATGGAGGAGTCAATTGTAAAATAATCCCACAATCTCTAAGATGATCTACAAATTCTTGGCTTAAATATTCACCACCTCGATTAGATCTTAGTGTTATAGTATTTTTACCAAGTTGGTTTTTTACTTCATTCTTGAAAACTTTGAACTTTTCAAAAGATTCATATTTATGTTTCATTAGATAGACATAGCTATATCTACTGAAATCATCTATGAAAGAGATGAAGTACTGGAACCCTCCTCTAGCAGTTGAGCTTAATGGTCCACATACATCTGAATGTATAAGGCCCAATAAATCATTAGCTCTCTCACCTTTTCCAGTAAAAGGTGTTTTAGTCATTTTTTTTAAATAAATAAGATTCACATGTCTCAAATGATTCATAATCAAATGAATTTAAAAGCCCATTTTAGTGAAGCTTTAAAATGTGTTTCTCATTTATGTGGCCTAAACGATAATGCCAGAGATAAGTAGTGTTTAAATCATTAGATTTAAACACCTTTGTATCAATGTTATAGATTAGTTTTTCATTAGTGTCTTTAACATTTAGAACATAAAGACCACTAGTGCATGGAGAAAATCCATAGAGAATGTTATCATGAAAAATGTTACATTTATTATTCCTAATAATAAATTTAAAACCTTTCTTGTCCAAACAAGAAATAGAAATAATATTCCTACACATAATATAATTTTCTAATTTTAAAACAAGTCCACTAGGAAAAGTTAACTCATAAGTCCTTGTAGCTAAAGTAGTAACTCTTACTCCATTGCCAACTCGTAGGTCCACTTCACCTCTAGCCAATAATTTACTCCTTTTTAGACCCTGCACATTAGTACAAATGTGAGATCTTGATCCAGTATCTAATACCCAAGAATTAGAAAGAGACAAATTAATTTCTATAACATGAATACCTGAAGAGGTAGTCGTACTACCCTTATTCTTGTTCAGATCATTCAAATATAGCTTGAAATTTCTTTTCCAATGACTTGGCTCATCGTAGAAAAAGCATATTCCCTCCTTTGGCGGCTTTGCTTGGGGTTTAGCTTTGAACTTGGGCTTGGGCTTTAGTTTTGGCTTCTAAAAGACTTTAGGAGCCTTGCCCTTGCCCTTTCTAACCTTTTTCATACCCTTTCCCTTATTGACCATTAGAATATCCTTAGTGGAATTCTTAATGTTCTTTTTAGTAGTTTTAAGCATCCCATGCAACTTTGAAACAGTTTTGTCCATACTATGCATAGATTATACATAATGCTGAAAACTAGTAAATTTTCATAAATTATAAAACCCTTAAAATAATTTTAGCAATTGAAATTTTTTAATAGGCCAAGATCCATATTTCACCCTACTTCAAGTAAGCTTTGGCTTATCACTTAAAGTATGGCTATTTAGGTGGGTAATACTTTACCAATTACGTCTCATGTAATTCTTGGATAAGTATAGGATATTGACATCACATGTACCAGCATATCCTATCAAATACCCTAGGTCCAAAACCATTTTGATAACCTAGTTAAGTCTAACCAACTCAAACATATGGATATCACCATTATCCATCTTATCTTATTTAGATGGCTTTATACATAATGCTTTGGAATAACCTATGTATAGCAATACAAATCTTGATAAGTTTTGATTAATGGGAGGCATTTTAATGACTTATTAATAAATGATGGTTTAGTTAATTTTTATCTTATTTAGTTATTGTTATATTCATCGCATACATGGCATTATATGGCATCACATGCATAACATAGTAATATAATAAGATAAATGTGACATAGCATGGCCCGTAACTAAGTTGATCTTCATAAGCCAATATAAAGATCAAAGGTCAAATCTAGGTGATATAACAAATACAAATTGAGCCTTCAATTTGGATCTCTATCTTTTGCTATGAACCTCTTCCTTGGGCTCTCACCTTGGATCTCCATCATGGACCTTTAACTTCAATTTGCATATTGGGTCTTGATTTATGTTACATGTTGTAATTAAAGCTATTCTATTCCTATCTAATAAAATAAAATAAAATAATTACAACAAATAAAACAACTCGTAAGCTATATTTTTAAAAATTACAACCCAATAAAATAAAATCCAATCACATTGGTTCAAGGGCCATGCTATGCACCATGCATTTAACAATAAACACATATTCCAAAATAATTCAATTTACAAATTAATTAAATTATTATGTTAAAAAACAAAATGCATGACGAATCCATTTGGGGTTAAGGGACAGTGCCCTAGTAGCGATCTTGGGGCAATACCTCTTTGTAAGGTTTTGAGGGCAGTGCCCCTGAAGGTTAATGATTTACCTTAACTCTTTGAATTAGTTGTTGCCAAAACCATAAAACAATTATAATTTTCATAATCAAATTATTATTTGATTGATCTATTCAAAACATATCGTTTTTATGTTTAACATTTAAACAACCACCACCATTAACCCTAATTTACTTGTAAATCATATTATAGAATAATTAATCAATTATAAATAGATTTATTCTATATAATCTGTTTAACACTTAAACATGCTGCCCTTGACAGAAATCTGTATAATCAAAATATTCATGTTTCATAATTAAATAGAAATTGAATTTATTAGTCAAACAAAATACTTATTTGATTTCTTAAATTGTATACATAACATAAAAAATTATAATTATGTTAATTGTTTAATCACATTAAATGATTATAAACATTAATCAAATTACTGTTTAATATTATTCTCATACAGATTGTAATTAATTGTCACAAAATCAAAACTATTTGGATAAAATTTTTGAAAACTCTTTTTCAAAAATGAATCACTCAAACATAGATATATCACATATACATAGAATTAAATTAATTGAATTAAAAGTGGCTCTAATACCACTATTGGGATTCATGATTCCATACGCATAAAAAAAAAATTTGAATCACAAACCCAAACCTGGATCCAGGTAATTCGATTAATTGATTAAATCTAGGGTTTTTGTTTTCTTATCATAAACGTAGAAGAGGCAAGAAATCTGAAAGGAAGAGAGGAGGTTCATTCCAATGACATCCTACCATGAGCTTTTGATTTAGTAGTTCGGATTTGAGATGTCTCCAAAAGAATTCGTCCTCCACAAGTGTCTACACGAACAACCCTTGATTTTGAAAATAAATATTTATGTGCTAGCACCTTCTCTTGATTTCTCATAAATCAAGAATTAAAAAGAATAATGTGTTTTGTTTTCTAAAAGAGAGAAAATGAATTTGGTGGTAGAATAATGAGAGTATATAAAACCCTAAAGAATATAACATATTTATAGACATTTAAATTAGGATTTCACTTGCTAAACAACCTTTTAGTAATTTTTCATTTATTCTTATTTTATTTAAAATTAAATCATAAATAATATTCTATTTATTTAAGATAACCTTTACCTTAAATAAATAAATAATAAATAAATAAATAGTTATTTATTTCCATAGAGCTTATTTGTGCTTATTCAAAGTGCATGACACTGTAGGTTCACATGATGTTGGCAATGGGCATTAAATCTCTATTTGGGCCTACAAGTCAAAAGTGGCCTTTAGCAAGACATTATGACTACCCAAGTCATGTGAAGTTAATAATTTGACATAACCTAATATACAATGAATATTCTAGTCCCTTTATAACATGATATCTTCATTAAATATAAGGCATATATTATGTCATCTTATGGAATTCAACCATATAATTTCTTGATTCCAAGTAGACAGAGAATGATAACTCTTTATTAATTTACTTTAGCATGGCCATGCATTTTCCTCAATCTATCTTATCAAGGGGCCCATAGATATCTTACTCATATTAAATGAGGGACAAATTCCTTCTTAATTACTCACATTCCTCACGTAACTCATTTTATACCCAATAACAACCTATTTTATCATATGGTTAAAGACAATGTAAGATTACATCAAAATATAAAATAGTTATATAGAAATCCATGGTGATTTCATAGTCAAAGGACTAAGCCAATATTACTATGATGAGAATTACTTATGACAATTATCTATGTAGTATTCTCATGATGGGTCAATCCAGCACTTTATTTCTTAAATAAGTACCTATGAGTTGACTTAATATCTTATATTCATGATTAGTAAAACATAATCATCAATCAACACCATACTAGCCATAATACATTGTTATGACTAGGGATAATTTGAACAAAACTCATATTTAATCTAAGGTTTTTACTATTAAGTCACACACTTGATGACCTTAGTAAGAATTGACTATTCAAGTAATTATCATAACATAAAATGATAATGAAAAATGCCTCTTTATTAAATAAAATGATAAAGTCAAGACATAGTCATACATGATTGACCTAGTGCATATCACTAACAAACATTACATGTATCGTAGCTAAATTTAAGGAAGAATAAATCAAAGACTAAACTGCACCCTACATATTAGGGCTAATTTAAACAAAAAGTAACAAACATGTAATCAAAGCAAATTAGCTATTAATACTTAGTCAACTAGTAACCAATTTTACTAACAACTCCTCCCTTAAATTGATGTATAAACATACAGTCAGTTTAATCCTTGAACACTGTACACACTAATTTGCTCCTTTATCTTTAAGAACAATTTTAACTTTAAAGGTTTTGCCATAATGTCAACCAATTGATCCTTTGAACCACAATGCACCAACTCCACAACTCTATCATTAACTAAGTCACGAAGAAAGTAAAATCAAACATCGATATGCTTACTTCTACCATGCATAACAGGATTCTTTGAGAGTTTAGTGGTTGAGTTATTATCATAAAATATATTTCATTTACATTACTTAAGACTAAGTTTCTCAAGAAATTGCTGCTTCCACACAATTTAATAGGCACACGCAGTAGCATCAATAAACTTGATTTGTTTCAATGGTGGAAAGTGACATAACTAGTTACTTCTCAGAACTCTATACTATAGCTCTATAACTCATTTTAAAAACATACCTCGAGGTGTTTTTATGGCCATCAAGATCACCTACATAGTCACTATTTGAATAAGCAAGTAAGTTGTCATCTCCTCCATTTTTATAGAGTATTCCTAGCTCAGTTGTGCCCTTTAAGTATCAAAACATTCTCTTTATTGCTTATTAATGCAACACAATAAGAGCCTCCATAAAATGAACTATCAAGTTCACTATATACATGAGATCAGGTGTGGTGGCAGTTAAGTACATAAGACTACCCACCATTTGCATGTAAATAGTGGAATCAATTTTCATGTCTCCTTTATCTTTAGCAAGTCTACTTCAAGGAACAATAGGATTTGTTACGGTTTTGCAATGCTTCATCCTGAATCTCTCTAGTATCTCAATGGCATACTTCTTTTGGCTTATGAAAATCCTAGTTGAGCTTTGCACTACCTCTCCTCTAAGAAAATACTTCACGTAACTAAGATCAGACATGTCAAAGTCTTCTTTTATTAAATTTATGAACTTTTTGAACATTTGCTCATTGTTTCATGAGAAAATAAGGTCATCCATATACAAGCTTACTATAAGAATAACTTAATCTTCACTCTTCTTTGTGAAAAGTGTGGAATCACTCAAGTATCTCTCAAACCCCTCATTAATGAAATAGGATTCAATTTTACTGAACCAGGATCATGGGCCCAGTTTAAGCCTATATAGCACTTTCTTTAACTTATATACTTTTCTTTCTTCACCCTTCAACTTATAACCTTGTGGTTGTTCCATAAATACTTTCTTGTTGTTCTCATAGTACACAAATGCACTTTTGACATCGAGTTGGTACACTTTCCACCCTCGATTAGCTGCAAGTACAAGTATTAGTCGAATAATGTCCTAATGAGCTATAGAAGCAAATACCTCAGTGTAGTTGATGCCAGCTTGCTATGTGTATCCCTTTAATATGAGTCGAGCCTTGCATTTATCCACTTCTCCTTTCTTATTCAACTTGGTGTTGAAAACCCACTTAACACTTATCTTCTTTACTCTAGGCAATTCAGTTATTTCCTATATACCATTATTCTTAATAGCTTGAATTTCTTGATCTATAGCTTCTCTCTAAGTAAAAATTTTAATAGCTTCTTCAAATGTTATTAGATCATTTAAAAAAAGGATCAAGTTGTTACATCTTTATAACTAGTTGTTGCACTTCATTATCTTCCTTAGACAAGCCTTCAATGATTATATACTCCTCTATCAATAATGGTTCTTTTCTTCTCCTCTCTTGAATTATACTTATCACATTAGTTAGTATAGATGGGTTTGAACTATTTGCTATATTGTCTCCTTCTTCTTCTTCTTTAACTTCCTTCACATATTCTTTTCTTTCTTTTTTTTTATCTTTACATTTGAGAACATTGATGCGAGCTTCTTCACTTGTTTTTTCCTAGTTCCATTTTTCTTCCTTTTCAAAAACCACATCTCGACTTATGAAAATCTTCTTGGACACTGGATCATACATTTAAAAAGCTTTAGATTATTTGTTGACCCCTAAAAACACACACCTAAAGCTTTTATCATTAAGTTTTTCTCTTTTTACTTTAGGTATGTGAATGTGCCCTATGCACCTAAACACTTTAAAGTATTTCACCAAAGGCTTGATTCTATTCCATGGTTCCTTATGTATTTAATCTTATATTGCTAATGTGGGACACTTATTGAGCACATGTACTGCCCAATTCATCTCTTCCAGCTAGTATTCTTTTTGAACCTCCTTTGAAGTCAACATACATCACACTATATTTGTTAGGGTTTGATTTCTTCTCTATGTGACTCCATTTTATTATGGAAAGTAAGTTGTAGTGAGTTATCATCTATTCCTATTTAATTTATAATAAATATTAAACTCAAATAAGGTGAACTCCCTAGCTCATTTAGTATACAAACAATAAATATAATTTCATGTCTCCTTTTCTACCATGCTTTTGAACTTTGCAAACATGATGAATGCTTTTGACTTATTATGTAAGAGATATGTCCACATTTTATGACTATGGTCATTAATAAATGTAATTATGCACTTTTTATGGCTATTAGATTTTGTAATAATCAGACCACATATGTTTGAGTGTATAAGTTGCAGTGGTTGAGAGGCTCTCCATAAAATTTTCTTGGGAAAAGGATCACATTATTACTTCCCTATTACTCAATTAGTACATAACTTGGAGCTAGCTTTTAAGATTTGTAAGCCTTTAACCATTTTTTTTGTATGCCAATGTATGTAGCCCTTTCATGTTAAGATAACTAAATCTCAAGTTCCATAGGTTTGTTATTAAATCATCTAATGATGCTTGGAAGCAAGTTGGTCCTAAAGCATTAATAGGCATAGAAGCAAGCCATACAAATATTCAATTTTCAAACATATTTGTTTGCATAATTAGCCCTTTCATTGGATAATAGAATTTATGGACATTATATTGAATTAAAATAGCTAAAAAAATTTCTTGAAGTTGCCCAATGCTAAGCAAGTTATTTTTTAGCTACGGAATGTAAAATGCCTTAGTGATAACATGAGTTCTACCTTTAAGATATATTCTAACATTTCCTATGCTTATGATAGCCATTTTTAGTCATTTCCAAGCTTTATTGAGTGCCTAAAAGACTGATTGAGGTTAATGAAGCACTACTTGTCTTTACTTATATGATTACTACAGGCTGAGTCAAAGAACTACACATATTCGCTTTTGGAATTATGTGTCTCAATATAAGATATAAGTAACATTTCTTTATCTTTATATAGTTCAACATATTCTATATAATGGGCATAACTTACCTCTTCTCTCTTGGAAATATGTTTCTCAACATAAGACATGAGTAAAATCTCTTGATCTTTATCTCGTTAAGCACATTCTATATAATGGGCATAGCTAGGACATTTGTGTTGAAAATGAACTAACTTGTGGCATCTGTAGCACTCCATTATAGCTTTGTTAAAAGCTTAACCTCAACCCCTTCCTTTTCCTCTAAAATTTCCATGACCTCTACCTCTTTTATTGAATCTATCTTCTCTTTTTGCTCTAGATCTTTCACCTCCTATGACTTTTAAAGGCTGGTCCTCCATAACATTTTTTAAATTTTTTGAAACTTTTGTTCATGAACCCATAATAAGCTTTACAACTCATCCACTAAAAGACTATTAATATCTTTTGACTATTCTATAGAGCACATAATGTAGTTGAACCTTTTCTATAAGTGTGCATAAAGATTCTATCAACTATTTTCTCATCTTATATTTCTTGTCCTGCAATTCTCATATTGTTTCCTACCAATATCACTTTAAAGAAGTAATCATTCATTGACTCACTAGTTTTGATTTCCAAGACTTTAAATAACCTATGGAATGTCTAAAGTTGAGCTCGTTGAATTCAGATGCTCCCTTGATATTTTCTCTTTATGGAATCCCATAGATGTTTAGAGGTATCTTTCTAAATAATGGTCTTTATAATTGATTTATCAATTAAGTGGAATAGGTAATTTTTAGCTTTTAAATCCTTTAGCTTCTAATCCTCAAAGGTTTTTTTTGTTATGCAGCTATTAGTGCTTTTATGTTAGCAGACTCAGTGTAACCCTTTTTGACAATGCTCTAATACTCTTTTGATCACAATAGGTTTTCCATTAACATTGACTAGTGATTGTAATCCCCATTAAATTTAGGAATGCTTAGGAAATTATTTCCTTCAGCCATCTCTCTGTCTTTTTGTCTCTATCTCTGTCTCTCTTTATTTTCTCTGAATGTTTCACTCAAATACTCTTCGTCTTAGTATTTCATCAAACTCCCTTCCTCTAAGCATTTCACTCACTTACTACTTCTCAAGTTATGCCCTATTGTGTATTTCTAAAACTAATGATAAGACTAAAATTAGTATAGTTATTTTATTTCTTAAACTTGCCATATTCATTAACTTAAAGGAGACTTTTATAAAACCGTTACAAAACATGAATGATAATAAATGCATCCACGATTCGCACTACCTATATCACGGCTAAATTTAAGGAATAATAAATCAAAGAATAAACTACACCCTATAAATAAAGGCTTATTTGAATTGAAAATAACAAACATGTAATTAAGAAAATTAGATATTAATACTTAGTAATTAGTAACCAAGTTTCCTAATAAAACCATTTTAACCACCATAGATGTTATTCACCTTACTGTTATAATACTTAATATAGTAAGAGTAAATGATTATGACAACCAATAACTAACCTTAGACAATTCCATATATATTTTTTAGTTAGTGAAGCAGAAGTAAAATAATAAAAACAAAAACAAAAAGATAATTTCAAAGGCAAGCCAAACAAGGTTACATTCCCACTAAAGGAACATACTCACTCATTAGACCCAATTCTGCTTGTCTTCCATCATCATTATTACCAATAACATTGAAAGTAGACCTTTGACTAGTTCTCTCACCATTTCATTTACTTTGAATTTCTTTAACTGTCTCTCTAATGCAAAAGCTTTTTCTCTCGACCCACTAAATAAAGCTTTTTTTTTATTAATGGCTAATTTTTTTTATCTCCAAGCTCAGTCTAATTCTTTTCCTACTTGGGCTGCTATCTTCCTATACTAAGATTTGGTCTTAATAGACTAGGTTTTTTATGCTTTTAGAAATCTTAGGACCAGGCTCATTACTTATGAGGCTTATATGCTCTAGAGGATTTGGTATGGCTATAGTGTCTTGGACCTTGTTTTCTTTTCTTTCCTTTCCCTTATCACATGGAATTACTTATGTTAGAGAGTTATTTTACTTAAGATATAGGATTACAAATTTGGTTTTTGTTGCATCTGCATGTGGCAAAAATACTCCATCATCACCTACTGATAAGTTTGGTAAGCATGGGGAAATGTTCCTTCATGCATCCTTCAAACTTCAATGTAAGGTTGAGCCTCCTTCCCCTCTATGGGAGGTTAAGCTTCCTTCCCCTTCCTAAGTAGTTAGAATCTTGGAAAAAATTTTATTTTTAATAGTTCCACTCCTACAAAATCTAAAACTAGAGTGCAACTATCTCTTAGGAAGAGTACTAAACTAAGGATCATAGTTTTGGTTATTGTTGACTCTTTAATCTATTTCTTTTTGGGCCTTCATTATCCTATAATTATTAGTTAGGTGATCCAAAAACCATACAAGTAACAAACTAAAGGTAATCTCTTATATTGGAAATGAACCCAGTCTTCTTTCATTTCCCTTATATTCTTAAAGCCTTTAAGAAGAGGTTTAGAGATGTTTAGTTTGACATGGAGCCTTAGGACAATATTCCATTTTTCATCTATAGTCATATGTTCCTCCACTTGAACTAAGCATGCAAATATAGTATTGGAAATATTTTTAGCATTTGGTTTTGTAATTTATTTTAGAGGCAAACAAGCAATTTGAACCCAGACATTCTCATTATTAAAATCTATTTCATCTAAGGTTTAACTTGAGTTCCATTCTTTAACCACAAACATATAATGGTGAATAGAAAAGGGTATGCCATTAAGAACACTTTTTTTTTATTGTGAACAGACTCAAATTTAAGGAGAATTACATTTTCAAATTTCAGATCTTGTACTTGATAATTGTATGTAAAAAGCTATACTTGATATAGGATGAGTTTGAGCAAGTGGGATGAGTATTTTCTATCACTAGAAATCTTACCAACCAAAATAGATATTCCTTCTAGCTCATCCATTAAAGGAATGTCTTATAACACCAAAGCATATAATTGATGGCTTAGTTTGTTAATATCTTCAATAAGTCTTGAGCTTGAGTTGCTTGTTTGACTACTGGTGGTTTTATGTTGTTGGGTTGAAGAGAGAATAATTCTAGTTTCTTGTATGATAGCTTATTAGATTATGGAAATAAAGGAATGGGAAATTAAAACATCTAGGTCTTTTTATTAGGGATTTAAAATGTTTATCTTAGATGTCTTTATATTACTCTCACTTAGATTACTAATAATTAGGGTTATGCATTGAGCAGTTTGAGTAAGTTCAAAAGTTTGGAAGTGAAAACTGATCTAGTTTGGAAGTGAAAATTGATCAAATTCAAAAGGTGAATTTTAGCCATCGAACTAATGAAATCAAAAACAGAATTTTTTGGTTCCAAAATCCAAAATTTAGGGGGTTAGTTCAGATTAAGTTATCAAATTGGGCCATAAAATTAAAAGTTCAAAATGAAAATTATAACTATTTTAAATATAATAAGTCGAGCCCATTACAAAACATAGGGTCAAACTCTTTACAAAACAAAATAAATATAGAAGGCCTTTAGCTTAAAAATAAAAAAATAAAATAAAATTTTCTATTTATTTCTATTTAGAGCTCCTAAATTAGGCTATGTAAAATATACATATATCATTTAGAAAATACAATTTCATTTTCTTCAAAAGAATTTATAACTCTTTAACAATGTCTCACACTCAGTATATACTTAAAGAAAAGAGCCTACAAAAATAAAAAAAAAAGGCAAACTGCAAGTGCAATCATAGATTCACAAAATAAGATCAACCTCCAAAATAAAAAATAATAGATCAACTGAAGCATAAAAACTAGAAATATAACTAAGTTAAAAATAATGATTGAATTTCATTTACAAGCATTTAAAAGAATGATATTTACACAAATGAGGCTCATAATACAAATTTCAAGTTATTTGATGAACCCACACTTAATTTTTGGCAACAAAATGTAAACTATTTGCTACCTAAGAAATGCATAGCATTACATTCAACTAATTGTCAAATAAGTTAATGGAAGCTTTATAATTGCTATATAGAAAGAATCATATTATAGACTGCAACTAACACATGCACCAAATTATTAAGTTGCAATGCTTAAGCTTAACTAGATTCAAAATAGCCACCTGATGGTTTATATTTAAGCAATCAAAATCCTAGCATATGTTGGAAAGAGATTGAAGATGTTGCAACACAAATAAGGCACAACATGTGTCATAGCACGTACTTCGCATCACAGGCTTAAATTTTCCAGAGCATATATTTGATCATATTTAATAACCAAGAAAAAAAATGCCAACAAATGGTAATTAAACATGCTATAATAGAATAAAAATCATAGTAGGTAAATAGAAAGAAAATTATCAATTAGCAAGCAACCAACAAACAATAGAAAGTGAAAAGAAATTTAGAAAGTGTGTTACTGAGTGGTTAGTAAAATTTTTCTTAGATAGGATAGACATAACATAGAAGCATTAAGATCTAGAATTTAATATTATTTCAGGTCTAATGCCAATTAGAGGAAGGTCTGACAAGAAAGATAGATAAAGAATTAGATTCAGAGTATAACCAAAGTTAAAAAAAAAGTAAATTAAAGTAGTAAAAGAAATATGTTATTGACATTTTTCAAATGCTTTTAATTCATTAATGCTTTCTTCAATAGACACATTCTAATTTGGAGTTTTAATCCAATCTTGTACACAGATTAATGCTTCAACTAGTTTTGGAGTTAAACAACTCCTGAAGGCATCAAGCACTTATCCATTGATGTTAAAAGTATATTCTAATGGAACTGTATAAATTGGGATGACCAATATATCACGAGCCATTTTAGAAAGAACAAGGAATCTTTTTACATTTAATCTTTACTATTTTAGTAGATCAAATTTTCCATCTTCTTCCATTTTAGCACATGGCTCGGATAAATAAGAATTAAGTTCATTTTTTCTATTTCCACCCATTCCACTCTCTAATTTTTGCTTCTTAAAACAAGATTTAAATACCAAAATGGACTTCACACTTTATTACACATTAATTCCAAAAGTAAATTGGCTTCCATGAGTGAAAGAATAATCATTGGTTAGAGTAGCAAACTTATTCATAATCTTCCACTCATTGACATAATCATCATTAAATTCTTATAAAGTAGCTTAGACATTCATGAACAATTTTCCACTAATCAATTCACCATAAACAATTATCAATGAAAATTCAAGATATTTTAATTTGTGTTGTGGATCTAAAAGATTAGAAATAAAAATGAGGAAGTTCATTTTCTCTAGGTCTTCTTAGTATTTATCAAACTTAGATTTCATATTAAGTCCTATAAACCTCACAGAAAGATCATTAACATTCCTCCACTCATTCAAAATATAGAAAAGATCAGTAGTCTTAAGTAAATGTATTTGTAGTGACATAATGAGAACTCGAGATTCTCAAAGTCATTTTTATAGAAATATTGTAAAAACTTAACCAATTTATTGGCACACTGCTAGTCATAGAAGTCAAATGCATTATCACCTAGGTCTAATCTTAGTGATAATTCATTTTCTTCATTTTTTAAAAAAGTTTTTCATATATTCAAGTAGAATGCAACATAAAGTATATGGAATTCCATTAGGTAGGCACATTAAGACAGAGAGCAACCTTGGATTCAATACCGAGCAAATACAAAATTTCTTTGAATTCTCTTAATCTAGATGGTGAATTTTTAATGTATCTAACCACCTCCCTCACCCTTTTTATAGATGTGCTCAATTCCTTTAAGCCCTCATCAACTACCAAATCAAGATTATGAGCCACACACCTCATATGCACATATTTCACTTTAATGCTACTTAATCCCCCAACTCATTAATTATTTTTTTGAAAAATGACATAGTAGTGTCATTTAAAGTAGTATTATTAAGAGTGACAGTAAATATATTTTTCAAGCCCTAATCCAACATAGAGTTTTCAAGTACCTTAGTAATATATTCCCCCTTCCCATGTGAATTAACAAGCGCAAATGCAATAATTTCCTTATGAAACTTCCACTCATTGTCTATGAAATGTGCAATAATGCACATATAGTTTATTCTTTAGATAGATGTCGATGAATCTATAGTAAGACATACTCTTTGACAGTTATTTTTTTTTTAAATTTCAATTGAAGTCTTTCTTTAACAAAGATATTGAAAAGTATCCTTACTAATAGTCCACCTAGATGCCATTTTGAAATGAGGGCATGCAACATTCATGAAGTTCCTAAACCTTTCCCCTTTAACAAATCTAATAGGCAACTCATCATAGGCTATCATTTTTGCTAATGCATTTCTAATTAAGTCTTAATCAAATTTCCATATTCCTATAACTCCTAAATTAGATGCACTCTCAGTAGTATAAGCATTTGATGTAGGTTGAAAAGTTAAGAGTTTTTACTTAACTGATACAAACCCACTAGACAACCTGCTCTAGGAACTCATTCAACATGAACCCAAACCCATTATCTCAAGGAAATTTTAAATTAAGTTCCAATTTAGACATAGAGAACCTTCACTTTATGTTTAGTTAGTCCAAACAACCAAAGCTATATCAAAACTTTAACCTTTTGAACAATAACAAACAAGCAACAAAGGTTATTAAGAAGATGCCACAATCTACTATCAGAAAGATAGATTGATAAGTCACAAAGGTTGTCACATAGTTAACCACTAACTAACCATAGAGAATCTTTTTTAAATTTTATTAATCATCCATGATTGCACACCTCTAGGTTACATAAAATAAGGCCTTTATATAGGCTTAAAAAAATCCTAAATCAAACCTAATTAATGTCATAGCTAAATAAGAAAAAAAATCCTTTTTAATTAAGAAAATATAATTCTACTTAAATAAGAAAATATAATCCTAGTTAAATTTAGATTTACTTATGTAGTACATTGTAGCACACTTTTCAACATGATGATGACCGAATTGACTCAAGCCTAAAACATTGTAGCCCTTGTTATTATCTTTCAGTAGCTTCTTAAATTGCTTCATTTGGATCTATATTGAGCAAGATATTTCCCATTTACTAATGTATATTTAGTCTACCCAGTTTTTTGACAATTTAATAATATTTCATAATTTTAACTTAGGTGTAAGATCAAATTAACTCCAGATATTTTAATCAAAGTTGTAGATCTCTTTCTTAGCTTTCAAAAGCCTCTCAAATAATCTCAATCCGAGTTTTGTTGACTGAGTTATGGCCAAAATACTAAAGTATGCTACACAAAATACGAATTTATGCGAATTGCCCTTTTCTTGAATGAAAGTTGCCTTATTAGCATGAACAAATATTGAAATATTCCTCTTGGAAACTAGGATCATATCACTAATTGTTTTCTTATGTGGGGTTTTTATACATATAAGAATATGGTTCCTAAAGGATTATATCCTATATTTTTTTGATTTTGCTCCAAACTCTCTAGCACAATAAATGTATTTAGCTTTTATCACAGTATCACCTTCCTTAATTTGTTCAAAATGCTCCCAACTTGCATATCTAGTTTCAATCTGCTTCCATTTTTTTTACCAGCTTTATATTGTGATGAAGCAGTAGAACATTGTAGAACATAAGCATCAAGCAGCTCTTGTGTGGTTTGGTAAGCTTCCACCATATTGATAGGTTCACCAGTAGTAGTGGAATTGCCACTGACATCACTTGTCCATATAAATATTAAGAAAGAAGAACAATAGAAAATGAACATGTTACATATAAATTCTAACACTATATATATATATATATATATATATATATATATATATATATATATATAACACTATATATAATGTTAGTAATAATAGTAATTTATTATTGTGTAACTCTGATTTTACCCTACACACACACCCTCTCTCTCTCTCTATTAAATTTAAGTATTATATACATATATTTTTATTAAATTTATATTAACAAAAATTACAAAATATATATTAATTATAAAATATAAATTAATTTTATAAATTATAAAATTTATATTTGTAACATAAATTTACATTAATTAATATAAAATTTTAAAAATTGAAAAACATATTTTGTATAAAACTTAACATTTTTTGAAACCAAAAGATCATAAAATAATAAAATTAAAATAAAACATAATACTCAACAAGAATGAAAATAAAAAAAATAAAGTTGTCCAGAAGTTAGAAGATCACAAAATAATCACAAAACAAAGAAGAACACCACTAATAATTGAACTATTTACCAATTTTTATAGAAATATACATTTGTTCTCTCTTTCCACCAAAGATTGAAGGGTGACTGGTCACAAAATGATTAGATCCTTCAATTTATGGCTTCCACCTTAATAGAAAATGTGATTGAATTCACAGATCTGCACATGCAAATACATTAAAGAAAAAAATTAACTCTTTTGCATATCAAAACAAAATCCCTTTGAAAAGTCATAAACTTATACTAAAAAATACAACAAATCTTATAGATATGAGAAGATTATATACCTTTTTTGGTCAACCTTTAACTATTTCACAAGAAAGAAAGAAATATATAAAATAAACTCAAGGAAAACTAGTCTCTATTTTAGAAACAATGAAGTTAGGTTATTTCTGTAAAGACTTTGATTTGTGATAATAATAATATGTGTAGAAAGTAAGGCTACAAGGATTTTTCCATTTTAAATGAAGGATTAAAATTTCTAAAAATAACAAAGGAGATGAGAGGACAGAAGAAAGGAATTTGAAGCATAGACTGACCGAGGGTGACAAAGAGTTATCTATTAGGTTTCGTGATTCAAAAATGTAGCGAAAATTAAAACATTTAATCACAAATCCTAACCCAAATCTAAGTAATTTGATGAATTGATTTAAAACTAGGGTTTTCAAATCTTACCACAAACACAGAAGAAGCAAGATTTCTGGAAGGTAGAGAGGAGGTTCACTCCGGTGACACCTTACCTTGAGCTTTTGATTTTGGTAGTTCAGATCAAGATGTCTTCAAAAGAATCCATCCTCCATAAGCGTCCACACGAACAACCCTTAATTAAAATGAAAAGTTTGTGTGCTAGCACTTCTCGTGATTTCTCACAAATCAAGAACAAAAAAATTATGTGTTTTAGTTTTTCTAAGAGGAGAAAATTGAATTTTGGTAGCTAATGATTGAGTTAGTGAAACCCTAGGGAATATAATATATTTATAGATCTCTAATTACGGTTTCACTTACCAAAATAACTTTTTAGTAATTTCTCAATTATTATTGTTCTGATTTTATTTAAAATTAAATCAAAAATTATATTCTATTTATTTAAGATAACCTTTACCTTAAATAAATAAATAAGTAAAGTATTTATTTATTTCCACAAAGCATATTTGGGCTTCTCAAACCCATATCCATTTTTGGGTCTGTTCTAAGTGTATGACCTTATAGGTTCATATGACATTGGCAATGGGTCTTAAATCTCTATTTAGGCCTATAAGTCATAAGTGGCCTCTAGCAAGACATTATGACTACACAAGTCATGTGAAGCCAATATGACATAACCTAATTTATAATAAATATTGTAATCCCTTTGTCACATGATATCTTGATTGAATATAAGGCATAGTTTCTGTCATCCTTATATAAATCAATCATATTATTTCTTGACTCTAAGTAGATTGAGAATGATAACTCTTTATCAATTCAATTTAGCATGACCATGCATTTTCCTCAGTCTATCTTATGAAGGGGCCCATAGATATCTTACTTAGATTAAATGAGGGATAAATTCCTTCTCAATCACTCACATTCCTCATATAACTCATTTCATATCCAACAACAATCTATTTAATCATCCTGTTAAACACAATGTTAGATTGTGTCAAAATATATAATAGCTATGTAGAAATCCACGATGATTTCAAGGTCAAAGGACTAAATTAATATTATTATGATGAGAATTACTTATGATAATTATCTATATAGTATTCTCATGATGGGTCAATCCAGTACATTATTTCCCAAATAAGTACCTATGAGTTGACTTAATATCTCATATTCATGATTAGTAAAATATAATCATCAATCAACATCATACTATCCATAACATATTATTATAACTAGGGATAATTTGAATAGAACTCATATTTAATCTAAGGGTTTTACTATCAAGTCACATTCTTGATGACCTTAGTAAGAATTGATTATTCAAGTAATTATTATAACACAAAATGATAATGAAAAATGTCTCTTTATTAAATAAAATGATAAAGTCAAAACATGGTCATACATGATTGACCTAGTGCATATCACTAACTTTATCTCCTTATTAGCTAATGAAAGAAAAAGTGAAGAACATAAAAAAAGTGGACAGATTTTAGAGAAGAGAACAAAAATATATGAAACTAGGTTAAAAATGGGCTTGAGAGTAGAAAGTAATGCTTATATATCTAGGGTTACGATTAGGGTTTTATTATTATTAATAAGGCATTAAAATATTTCTATGTGTGGATATAATTTTACAAATTCAAGCGGTTTGAGTGGAGAATAACTTCACTTAAATCGCAAACCAAAATCTAATATTGTACCCATCCCTTAACTGAATTGTGCCCCCTTCCATTTCAACTGAGTCGTTCTTCTTCTTAAGGTTGGGTTCGAGTCAGCATTTCATATTTTGATGAGATTTATTAAGGACTTAACTAAAAGAGAGAATAAGAGTCTAGACGATGGGGTTTAGCGCGCGTCCAAGATTTTAGTAACCGCGACACTGTTTAGGCTCAGGGCCTTAGAGAACACACTAACCACTGTCACAAAGACATGGCATAGAGATGAGGAGTCACCACCCAGGGTAATAACTAGGATAATTTGATTGGTGGTACTCAATTCTCTAAAAGAAAATTAACACCAAAACCAGGAGATTCTGGATACGAAATACTGACTTCTCTTAGTCTCGTGTTCATTTAGAATAATTTTATAAATAATTATTTCATCCTCTAATTACATGCAATTTTATTAAACCCTAATTAACATCCATCTACCCAAAAAGGCAACAAGTCAATAAAATTACAAGTAAAAAATGCACCCAAGATCGTGTTGTCCCTAAGTCTAAAATATGTTAATTTTATT
This sequence comes from Mallotus nudiflorus, assembly GCA_947683625.1. Lineage (NCBI taxonomy): Eukaryota > Viridiplantae > Streptophyta > Magnoliopsida > Malpighiales > Euphorbiaceae > Mallotus > Mallotus nudiflorus. The sequence goes on from CANTUR010000142.1 coordinate 1,751,496, forward strand.
AAAAAGTTAGCTAAATCTACATTTTATTTACAAACAAAATGGAATAAAAGTGGGCCTACATTTTTATTAATTAGTGAGCCTAAATCTATTTTTTAGTCTTTCTAAGACATGGGCTTAAGTTTATTTAATTTTAAAGAAAAAAAATTAAATTAGTTGGCCAAAGTCTAACTTGGTTTTATTTTAAGTGAAATGTGGGCCTAGGTTTATTTATTTTCAAAGAAATAAATTTAAGTGGACTGAGCCAAGTCTAGATAAGTTTTAATTAATTAAGTGGGCCTAAAATCTAATTAACCTAATGGGCCTATGTTGATTTTAATTATTTAAAATTCTAAACCATTTTTAAGCCTATTTATTTAGTGGGTTAGACCTAAACGTGGGCTTGGGGCCTAAAAGACATAAAAACATAAAAAAAACAAGTCCAAAATAAATAAAACACAAAAAATAGATCAAACAAACATTATAGTGATTTTCTAAAAAAATCCTAAATTAATTACATGCAAACCCTAATTTAAGTTACTGCCACTATTGATTTTAATTGATTTTTTTACCCAATTGAAACTAATTACTAATCAATTTGAAAATACAGAAACTTAAGTCTTAAAAATGAATGCTGTGCATATGCCCTTTTTCGGCCCCTCAGATTAGGATTTTCGCTATTGAAATTGACTCAGTGTTGATTTGATTATGGACTGAGACTAAAAATTGTTGTATCGTCTTCCTCAAATGAACTGCAAAAATTAGGGTTTTTGAAAATCAAAGCTTTTTTCCATCTATCAAAAAAAAATCCTCTCGCCCCTCTCTAGCTAAAAAAACCTCTAGCCAAAAAACCTATTCACAGCACGCATGCAGACTCTGTGCATACTAAACTTCCTTCAAAGGAGGAACAGACTTATCTGATCAGATCAGATAGTGTTTGTTTTTATTTCAAAAAAATATCTTCTGCGTTTCTTTTATAAAAAACCTTATCAAATAAAAATTTGAATTTTTCAACCAATCAAAACATTGAAAAAATTGATAAAAATAAGGAAAAATATGCAAAAAAAATCAAAAAATAAAATTATTGCACATTGGTACTATGCAATGCCTACCGTCATTATGTAATGTCGATCCTAATATATATATATATAAACTTTTAATTACCAAAAGACCCCTAAAAAAAGGACTCATTCGCAATCAAATCCTAAAAAATGTTGTAATTTAGTCCCTGAAGTCCAGAAAATCAACAACCAAGTTCAATTTTTTGAATAAATTTCATCATAGGGGCTTATGTTGCAATTATGCACAATTGCATCCTAAAATTGGGTGCTTACAGTTGCCCCCCTTTGTCACTGTTTGCTTGACAAATTGCGACAAAGCAATAGAAGCACACAATTTTGAAAGAAAGAAGTTAGGATACTTGATTGTATCCTAAGTGATGGATTGATGCTCAAATTGTTGAGCAAGGTGTAGTAGTTGATAAGTCGCTCTATATTTCCTGTGGAACGTCTAGTGGGCTTTATGCAAATGTGTTTCACTATATTCCCTATGGGACGTTTAGTGATGATAAGTTGAAAACTTGTTATAGTTCCTGTGGAACATTTAGCAATGATGAATTTCATTATATTCCCTATGGGACATCTAACGATGTACACTATATTCCCTGTGGGACGTCTAGTGTAGATGAATTAAAATAAATTACATCATACTCGGTTGTATGGTGCCGATTATACTCGATCGTATAATCAATTGAGGATACATTGCACTCAATCGTACAATGCCGACTACACTCAGTCGTATAGTCTTGAATTGAAAAAATTACATCATACTCGGTCGTATGATGCCAATTATACTCGGTCATATAATCGATTGAGGATACATTGCACTCGGTCGTACAATGCCGACACTTAGTTGTATAGTCTTGAATTGAAATATCGTTATATTCCTTATGGGACGTCTAATGATGCACACTATATTCCCTATGGGACGTTTAGTGTAATTGAATTAAAAACTTACTATAGTTCCTGTGGAATGTCTAGTAATGAGGAATTTGAAAATTTATGTCATAACTGCTATGCAGTACATAACATAATGATTTGAAATTCATATCATAGCTACTGTGTAGCCTATGAAACTTTTGATTGAAATCATGCATGTAAAATGCAAAAAATGAGTTCTGTAATCTTGTTTTGTATTTTGTATTTGACAAAAAATTTAGAATCATAGATTGATTATGCAGTCTTAATAATTTAATGAATTATTAATTTGATGAATGTCATTATTTAATTAAGAATGTATTCCTAATCCGAATGCAATAATGGACTAAATTGCAAGAAAGAAAATATAGATAAAACGTAAGTAAATTGAAAGGGTCAAAATGGATATTCTCCATTTTATATATTCTTTCCCTTTTGTCGATCACTTCACTTCTCTTCCTATTCTTTTTCTTCTTTTTTTTTTCAATTGATCTTGATTTTTCTTTTCTTGATTTCTTCACCATTTATTGTCCGATTTGTAAACTGTCTGATCCTATGGCCTCCTTGTCATGCAAACAACATGAGGGAGTTGAGACTTCAGAATGTCAGAGGATTCTGCCTCTTTGTTTTCCCCAGAATAATATGGGACTTTGAGAAGACTCAACTATCTTTCCCTTGACTCATTTACATACCCACAGGTGCAGAGATGTGGGTAAAGAGGTAACTTTTCTTGCTTCTATTTATTTCTGCAAAAATATTACCTATATAATCAGTAATTAGAGTTAGTTGCAGAGTAGAAATTGACATTGACATGTACATTAGTCAAAATTTAATATGAAAATGCATGATAAATTGAAATTAACTCTGAAAATATGAAATTTGACTCCCGGGTTGTCAGAATGGAGGATCAGACGTTTGGAATTCTGGTCAAAATTCCAAATTTCCAATTAACAGGGTTAATGCTGATTGACATAGTAGATTGCTGGTCGGCAATCTACATTGCCAATTAAAATTTTTTTTTTAAAGGCAATTAATTAATTAATTAATTAACTAATCAAATCCTTTAATTTAAATTCTTTGATTAATTAATTATTCTTTTAATTAATTAATTATTATTTTCTTTTCTGAAATTGAAATAGCATCCGATGAAGTTCACGGGTTGTTTCAATCTAGCCTGAGAATTGTTTCATGGACTGCCAGAGCAGGTGACACATATGATTTGGGCTTCTGGATTTAGGCATTTCATCGTTGAACTTCTGACTGTTTGAGGCCGTTCTGACCATTATTCTTTATTTTCTTTGATCGAGCGATGGATGGATACTACCCTCACTTTTCATACTCATATGGGTGAGCTGACCATTTCACCTATGAGCTTCTCTACTATCACCAAGATTGCCTTTAGAGGATCCCCAGTTCCATTTGACATCAACTATTACAGTCTTCTAAAGCATGCACAGAGTCAGTACGTGCAAGATTTGATCGGGTTCACCCCAGCATGGAAGAATCGAAAGAATGTTCTTCTTTCATCATTAGTTTAGGGATTTAGATGCCTTCCTACTTCGACTCCTCATCAGATTATTCATAAGGCAAGGTGTTTCCTCTTGATATTATTACGCATGACCCTCTTTTGTGAGACTGGTCATGAGGTCAGTATCACTCTATTGGGTCCTCTTCATGGCTTGGATTGAGTTGTCACATTAGAATGGGGATCTATTACACTCGCTTATATTTATTACAGACTGGACACTATCTGTAGAGGTACTGTCATGATGTGTGGCTTTTGGCACGTCTTGCATGTATGTTCTCCTTCATTGCCTTTTTTTTTCTGATATGTTATCTTTTTTTCTAGATATGGAGCATAGAGATCAGGCTAATTCGAGGCTTTAACGCTATCAGTTCTAATAGGACCTTTCCTTTGATGATGAGATGAGGTTTTTCTCACCTTGCTAGCAATAGGAACACTTTGCAGACATACCGTGATCAGTTGAACACTGTCGAGTGGCACTTGGTAAGGAAAAAGAAAAATAATTAGTGTGTTATAGTGTAATAGAGATTAGACTTAATTTACATAAATTGCAGATAAACTCTGATTGGTTGGAGGGTACTGAAGACATCTAGCAATATGATTTCATGGTGGCTGCAGCCTGCTTGGAGCCTATAAGGATCCTTCTCTCTGGTTATGGCTGTTTGATATGGTATCTAGGGGAGCGAGTGTATTGCTAGTCTGCTGGCCCTTCTTGACATCGCAATCCATATGATGTCCCCTCCTCTATGCTTCGTAGCTTGCATCTTACAGGTTTAGAGCTGAGAGATGCACTACAGGGATACGCTACCTCAGATTTCCTTGAGCGTTCTTAACATTATCAGCAGTTTATTCATGAGAGGCTCCTGGAGCATGTTCCTATTGATGATGATGAGGTAATTTCTCATTATTTCAGCTTCTATTTCTAGAACCTATGACTCACTCCTTCTCTTTACAATTTGAGGAGGTTTGCTCTCTTATTGATGCTTATGAGGAGACTGAGATTGCTCCAGAGACTGAGATTTCTCCAAATATTGAGAGCCCTGAGCCCAGACCTGAGCTCAGACCTAATCCTGTTCATCATGCTCAGCACGTTGGGTCTAGTAGCGATGGGGCCTTTAACGATGCTACGCTTAGTGATGTCTCTCTTCCAGACAAGTCTATGTTCTACTGGGCTCCCACTGTTCAGGCTCCAGTTGAGCAGCAGATGCAGTTTGGTGATGCTCAGCTTCCTAGCTTTTATCCACCATATGCTTCTCATGTGAGTTTATTTTCATTATTTCTTAGATAAATATGTACACTTGACATTGATAGTAACAAAATTTTACAAAACAGATTCCTTGAACACATGTAGAGTATTTATATGGACTTGCCTCGTCTCAGAGATTATTTATGTTGCAGGGTACAGACAGTTGGCGAGTAAGCGCCCTCACTGAGACAATGCAAATGTATGCATGTAATGCATATGATATGGTTTTTTTGTGTATGCAAAGCTATTCCAGCGGTCTAGAGCATGAGAATGAGATGCTTCATCGGCAGTTTGCAGACTTGGGCTTTGATCCATATAGTGCTGGGACTTCATCTGCTAGATTTCCAAACACTCATCATCCTGATGACCCTACCAGAGGATGGAGCCCATGGCCTGATTCCAGAGCATGAGATGAGTGATTTAGAGTTTCTGTATTCCTGACTTTCTACATGCCTGTGTCTAACTGATCTTTATTATATTGCTGTTTTTATTCTTGTACTGTCTCGAACACTGTTAGATAGAACTGAAATAGTGTTTGCACCTTAATGGATTTTTTTTTACATAAGCCGCTCTTTTGGGTTTTCAACTTAGCGAGCTTGCCCTAACTTTTTCCTAAGCCGCCCTTTCGGGTTTTCAACTTAATGGACCTTTTTTTTTTAAAAATAACTAATTAAAAAAGATAGTTAATGAACATTATCTTTTTAATTAATTATCCATTTATCTTAATCCTTTTTCAAGATAGATAATATTGGATAGATAAACAAATAAAAGAATGGATTATCTTCCTAATTATCTATTTATCCTAATCATTCTCAGATTCTATCACTTTATCCACATCTTTCTTTGCTAGCATAATCCTTTTCCCACATGAACTCATCTTCTTTCCCTATATAAGACCATATAAGGGGCATTTTCCTTCATTCTCTATACCCTCATCATGACTCAAGCATCTCTTCAAACAATGAAGAAATTTCTTAAAACTCTCACTGGTGATGACTGGAATAAGCTTTAACCTTTCCATATCAAATCCTTAAAATCTCTTTAGCATCTGACTATCAATAACACTCTCCTACATGTTGCTTCTACCTTCTGGGATGTCAAGGACCATGTATTCAGATTTAATGGGCAAGACCTCTATCCAATGATTGAAGAGTTTACTGCTATTCTAGGATGCACATTAGACTCGACTGCTATGATAGCCCTTCCTGATTTGGAGATGCAATTTCCTAGCAGATTGGTTACATTCTTTGATTTGCTTCCAACTGATATTTACATGTATATGTATAACCCTGGGACCATCAATCTTATTTCTCTGATCATCGTCTGTAGGACTCGGGACAAAAACACTGCTTCTTGGACTAGAACAGTTGCTTTCTGCTTATATGCTCAAATTTTGCTAGTTTCTCACCATGGTGGTGCTGATACGTGCATTGTCAATATTTTGGAACAAGTAGAGCTTAGAACTAATCCTATGCCAGTTATCCCTACTAAGACCATCATTGGGCTCGATAGTTTCAAGACTCATAATCGTTTCTCAAGCAGTTTACTTCTTCTTCAGGTGTGCAACCAAAAATTTTATATATATATATATATATATATATATATATATATATATATATATATATATATATATATATATATATATATACATATATAGATTTATTTTGCCCTAATTTTTGCCTAAGCCACCCTTTCAGGTTTTCAGCTTAGTGGGCTTTTATTTTATTATTCTTATATCATTTTTTTTAAGATTTGGTTACAGGAAAAGCTGAGCTTGATTAATGTACCTCTGAACCCTTTGACTTATTAACCTCATCAGCTACAATCTCCTCCTTTGAGAATGAAGGACAAATTTTTGATAGACCAATGGATTTGAAGAAGATTCCAGATGCTAAGATTACATATGTCTGCCCTAGGTGGAGATTGAAGTTCATCACTGTTGAGCTATATGAGCACTGTGTTCCTATTCCCGGGTTGCACTTCTCTACATTTTTTACCCTTTTATGCCTTTATCATCAATATGGTCGCCCTCAGTTCATCATTACTGTTCTGACTGACTTTAAAGGCTTTCTTTTGAGACAAGATTCTTTGGATAAGATTAGGAGCTTATGGCCTTATAAAGCCCTTGAACGAAACATACACTTGGATACTGATGTTACTACTGATGATGATTACAAAACTTATGTTATTATCCAAAAGACATAACCACCAGGATTTACGAGGTACAAGAGAACTCAAGCTTTGTATGATGGGTCATAAAGGAAGAAACAAAGACATCACTAGATACAATGGTCTCATAGAGCTAGTTTTAGGCTTTCTTATGTTTTGTTATCCCTTCAAGTACTTATGCTTTATAATAAAGAAGGATATGCAAAGTTTAACAAAACTTTAATTTTAATTTCATTCATTAATTAGGGCTAAAATGAGTACATTTAATACACCATATGACATAACTCCTGTTATCAGCTAGTCCTCACAGATTTTCTAACTGAATATTTTTTGCTCACACTTTATTTCCCTAATTTTTGCCTGACTAGCCCTTTACGGGTTTTCTAATCAGTGGGACCATTATTTTTATTTATTTCCCTAACTTTTGCCTATCAGCCCTTTGTGGGTTTTCTGAATAGCAGGAAAGTCCTAACTTTTTCCTGACTATCCTTTTCAGGTTTTCCAGCGAGCGGACTTTATTTTCTTTATTCTACTTTTATTCATATTTTTTACAGGTAGTACTTCTTGAGGCGATCCAGATTTATAGGTTTCATAAACTCATTCCCTTCAAGATCTGATATCTTAGCAGCTCCTTTAGGTAAGACCGATTTGACCAAGTACGGTCCTTCCCAATTCCATCTAAATTTACCTCTCAGATCGAACACCATGACTTTAGACTGTTTTAGCACCATATCTTCAACTTTGATCTTCCCAGGCTTAACCTTCTTGTTGAACACCCTTGCTATCCTTTTTTGATATTTGAGTGTGGAATAAAGCATCCATCCTTTTCTCATCTAGAGATATTAGATAATCATATCTTTTTTGTGCCCATTCATTCTTATTTACTTTAGCTTCCATGACTACTCTGAAAGATTTAATCTTAGTTTCTATGGGTAGAACTGCTTCACAACCATATACCAATGAGAATAGTATTTGGCCTGTGGCAGTTTGAGCTGTAGTCTTATATCCCCATAAGGCAAATGGAAGATATTCAGACCAATCCTTGTAGGTTTTAACCATCTTAGCAAGGATTTTCTTGACATTTTTATTAGCTGCTTCCATTGCTCCATTAGCTTGAGCGCGATAAAGTGAGGATTTATGGTGCTTAATCCAATACTTTTATAACAACTCTGCTGTTTCTGCTTGAAATTGAACCTCGTTATATGTCACAACATGATGTGGGACCCCATATCTGCAAATAAGGCTCCTCATTATCCCATCTGTTTTGCTTTCAGAGTATTGAAAGATTCTACCTCTACCCATCTCAAAAAATAATCGATTGCCACCACTTTGTATTTATGCCCATTTGATGTTATTAGTCTTATTTCTCCTATGATATCAATTCCCCATGCTACAAAGGGCAAAGGGGATTATAAACTATTTAGCATTGTTGGAGGCATGTGGCTAAGATTCGTGTGGATTTGACATTGATGGCATTGTCTTACCATCCTGATACAATCCTTTTCCATAGTCATCTAGTAATACCCTTGTCTGAGTATCTTATTTCCTAGAACCATCCCGTTCATATGAGAACTGCAAGCCCTTGTATGAATCTCTTGCATCACCTCTTCAGCTTCATCCTTTTTGAGACACCCGAGCTGCATCCTGTTCGGCATTCTTTTGTATAATACCCCATCATGACTTGCGTAGTTATGTGCAAGAACATGAAGAGCATATCTTTCTTTTGAGGTCGCTTTATCTGGATAAATTCCCTTTTTAATGAACCTCTGGACATCATAAAACCAAGGTTTTCTTCGGGCCCCATTTGAACATTCATAATCTGCTCACCCCCATAACACGGTGCTTTAGATTTCATGATCACTAAAAGTTTCATAGCCAACCCAATTACACCATCCCATATTGAAGAAAGTGTTGCAAGTGCATCTGCCATCTGATTGTCGTCTCTAGATAGATGGATAAAGAGATATTTGATGAAATTCTTCATTAAGGCTTTCAAATAGCAAATATAAGGCTTCAGATTTTCCTCTTTTACCTCCTATTCTTCATTAGCCTGATTGATGACTAGCATTGAATCTCCATAAACCAATAAATCTTTCGCTCCAGCTGCCACAACCACCTTAGTCCCACAGATACATGCTTCATAGTCGGCCATATTGTTTGTGACCTTGAAATCCAATTTCTTTTCCATTGGTATGGTTTCTCCTTTTAGTGTAACAAGAATCACTCCTAATCTAGCTCCTTTGTTGTTTACAGCTCCGTCAAAGTAAAGTTTCCACTCCTAGTGCTCTATAACTACTAAATTCTTATCTGGAAACTCTAAATTCCACTACTCTTCACCTTTGATAGCATTCTGAGCTAAGAATTCTACTATTGCTCTTCCCTTGATTACCTTTTTAGTAATGTACTCTATATCAAATTCAGTTAAGAGTACCAACCATCGAGACATTTTTCTATTTAAAGCTGATGCTTGAAACAGATACCCTAGAGGGTCTATTCTTAAAACAGCTTGAACCTTGTAAGATTGAAGATAATGCCTCAATTTTCTCATAGCCCAAATCATGATCAAACATTTCTTTTCTAATAAATCATATTTTTCCTTGTACGATAGAAACTTCTTGCTCAAGTAGTACATTGCGTGCTCTATTCCATCTGATCCTTATTATGCTAACATTGCCCCCATTGCATCCTCTTATAAAGCTAAGTACAAAACCAATGGCTTACCCTGTCTAGGTGGTTTCAGAACAGGTGGATTAACAATATGCTCCTTGATCTTATCGAAAGCTTTCTGACAATCATCATTTCACTTAATCGGCTGATCTTTCCTTAAGAGCTTAAAGATAGGATCACAGATGTTAGTGAGTTTTGCAATAAACCTACTAATATACTGCAACCTGCCAAGGAATCCTCTTACTTCTTTTTCTGTCTTTGGTGTCGGCATTTCCTGGGTGGCTTTCACTTTATTTGGATCCACTTTAATTCCTCGACTGCTCACTATATGCCCTAACAGCTTCCCTGAAGTAACCCTAAAAATGCACTTCTTCGGGTTAAGTCTTAAGTTGTACCTCTTGATTCAGGCTAAGAACTTGTCTAAGGCCTCAAATTTTCCTCCTCTCATCTCTGATTTGACCATCATGTCATCCACATACACTTCAACCTCCTTATGTATCATATCATGGAAAAGTGCAGTAGTGGCTCTTTGGTAAGTTGCACCTGCATTCTTCAGTCCGAAAGGCATCACCTTGTAATAATAGGTCCCCCATTATGTGATGAAAGCTCTCTTAATCTTATCTATGACTGACATCATGATCTGGTTGTACCCGAAAAATCCATCCATAAAAGAATACATTGCACTTGTTGCAGCGCTATCCACTATTACATCAATGTGAGGTAACGGGAAGTCATTTTTTGGACAGGCTTTGTTCATATCCCTAAAATCTACACACATTCATACTTTGCCATCCTTCTTAGGAACAGGTACTATGTTTACTAGCCATTGAGGGTAGTCTACTACTTCTAGGAAGTTAGCCTATATTTGCTTGGAAATTTCCTCCCTTATCTTTTCTGTCCATTTTGGTCTTAATCTGCGCAATTTCTATTTAACTGGCTTGGTTTTTGGATGAGTCAGAATGTGATGCTCTGCTATTTCTCTATCCACACTTGGCATGTCTTTATAAGTCCAAGCGAATACTACCTTTCTTTTTGTTAATATTCCCTCAAAAATTTTTCTCTCTTCAGGAGTTACATCATGCGATATAGAAATGTTCTTTGGATTATCATTTGTGCCCATATTAAATGAATCAAATTGAATTGAATTAAAGTCAAACATGTATGACTGATCAAAATCATAATGCATAGAACTATCAAGATGCACATCATATAAGTAAGCAAAACTAGCATTCATATCATTGACCATAGGAAAAACATCTTCATCCGTATAAAGACCAGATGTTATTACATCAGTTTCTTCATAAAAAACATTAATGAAACTATCACTAATGACAATAGCTAAGTCTTGGGGTGGTTCCTCCTCAGGTGGCAGACACAACAGCTCCTCAATAGCATCATCACCCATCCTTTTAGTTACTTGCTTCATGACTTCCTCTTTGTTGCTGGCCACTAGGCTTTCTACAATCTATTCCTTGAAGATCTCAAACCCAAGGACATCTTTTCTAGCCACATTAACAGATTCTTTGGTGCCCAGATAATACTTGCCTTCCCTTGGCTTGATGAAATTTTCACTTAGTGGTCCAATCCTTCCCAAGGGCTTATTTCTTTTTGCTTTCTCCTTGTTCTTTGCTCTTCTACTAGTCGATCTTACCTCAGTATATCCCAAAACCTTCGTATGGTCCTGGGTTTTAATGTTTGGGGGCTTAGGGTTTCCTTGTTCATTCTTCTCGAGCCCCTGTCCAGGTCAATAATTCATGCTTTCCATCATTTTTACAACCCTAGGATCCATCTCATCAAATATTCCAACAACTTGGAAACTAGGCGGAACACACACTTGCTTCTATTTATCAAGCATGGCTGCCACAGCTACATTAGTTCCAGCTTCTATTGTCATGACATCTCCTTAATGAGGGAATTTTATTTTCTAGTGCACTGTTGAAGGTACTCCTCCCAGGGCATGAAACCATGGTCTTCCCAATAGCAGGGCATAGGTAATAGGGATGTCTAATATAGTAAATTCAACAGTAGACTCTATGGGCCCTGTTTTGACCAAAGCCTGAAATGTTCCCTTCACATTCCTAGTACTGTCATCGTAAGCTCTGATTATGAGGTTTGAAGCCGTCAAGTCATCTACTTTCAGCCCTAGATTAGGCAGGATCTTTACCGGGCATACATTTATAGCTGAACCATCATCCACCATCACAAAGTTGGTTCTTTTCCCTTTTACTTCAGCTGGGATAAATAATGCCTTGTTATGATTTCTTCCCTCCAAAGGCAAGTCATCATCTGAGAATGTTATTAGCCCATGTTTCTTTTCTGTCACCTTTTCTACCATAGCCTCAGGTGTAGCTACCGTTTTAATGCTCATGTTCAACAAAGCTTTAACTAGAGCCCTTCTGTGGCTGCCTGAATGTATCAGTAATTCCCATATGCTCACACTCACTTTAGAATGTTGGCACTAGAATAAAATGGAAGCATAACAGAGTCTAGATCAAAGGTGTGGGAGCATTTCAAGAAAATCAAAGATGAGGTAGGAGTTGTGGTAAGATAAAAGTGCATTTATTATTTTAAAACTTATGGATGCCATTCTAAATGACATCATACATCTACACTTCAAAATCATGTGCTTAATTGTTAGAAATTCCCTCATGTTAAAGATAATAGACAATCCCTCTTGACACTATAACCTGCACCTATTGTGGAAGCTAATAATAATATTAAAAATGTTGGCACTTTAGGTACTTAGAAGTTTGATTAAAATCAATTAGAAAATCACTTGTAAATATGCTGACTATAGATCAACTTGCTTTTAAATTTGTTGAGGCGAAGGATTTAAAATGTTTTTAAATATTGCATGTCCTAGGTTTAAGTTGCCTTCAAGATGGACATTAAGTAGAGACTACTTCTCTATGTCTTTGAGTGAGAGACAATCTCTTAAGATAAATTTTAGAATTATTGTCAATGAGTTCATTTAACCACTAATGCTTGGACTTCAATTTAGTGCATTAATTACATGTGCATCACTGCACACTTTATTGATTATTAGTAAAAGCTCTATAAGAAAATAATTTCTTTTATGCCTGTCACTTCTCACAAAGGTGCATACATAGAACTAAGGCACTTGAAAATTGCATTATTGAGTGGGGTTTGAAATATTTTTTCTATGTGACTGTTGACAACGCATCATCAAATGACATAGTAATAGGTTATTTTAAAAAGAAAATATTGAGTTAAGGTACTTCTGCTGTTAGATATAAACACTTACACATGAGATGCATTACACTTGTTTCAAATTTAATTGTTTAAGATGGTTTGAAAGATGTTAGCAATTCTTCAAAAAACATTAGAGAAGTCCTTAGGTATATTCGAAACTAAGTTATTAGGTACATTGGACACTCACCATCTAGGTTGACAAAATTCAAAGAAATCTTTAAACTTGTTGGCAATGATTATAAAACATTCTTGTCCCTTACTATTCTTATTAGATGGAATTCCACTTATATCATGTTGAAAACTACTTGCATCTATGAAAAGGCCTTTGACAAATGTGATGAAACAGATTATTCTTTTCATTCTAACTTGGGCAATGATATGCCTAATTACTTTGATTGGGTTTCTATTTCAAAATTGGTTAATTTGATACAACATTTCTATAATATGACTTTGAGAATCTCTAGTTCTCTATATGTGACATCAAACACATTCTTCTCTAAAACTTCTGAACTATGTTTCCTCCTTTAAAAATTGGATTAAATCTGATGATGTTTCTTTTAGATAAATGGTTGTTTTTATGAAATCAAAATTTGACAAATACTGGGGGATGTTAAAAAGATTAATAGTCTTATCTTCTTGTTAATGTGTTGGATCTAAGATATAAACTTGAGTATATCTCTTTCTAATTAAGTCAAATTTATAAAGATCTTCTTGGTTCTAGCTTATGTGACTCTATCAAAAGCAATATGTTTGAGTTATTTCTTGATTATATTAGAACATATGGTCAGTCTAATAATCAGCCTAAAACAATCCCCTCTACTAATTTAAGCCAATCTCAATGTGTTTCTATTTTAACTAACTTTCAAAAATATTCATTGGTGGAAAGAGAGATTCAAAAAATATAAGTCATATATTGGATTGGGTGAAAGCAAGAAATTTGATCTTGATTTATATTTGAGTGAGTCAGTTATAGAATAGGAGGGAGAGTTTGATATCTTGAGGTGGTGGAAGCTCAATTTAGAAAGATTCCATGTGCTTTCTCGAATGGCTCGAGATATTCTAATTGTTCCTATATCCACAGTTGCTTCAAAATTTGCTTTCAGCACTAATGAAAAAATTCGAGATGTATTTAGGAGTTCTCTTACTCTAAAAATTATTAAAGCTCTTATATATTCACAAAGTTGACTGAAATTGGGTAGATATTAATCTATTAATGAGGCAGTTGATGAATTAGAGAGCTTTGAAAAAAGCAAGTATTTTGGTGTATTGTTTTAAAACTTTAGCTATTTTGTTTTTTTTTGGTCTTTTTTTTCTTTGACATATCTCCTACCTGTTGGTTATTCTTGCATATTTAGTAATATTTTTCATTCATTTTTTTAACTGTTATTCTGATATTGTACTCAAGTTTACTGTACTATTAATTGCATTGGTTTTATTATTTTAGGTAATGATAAAGCTTCCTATTTGTGCAAAACTATAAGCGTATGGTGTCAGACAAGTAGCAAAAAATTTGTTCCCTCAAAGACTAGTTCTAATCACCTTTTAACCTAATTTTTATTGTTTGAGGCTTTCAAATTTAGAAAAGAGGAAGTAAATTAAATAACAAATAAATGAGTTTATAAAATAAAAGTAAATTCTAAAACAAAGGAATAAACAAATAATGAACACAATGATTAAGAATTGAATTTCTTTCACAATCCTTAGTTTCATTATAATTAATGAGTCTATTATTCTTGCAAGTCCTGGGTATTTCTAAATTATCGATTAATCTCTCTCAAGCATTAAACAAATTCAAATCATAATTCTCAATTAAGAATATCAAGCCTTAATTCTCATTATTAACTTAATTTCTTAAATTAAATCATAAATTTATTTGCTTAAATCCACTTGGAATTTAATTTGCCTATAATATCTCTACCTATATGCAATTTAAATATATGTTTATAGATCCATCAAGGTTTTGATTTCTCAACCTAAAACCCTAATTTTAATTATCCTAATGGTGACTAAGCATCAACACAAAATAAGCAAAATAAATATAGCTTGCAATAATTAATAAACTTCATTAATCAAAGAAAAACTAAATCATGTAAAGTCATTAATCCTTAATGAAAATAGATCTATCCTAACATAATGTAAAAATATTTCATATAATCATAAAAATAATCTATAGCAATTACAAGAATAGAGAAGAGAGAAGAAAATAATAACTAGAATTTATTATCTTCAATCTTCAACTCTTGATCTCTCTTGAGTTTCTCTCTAATTCTTGTGCTTTTTTTTTTTTATGTTTTTCTTCTCCCCAAAATTGCTCCTAAAGTAATGTATTTAAAGCCCTTTGAAGAGTATAAGCATTTTCTTCCAAAACAAGTCAGCACCATGTCATTAAAATTGCTTTGTTAAACGGTTGTGACCACAGTAAGGCTATGATCACAGTAAGGCTACAATCACAACAACCCTAAAACAACATCTTCGACTGTGACCACAACTCATACTATGGTCGTAGCACTAGCAACATTAAATTTGGCTATATCTCTTGGTTGCGATCGTAGCCTTACTGCAATGGCAGCATTCTTTCATACTCCTTTTGACCTTCAAACATTGTAATCTTAAACTTTATGTGACCATAGCCGACTCCTTTCACTAAAATGCAACTTTTTCATCTATATTCCTTCACAAAGAGTCCAACCACCCTAAAACACATAAAGTAAAGATAAAATTGAGACAATAACAAAATAAAAACCAATTAAAACATCAAAACTACTAAATAACAAAATAAAACATTTAAATAATAATGCAAATTTTCACATAAACACTTCCACACCATTTTTTTTTATTGAAAGACTGTTTGGTTGCATTCCTTTTGGTGACATTAAAAGAAATGCAGCCAGGAATGTTGTTGCATTGTTTAAAATGATATGATAATTTTCATTCTTCTGAGCCAATACTACTTTGTTTTTGTTTTATGATATATGCTAATTATGATTGGATGTATGCATTGTTTGCTTACTTGCTGAGTTTTTTTTAAATGCATGCATGCTTCTTAGTTGCTTTGATTATTATTTTTATTATGCATGATACTTAATTCAACTTGATATGCTATGATTATACATGATACTTGATTCAGCTTCATCTATTTTTTTATTATATATTATACTTGATTTTTACTTGATCTGTTGTGAAATTTTTTCACAATAACATTGAAGCGATTTGCTTGAATGTTGCTACATGCGTTTCTTGTTAGTGTAGTGCAACATAAATTGCATCCACACAAAACATTGCAAAATCTACATTCTATTGATTTCTCTATTATATGGTTGATTTCCTGAGGCTGTGATGATGCTTTCACTATGTTTCTAAGTCTTGGAGAATGCTTGAGCTACATATTTATTTGAAGGGGCAAATTATTTTTGCAGCCAAAATATGTGGTTGTATCCTTGAAATGACTTGAAAACAAGATTCTGAACCTCTTACCTTATATATTCTATTAACAATAACTTCTTTTTAACTTATCATGTTGTGTTAATCTTTTTTTTACAGGACTATTTTTTTGGCTTTCTTTTTATAGGACTTACATAAATTTTTTGTTGTTTGGTCCTGACACAAATAAGTATACTGAATTTATTCAAACTTCATAGTTCATAATATGAATTTCATAATGTTAGAATTGTATGAACTTCATACTATTTGAAATGTATACTATTTGTTTTTTTTTTTTTTTGTAAATTTTTGGATTGGGCTTTAGGGTTTATAACAATTTACATTGTAATTTAAATTAGGGTTTATTGCACCATTGATACTATAACTTTGACCCTTGTTTCAAAATACTACCATAATTTTAATTTTTTTCTTTTCAATCCCTCAAATTCTATTTTGATTTCAGTTCAAAGTCACTTAATGATTTCTAGTGAAATTAGTTTAACGTGTCAGTTCAAAGCCCATACTATTAAGGTTGACACATCTGACTAATTTCACTGGAAATCATTAAGTGACTTTGAACTGCAATCGAAATAAAATTTAACGGACTGAAAAGAAAAAAAATTTAAAATTGTGGTACCATTATGAAATTAGGGTCAATTTTATGGTACCAACATTGCAATAAACCCTTTAAATTGAGCCCTCAGTTACATTGTAATTAATACACTGGATTTGAGCCCATAAATTATTATACTCTTATTCTCATATTTATTTTTATTTTTTGGTAAAAAATAAAATATTGTCATTTTTTATTTTTTTTGGAAATTCTTTAATTCATGGTTGTTTAAAAATTAGAAATTTCTCATTTAAAATAGGAAAATGACTATGTTATAATATATATATATATATATATATATATATATATATATATATATATTGTAGGCTTCATACTATGGGTTAACCATACCCTTATTTCTAGAAATTATTTTTAAAATATATAGTTTAATAATAATAATAATAATAATAATAATAATAATAATAATATTGACAGTTTTTATATTTTATAAATTTTCATTATAGATATAGAGTTGAGAAAAAATTAATACATGTGTTATTGTCATTTATAGAATTAATTTTTTTAAACAAAAATTAAAAATTATATTTTTCTATTATTTTTGTAATTTAACAATTTAATAGTTATAGAATAGCATAGAAAATTATTTGTATTATATTGTAAAAGTAATAGATAGTAGTAAAATAATTGAACTATTAAATTTTAGTCTTTTAAAATACATAACTTATAAAAGTATAGGTATTGAAATGTAATTTTGTTACATATAATATAGGAGTATCTCTAACCCACTTTTTATTTAGTCTAAACTCTTGATTATAGAAAGTGATTGTTAAAAACAGTATTCTAACACACTCTCTAAATCTAAATTATAAATTAGAGTGCGAGTTTGACTCATTATATGTA
The DNA here is from genome assembly GCA_947683625.1 of Mallotus nudiflorus. NCBI lineage: Eukaryota > Viridiplantae > Streptophyta > Magnoliopsida > Malpighiales > Euphorbiaceae > Mallotus > Mallotus nudiflorus. Next base: position 1,769,162 of record CANTUR010000142.1, read on the forward strand.
GAGAGCCAAAATTTACTATTTATATAGAAGGTTAATTGATATATCTCTATTTTCTATGCATATCCTTATTTTTTATTGGTTTTTTTATTATTTAAATTTTTTTTCTCTTTCTTCCATAATATTTAAAAATTAATATTACATGTTATAAAGATTAAACAAAATGAAGAGTGAAATATAAACAGTATATTAAATTTAAATAAAATTATTTATTATTTATATTAAAAGATTCCTTAAGATACTTTTTAATTTTAAAGATGATGTTAGAGATGGTGGAAGTATAGAAAAACAAAAGGGGATTTCTCAAGGTAAATGGTGGAATGACCCTTCCCAATTTTAAAAAAAAGGAGGGCCGAAGGCCATTTCACCATTTCAGAAGACAAATGGTTTATTTCTTCCACGTCATCCAAAAATCACCATGGGAATTTTATTCTTAAAGACCATAGCTTAGAATTTCTTCAAAAAAAAAAAAAAAACTACAAATCTATAAATTATTTAGTGTTTTACCCTAAAATGAAAAAGATTCTTGACAAGTTTTTGTATTTAAATTCAAATTTAGTAAAAATATACACTCATGAAAGTGTATAATCTAAAATCAAATGGTTTAAATAAAATTATATTAATCATTTTCTCTCGTAGGTGAGAGCTTATGTTTTTCTCTCTTAAATGACAGTATAAGTTTTCCTCTTCATTATTGGAGAGTTTTGTTTTTTTGCTTGTCATGGAGGAGAGGCTGATAAAGATGCAGCGATTGATCTTATTGGGAATGAGATTGATAGAGAGATTGAATTTAATGATTTATATCTTGTAGGTCATTTCTTAACTTAATCCATCAATTTTACTGGGATGAAGAAGAAAATGGCAAGTTTATGGAGATCAGGGAAGGGCATTTGCATTAAAGGGATTACAAATTATTGCTGCCTCTTTCAGTTTTTTCACAAGGTTCATTTACAATGCATCCTTAAGTCAAGGCCTTGGTCTTTCGATAGTTTTTCGCTGTTGTTCCACCATCTACAATAGGGTGAGGTTCTGTCAATGGTTCTGCTAGATCATATTAGTATTTGGATACAAATTTATGACTTGCCAATGGGATATATGTCTCAAACTGTGGGAAAACAGTTAGGCAATTTTGTGGGTGAGTTTCTTGATTTTGATCCAGGCAATAATGTTGGGGTTTTGAGAAACTATATAAGGATCCGGGTGAAACTCGATGTTCGTCAACCTATGAAATATGGAAGAAGATTAAAATCAGTTCTCAGGGAATTTCTGCAGTACAATTAAAGTATGAAAGAATTATGAATTTCTGCTATATTTGCGAGTTATCATCGCACACTGAGAATTTCTAACCTCAAAAATTTGATAAACTAAAGTCTAAATTGGTTAAAGCTTAGGGACCATGGTTGAAAGCTACTATAAAGAGGTCATCGGAGGTGGTGAGCAGTGGTTAAGGGATGCGGGCAATATGGCTGCTTTTTTGAATTAGGGAAAGGTTGACGTGCCAGCTGAAATTAGGAAGCATAAAGCAGGAAGTACAAATATCAAAAAAGACGATGAAGGGAAACAGACTTTTACGAGGATCATGGGAAATCAATATATTATGGTAATGTTTGACGTGAAGGATATTTCCAACTGTGGCTAAGTTTGGATTAATGGGCTTTATGATATGGATGACCAAGCCCAAAAGGAAGAGGACTTAATGATAGCTGAAGATAAGAAGAGAAAGAGGGTTGTACCTTTGGCACACAATCCTGCTATCTCAGAATCAAATATTCAACACACAATCGAGTTTGTTAGAGATCTGCATCCAGTTTTGTATCTTAAGAAATTGTATCGGTGGGGTTCATGTCGGGTTCAATGATGAACCCCACCGAAAGCCATGAATTATATTAGTTGAAACTATCATGATTTGGGCAATCCACGAGCAATGTTAGCTCTAAAGGACATGGTTAAATCCTATAAGCCCTATGTTCTTTTTTTTTTTTTTAATTGAAACTCTAGTTCATTCTAATAAAATTGAGGAAATAAAAATGTTGTTGAATTACTCAGGTTGTTTATGTGTAGATAGTATTGGTTGTAATGGTGTTTGATGTGTGTAATTTTTACATATATTTGAGTTGAACTTTAATGAATTTTGAATACTCAATTAGTTTAATTTGGTTAGAAATTAGGTTTAAATAAGAGATATTTTAGACAGAGTTTTTATTAGGATTTTATTTGTTTTCAGTATTTTTTTAGTCCAATCAAGAATTTCATTTAAGTAGCAACAAGTGTTCCCTTTTTCTTATAGGAAAATTAACAAAACATTCTAAGTTAATCAAGTTTTTGTGTGGAGCAGTCATGACACAAGCGTGTTGCACTCGTGTTCGATGCTAGAATAGGAGTTAAAATATCATGGGCAGCCACACGGCCATGTTGAGGTTGTGTCCTTAACAAGGGACTCAAGTGCCATACCACACGAGCACGACATAGGCATGTCATGAAGTCGTGCAACTCTTTGTCCGAATTTGAGAAGAACAACACAGTTGCAGCATGGCCGTGTGGTCAACCATGCATATCCTACTTGAAGATCAAATTGAGCATGCACATGGCAATTTCTAAGTTGTGCCGAATGGGAGCAGTCTGGCACATGTTAGACATGACAATGCTTAGGTCGTGTAGATCAAAAAATGAGTTTTCCTGCTAGAAAAGGAAATGGAATTTAAGAGCATTTATGTTTCTTATCAAGCCAACTCTATAAATGGGGAATTATGGAGACCTAAAAAGGCATCTTTAGTCATTCATAGGAGTCCACAAACAAGAGTTCAACATATATTAGAGAAGATTTATGCAAAAATCAAGAGGTTTATTTTATTCTTCTTCATCTTTTACTCTTTTAATCATGTTTGTATTCTTCACCATAGTTATATGTGGCTAAACATTATTTAGGGTTTAGGTTAGAAGTAGTCATTCCATGATGTGAGTGAACAGAAAGCTTTGTTTTTTGATTTTCAGTTAATCTTATGAGTTACACTTAATGTATGCTTTCATTCTTGGCCAACTTATTTACATGTTTATAGGTAGATTCATCAACAAGAGTTAAGGGAATTTATTAGCTTAAGACTCATAGGACTTAGACCACTCAACCACAAGAGTAGGTAAGATTTTCAAGGATAAAATAATTGTTAAAGAGCTTAATGAGTTAGGATTAATTTCTTGATCATGAGAATATGTTAGATCTTAATCTTGGCATGATTAATCAAACTGAAGAAAGTCTTTAGGTATTTTAAAACAATTACCCTTAATTGAATTTTTTTTTTCAATTAGTTTGTGTTCATGATTGAATTAGAATAGTGAAACTAAACTTAGGTTCTATGCTTCTAATCATTTGATTTTAATTTAACTTACATTTCTTTGATTTATATTTTATTTGTAAAATCACTTTTATTCAATTTACTAGCTAAGATTATAAGTAAAGATAATAGTACTCAATATACAATCCTTATAGGAATGATAACGCTTTATACTACAATCACAATCCATGCACTTGCGGATTTTGAATGCAACAAGTTTTTGGTGTCGTTTTCAGGGATTGGCAATATTGATATTAATTCAATTTTTACTTTTCTTAGACTAGTATTTTTCTTCCTTACCTTACTTGCTTTGTTTATTGATTTTTCAGGTGATTTGTTAGTTTATGAACACTTAATCTTAAGGAAGCAATTTAGAGAAGATTAATCCTGAAATCAAGAAGTCATGCAAAAAGAACTGAAAGGAAAAGTGTGAAAAAGATAAGCAAACAATGGCTGAAGATCAAGTGGCTAAAAAATATTGGTAATCGTGCTCTTCAAGAGTACATAATGCCTAACCCAAGAAATAACTTAAGCAATAATGTGAGGCCAAACGTGGATGCTAACACCTTTGAGATTAAATAAGTAATTATTTAAATGGTTTTATAATTCCAATTTGGTTTTCTCTTAAGTAAAGATCCTAATGCCCATTTAGCCTAATTTCTAAAGATATATGACTCTTTCAAGATGAATGGCGTTAGTCGAGATGTAATAAAACTTAGGCTATTCCCTTTCTCCTTAAGGGTTAAAGCTAAGTTATAGTTGCACTCACAATCCATCACTTCTTGGGATGTGTTGTCGAAGGCATTTTTGAGCAAGTATTTTCCACATGGCTAGGCAAAAAAAATCAGGCAAGAGATAACAAGCTTCACTCAACATAATGGTGAATCTTTATATAAAGCTTGAGAGTAGTTCAAAGACTTACAACATCAATGCCCATACCATAAAGTTCCCCAATGGCTACTAATTCAAATTTTCTACTAAGGACTCACCGAGCCAATAAGGATTACCATTAATGCTATAGCTCAAGGCTCATTCATAAGCAAGACACTTGATGATGCATACAACTTACTTAAGACTATGGCATCCAACAACTATCAATGGCAAGGAGAAAGAAGCAAAAAAAAAATTATAGGAATGCATGAATTGGATGGTTTAAACCTCCTAAAGGCAAAAATTGACATGCTCATAAAGAAATTGGAGGCTTCAACTAAGGTGCACAATCCAATGTTTGTCTACTCTTATCAGTATTGTGAAGGAGGACATTTAACTCTAGAGTTTCAAGGAGGTTTCTCTTCTTAAGACCCATTAATTGAGCAACTTAATGCTCTCAATAACTTTCAAAGAAGTCAAGGAAATCCTTACTCTAATACTTACAACCCAGGATGGCACAATCATCCTAATTTTTCATGGTTAAATTAAGGGGGAGTCTAAAACTCTAACCAAGGGTTCAAGCAGCCTCCACTTGGTTTTCAATAAAAGAATTCTTTCCATCAACAACATGAAAGCAAGCCTAATTTAAAGAGCATGATGGAAAAATTCTTAAGGGATCAAGAAGAAGAAAAGGAAGCTATCAAGAATCTAACTTCTCAAATGAGTCAGCACTTTGCTCATAATAAGATGTTATTAAATCAAACTGCATTCGAAGCTTCTAGGTTAAGAAAAAGTGGAATGCTCCCTAGTCAACCTGAAAATCCTAGAGAACAATATAAAGCAATAACATTTAGGAGTGGGAAGTAATTACCTGAGGTTGAGATAAAAAAGCAAGATGATGGGGCTGTCCATAAAACCCAAAAGGAGGAACAAAAGATTGAAGTTTTTGAAGAGAAGAGAGAGGAAAAGAAGGAAGCATTTCTCAAGACTCTACCATTGCCTTTCCCTTAAAGGCAACAAAAATTGAAGTTAGACAAACAATTTAAAAAGTTCATAAACATAAAATCATTATAGTAACTTAAACTTAATATTCCACTCTTCGATATGATCAATATAATGTCTGCTTACTCTAAGTTACTTAAGGACATTATTTCACACAACTAAAAGTGGGAGGATCATGAGACCATTCCTATTAATGAGGAGTGTAGTGCCATTATGCAAAATAAGCTTCCATAAAGGCTTAAAGATCTAGGGAGTATTACTATTCCTTATACTATTAGGAATGAATTTATAAGTAAGTCTTTATATGATTTGGGTGCAAGTGTTAGCATAATACCTCTCTCTTTTTGTAGGCAATTGAATGTAGGAGAACCATAACTAACAACGGTGTCACTATAAATCACAAAGAGATCCATCATCTATCCTTATGGGAACCTTAAAGATGTGTCTATTAAAGTTGGAGACTATATCATCTTGGAGATGTGTCATGAGACTTTATCATTTTAGAGATGGAAGAGGATAGAAAAATTCCAATAAATTTAGGATATCCTTTCCTTACTATAACTAGGGTAATCATAGATGTAAAAAGAGGAAAAATCTTACTTGAGATTGAGGACAAAAAAGTGGAGTTTGATGTGTTCAAGATGGCTAAGCAAACTAAAACAATGGGGTCATGTTTTAGAATTGATGCAATAGAGAGCTATGTGTAAGAAACTTATAAGCAATAACTCACCCAAGATCCACTTAAAGTGTGCTTGGTCCATGATGTGAAGGAAGATGACAACAATCAAGAGGTAGTAATATTCAATCATTGCCTCAATGCTAATCCTAGACTGAACAAGAAGCAATCAACCAGGTATGAGCCTCTAATTTCTAATTTATGATGTGTCAATACCTTGAAGGAAGAACATGCACCTAAGGTAGAATTAAAATTTCTTCCATCATCTTTGAGGTATGATTTCCTTGGTCTAAATTCTACTTTTCTAATTATTGTGAATACTGAATTGAATGATGAACAAATAGAAAAATTGCTTAGCAGAGTTAGGTTGTAATGAAGATTATAGGCTATGCCATTGATGACCTTTAAGGAATTAGCCCCTCTATATGCATGCATATGATACACATAGAAGAAGATGCTAAGCCTTCAATTGAAAATCAAAGAAGATTGAATCCTAATATATCAAAAAGGAGATTATAAAATTGCTTGAAGCAGAGATTATCTATCCTATTTCAGATAGTGATTGGGTTAGCCTGATCCATGTAGTCCTTAAGAAAGGTGGAATAACAATAGTTAAGAATGAAAATAATGAATTGATTCCTACTAGGACTATCACAGTTAGTGCATATGCATAGACTATAGGAAGTTGAACAAGGCAACCAAGTTAGATCACTTTCCTTTAACTTTCATTGACCAACTTTTAAAGCAGTTAGCAAATCATTTTTTTTTCTATTATGTGGATGGTTATTTAGGTTTCTTTCAAATTTCTATTCACTTTAATGACTAAGAAAATACCATATTTACATGTCCTTATGGAAAATATGCATATAGGAGAATGCCTTTTAGGTTGTGTAATGCACCCGCTACTTTTTAATGATGTATGATGTCTATATTCTCTTCTTTTGTTAAGGATATAATAGAGGTTTTTATGGATGATTATTCTATATATGGCTTTTCATTTGATGCATGTCTATATAACCTTTCTAAAGTGTTACAGCATTGTGAGGAAACAAACCTTGTGCTTAATTGGGAGAAGTGTCACTTTATAGTGACAAAAGATATGGTGCTCAGGTATATCATGTCTAAAAATGGAATTGAAGTTAACAAAGCTAAAATCGAACTAATTGTAAAACTTCCACCACCCACCTCCGTCAAAGGAATGAGGAGTTTCCTTAATTATGTCGACTTCTAGTGCCATTTCATCAAGGATTTTTCTAAGATCACTAAATCATTAACTAATTTGCTTGCTAAAGATGTTCCTTTTGAGTTTAATGATGAGTATTTGAATGCTTTTCATAGGTTAAAAGAAGCTTTAATCATAACACTAGTATTGTAACCACCATATTAGAGTCTTCCATTTGAGATTATGCGTGATGCAAGTGACTATGCTATTGGAACTGTGTTGGGGCAATGCAAAGACAAGAAAGCTTATGCAATTTACTACATTAGCCACACTCTTGATGAAGCTTAAATCAATTATGCAACAATTGAAAAAGAACTTTTAGCAAATGGAAAAATTTTGCCCTTATTTAGTTGGAAGTAAGGTGACTATTTACACAGATCATTTAGCCCTCAAATACCTACTAACAAAGAAGGATGTTAAGCTAAGGCTTATTCATTGGATCCTTCTTTTGTAGGAGTTTGATTTGGAGATTAGAGATCATAAGGGATGAAAAATTAAGTGGTAGATCACCTTTCTCACCTTGAATAATTTCGCAATTTAGATTCTTTCCATATTTCAAATGACCTTCTAGGTGAAAAACTCATGCAATTTCAAGAAAGTGCCCCTCAGTATACTGATTTGGTTAATTACCTAGCATATAGCATTCTTCCCCTTAATCTATATTACCATCAAAAGAAAAAATTATTTTGGGATGCAAAGCTATATTTTTGGAATGAACCCTTTCTATATAAGAGATGTGGAGATGGGTTACTAAGAAGATGTGTCTCGAATGGTGAGATTTTAGGTGTTCTCACTCATTGTCATTTGCTTGAGTGTAGGGGACATGCAAGTTCAACTAAGATAGTAGCAAAGGTGCTTCAAAGTGGATTTTATTGGCTATCTCTTTTCCAAGATGCTAGGGAATTTGTTATTAAGTGTGATTATTGTCAAAGGATAGGAAATATTAGTAGAAATAATAAAATGCCCCACACTAATATCATGGATATTGAGCTGATTGATGTATGGGGGATTGATTTTATGGGTTCATTTCTAATTTCCTATGGAAAAAAAATACATTTTGGTTGGAGTTGATTATGTATCCAAGTGGGTTAAAGCAATTGCTTCTCCAACCAATAATGCTAAGGTAGTAACTAAATTCCTTCGACAAAATATATTCACTCGCTTTGGCACACTAAGAGCTATTATAAGTTATAGCAATTCTCATTTCTACAATTTCCAATTTAAGAGCTTTCTTGCTAAGTATGGAGTTAAGCATAAAGTGGCTACACCATATCATCCTCAAACAAGTGGACAAGTGGAGATTTCAAATAGAGAATTGAAGAGCATATTAGAGAAGATAGTTAATGCTTCACGTAAGGATTGGTCTATTCAGTTGGATGATGCACTTGGGGCATACAATACAGCTTTCAAAACCCTTATTGGAACCTCCCTTTTCATTTAGTCTTTAGGAAGTCATGTCATCTCCTAGTTGAGCTAGAACACAAGGCATTTTAGGCTATAAGATTTCTAAATTTTGATCTAACAAAGGTAGGTGCATGGAGATTCCTCCAATTAAATGAACTTGAAGAGTTCAGGATGGATGCTTATAAGAATTCTAAGATCTATAAGGAACGGACTAAAAAGTGGCATGATAAGCATTTGTACAAGAAGTAGTTTAAAGAAGGAGATTTAATGCTTCTTTTTAATTCTAGATTGAAGCTTTTTCTAGGCAAACTCAAGTTTAGAGGGTTTGAACCTTTCACAATTAAGCAAGCCTTTCCTTATTTAGCAGTTGAACTTTTAAGCAAGGTTAATTAAATGTTTAAATTCAATGTACAATGCCTTAAGCCTTACTATACTGAGGAAGCAAGTTTAAAGAGTGTCTTTTGCACACTCATTAATCCATCATAAATTCATTGTGGAACGATCAAGCTAATGACCATAATTTAGTGCTAGTTGGGAGGCAACCTAATATTGTTCTTACTTTTTGATTATTTTCTTTCATTTTTATATTTTATTTTTTAAAATTTTTATTAGTTCTTGATTTTCTATATTTAAGGTTCGTATACATAAAGTTGTGGGGATGCAAACACTAAGGAATCAAAGGGTTGATGAATAACACACTACCAAGGATGGTCATGCTTAGGTATAATTCTCTTACTGTATTCTACAATCTGAGTGACACTACTTTGACATGGCCATGTTATGTCATAGTAGTCGCGGCACACCAAGCACATGGCCTATATATGGTCGTGTATCATTCGTTCCACTTGACCGTTTCAAATCAAGAATTGTATAGGCAATAACATGGTCAGTGTATGACTATGTCTTCCTTCAATATGCTATTACCCTTCTTAGCACAGTTCTCAATACAGCCTTGACATGGTCATGTCATGCAACCTATATAAATTCCTAATTTTAAAACCCTACCCGCCCACTTTACCTTTTTTAATTTTTCTTTTATCTGTTTCTTCCTTTTTCCTCTCTACTTTCCATCTCTCTCTCTGCCCCACCAAATTTATTCATCCTTGTCTTGATTCCATCATGGTTAATAGTAAATCAACTACTAAGAAACTGGCCCTACCACCAAAGAAGTGACCTCGCACTGTGAAAAGGATGACCATGCCACCTTCGTCAACTTTGACTTCGTGACAAGCTCCCCCATCTTCCAGCCTTCATCCACTACTTCAATTCCCATAAAAGGAGCATAAAAATGTGTGAGTACATTGCTTCCCCTTCCTCTCCACCCTTCTTATCACTTAGTGTACTATGATATAGACACTATAGGATTGAGTGATTTTGTTTTGGGTATGATTAACCAATCTAAATGAAACAAATTTATTAAGATTAATCAACCCACTTATCATGAATTTTTTATGGAATTTTTTTCTAGTTCACTCTTGAGAAAGGTTTGATCATTTATGATAAACCTAATGTTGTTACATTTAGGTTGGGTAAGAAGCAATTTTCTTGCACACTTAATGACTTTACTATCCATTATGGCTTCTATAAGCCTACCTTCCCTTCAAGTGAAGAGCTTAAGAACACTATCATTGATTTTGGTTTTGTGAATCATGTGGATTATTGGAAAGAGATAGTTCATATTAAAGGGAATAAAGTCTATAACCCTATGATGAGCAAAAGTTCCAATATAGCTCGCTCTGATTTGCATTTCTTGCATTGTTTTATTACTTTTACTATATATGGCCATCGTGAGAGCACCAGAGTTGTCTTACTCCATGAATTATTTTATCTCCATTATTTTAATAAGGGATTAATCCCTCATTTAGGGTATGGACTCGCTCTCTACACGGAGAGCATGTCCAAAAAGAAAAAAAGGGCTTTATGTATAGGATCATATCTTTTTTGGCTAAGTCCCTTGGTGTTTTTTATCACTACTCTAATCTCACTAAGTTTTGTCTTATCTTGCCCTTTAGTCTTGCAGTCATGAAAAATATTAAGTTGGTCATTATCCGAGATAGGAGGTATACTTTGAATGAGCGTTTAGATGATGCCCCTTTTTATGTTGATATGCACCCATCACTAACGCCCTTTTCTGGTGCTCCTGGACCATCTTCTTCTACACCACCACCTCCTCTTTCTACATCCCACATTAATACTACTCTTCACTACCACACTAATATGCTAAATTGGTTAAGTGTTGGCATTACTGGCCTATGTTAGCTCCATGGCATTCTCCTACCTCCTCGGCCTATTTTTCCAGCACCTCCCTCAGCGTCCACAATTGAGGAGCTCCATGATGATGCTACTCTTGATGACACAGTGGATGGTACCACAAGTGACACGATATTTGGAGATGACACCGAGACTATAGATGATTGATTTCCATTTTTATTTTATTTGAACATTTTGTTTATATTGATTATTGTTTATGATGTTTATTTTATTGCCATTTTCTATTTTTGATGACTTTGTTCATTTTGGATTTTTCTCAAAATGTTCCAATATGTTTTATGTTAAGCTTTATGCTATAGTTTTCCATTCTTATTGTTGTTTCTTTATTACATGTGCTTGATATTCTTCTTTTTCTATGTGTTTTTATTTTGAATTTATGTTTGGTAGTTCTCTCCCCCCATTCATTATTCATAAAAAAATAGTTTAGGATAGTCTTTCTCTTTCCTTTCTTTTATTTTTAATATTATTGTTTGTCTTTATTTTCTCTGTGTTTTTATCATTGCGGACAATGACATGGTTAGTGTGGTGAAGGGTATACTTTATTATTTGGTTTTTCACATGATTTATTTAATTTTTTTAGTTAAAAAATTGTAATATAAATTAGTAGGTGAATATTCAGGGTTCATTAATTCAACTCAATTTCTCCATATTTTAGGCTAGTTTGTCCTTCGAATTTTTATGATCTTATTTTACACAAAATTGATGATCAATTATAATTAAAGAATAATAGTGTATAAGCTTATTTTTTAGTTCAACTATCGAATTATTAAAGGGTTTATTAATTGAGATAGTTGGGTATGGTCATTATATGTGGAAAATTTGGTTTTTATAACCTAAACATGAATTTAGAGATTGCAGTTGAGCATGATTCTTAGAGAGAATGCATTTGGTTTGTAATAAAAAATGAAAAAAATGAAACTGAATCAAAATTTTTATGTGCTCTAAATCTACTCTAATGCTCTAAATAGAGTAAGAATATCCAAAGGACCCACCTGGAAGTATCCATTCTTAGTAATATGGGAACAGTGAGGGATAACTAAGAGTGGGAAGATTTGAATTAAGAGAATAGAAAAAAATATTGTGAAATGAAGCGTAAAATGCATTCATAACCAATTTTTGTTTTCAAAGAAAAAATTATAAGCTTAAATGCTCTTTTGGAGTTATGCTCATTGAATTTCAAAGAATTATATGTTTGGGTTATGATTAGTAAATTGTTCATATATGATGTATTTTTGTCCAGTTATCTTCTTTAGTAAACAATTTTCAGCCTTGGTGTTATCGATTTGCATGTCTTAGAAGTTATAGCTCTCTAGTTATAGTTGAGTTGGTTTTTAAATTTCAAGTTTGATTTTTGCTTGAGGACAAGTAAAGCTTTAATGTAGGGAAATTTAATATGTGTAATTTTTACATATGTTTGAGTTAAACTTTAATGAATTTTGAATACCCAATTAGTTTCATTTGGGTGGAAATTAGGTTTAAATAAAAGATATTTTGGATTAGAGTTTTCATTAGGATTTTTTAGTTTTCATTATTATTTTAGTCCAATCAAGAATTTCATTTAAGTAACAACAAGTGCTCTCTTTTTATTATAGGAAAATTAACAAAGATTTCTAAGTTAACTAAGGTTTTGTATGGAGTAGTCATGACACGGGTGCATTGCACCCATGTTAAATGTTGGAACATGAGTTAAAATAGCATGGGTAGCCACACAACCATATTAAGGCCCTATCCTCTACAAGGGACTAGAGTGACATGCCACATGAGCACATCATGGGCATGTCACGAAGTTGTGCAACTATATATCCAAATTTGAGAAGAACCACACAATTGCAGTATAACTGTGTGGTCAACCGTGCTTATCCTACTAGAAGATCAAATCAAGCATGCATATGGCTATGTCTAGGCTATGCTAAATAGAAGTAGTTTAATAAAAGTTAGACACAATTGTGCTTAGGCTGTGTCATAAAAAAAGGAGTTCTCCTACTCGAAAAGGAAAAGGGATTTAAAGGTATTTATATTTCCTATCAAGCCAACCCTATAAAAAGGGAATTATGGGGACCTTGGAACACATCTTTAGTCATTCATAGGAGTTAACAAACAAGAGTTCAATATAGATTGGAGAATATTTATGCAAGAATAAAAAGTTTTATTTTATTCTTCTTCATCTTTTATTCTTTTAATCATGTTTGTGTTCTTCACCATAATTATATGTGGCTAAACTCTATTTAGGGGTTAGGAGTAGTTATTCCATGATATGATTGAACACAAAGGTTTATTATTTGATTTTTATTTAATCATATAAGTTGCACTTAATGTATGCTTTCATTCTTGGCCAGCTTGTTTGCATGTTTATGGGTAGATTCACCAATGAGAGTTAGGGGCATTTATTAGCTTCATACTTATAGGACTTAAACCACTCAATCACGAGAGTAAGTGAGCTCTTCAGGGATAAAATAATTATTAAAGAGCTTAATGAGTTAAGATAAATTTCTTGATCACAAGAGTAGGTTAGATCTTAATCTTCACATGCTTAATTGAACTCAAGAGAGTATTTAGGTATTTTAGAACAATTACCCTTAATTGAAATCAATTTATTTTCAATTAGTTTGTGTTCATAATCGAATTGGAATTGTGAAACTAAATTTAGGCTTTAAGCTTCTAATCATATGATTTTAATTTAATTTACATTGCTTTGATTTATATTTTATTTTTTAAATCCCTTTTATTCAATTTACTAGCTAAGATCATAATCAAAGATAATAGTAATCAATATATAATCCTTATAGGAACAATAACTCTTTATACTGCAATCATAATCTTTGCGCTTGTGGGTTTTGAATACAAAAATGTCCTCGCTCTTCCTTGGGATACTTTTGTGACTGTTACTTTATTTTTTTACTCATAACCTCATATTAATATTTGTATTGTTAGTTCATACACCTTTTTATGGCATTTAACAAGTTCTATAGTTAACCAGATATACAGAATTACCATCTGTCATGGAAGTTGGTACGTTGCTTAAATGGTAGAAGCTATATGCCTTAGTCTTTTATTAGAGATTTTAATGATATGTTATGTATAACTGATAAAAGAGAAGGGCAACCATAGCCTGAATGGTTTTTAAAAGGCTTTAGAGTAGTAGTAGAAGATTATAAATTAATAGATATTCCTTTGCAAAGGTATTCATTTACATGGGATAGGGGATGGTCTTCTAATAATCTAGTGGAAGAGAGAGTTTATCATTTTTTAGTCATGAATATTTGGTTTGCCTTGTACCCGAATGCTTTATTGTCTTGTTGTCCCACAATAATTTTTTATCATCATCCACTAATGTTAGCTTTATAGACTATTACTCAGACTTCTAAGTGTTTTCATTTTCATTTTAAAAAACTTTGGCTTAAAAAGTCTAGTTTTATTAATAGAGTTAAAGAATTATGGACTAATAAGCAACCTAAACCTTTTTCGATTAAATTATAGAATTGTATTCCTAGTATGGAAGCTTGGGGAAACATTTTCACAATCAATTTAGATTATATGTTATACGAGTTAAGTCTCATTTACATGATGCTTTAGCTACTTTCTCAATTAGTTGTATGGATAATACGAGTGAGTAAAGAATGAAATTGTATAAATTGCTTGATATGTAAAATGCATATTATTAGTCATGGGAAAATATTTTCTAGCTAAAAGATGGTGATATAAATAGTAAATTATTTCATTCTTTGGCTTCTGGGCATTGACGAAGGAATCAAGTCTAGGTTTTATTTACTAATGATGGTAACAGATTTAAAGATAAAATAGGTGTGCAGGCCATTATGTTAGATTATTTTTCTTCTTTAATTTCATATGATTCTTATTATGAGTTACTGGATGTCTCGTACCCTGGTGTAAGTTGAATGATTCAAAGATTAGGATTTCAAATGAGCCCTTTTCTATGGATGAATTCCATCATGCTATTTTTGACATGCACCTAGACAAAGCTATAAATATGATGGATTAAGTCCAAGTTTCTTTCAACACTTTTAGCCTTATATTAGATTTTCACTTTTTAAGTATTGTTCTAAATGGCTCTCTTTAGGTGTGTTTTCAAATAACATGATGAATACTAGTATTGTTCTTACTCCTAAGATTAAAAATACTAATTATATTAAGGATTTTCACCCTATTTCATTTTGTAATGTTCTTTACAAAGTGGTGGCTAAAGTGTTAACTAATAGATTAAAAATTGCTCTTCTAAATTTAATCTATAGAGCAACATGCTTTTTTTTTTCAAAAAGGTCCATATTGGATAATGTTATAGTTGCTTTTAAAGTCCTTTATATAATGAAATGGAGAACTCGGGGAAGGTTGGTCATGTTGCTTTTAAAATTGACATCTCTAAAGCCTATGATTGAATTTGTTAGCTTTTGTTAAAAGTTATTCTTGCTAAGATGGGATTTCCATTTAAATGGATTTAGTTGATAATACAATGTGTTTCTAATGTGCAATATAATGTTTTGTTCAATAGGAATTGGTCCAGTTAGGCTAAGTTATGGGTTGTGCCAAGGAGATCCACTTTCTCTATATTTGATCATCATATGTGGTAAGGGATTGTCAGCTCTAGTAAAAAATTCCAAAAGAATGGGTTCTATCACTGGTATTCATGAATGTAAGGGTGCTCCATCTATCTCTCACCTTTTGTTTACAAACAATAGCTTCCTTTTTCTTTCAAGCTAATGAGGATGAATGTAACATAATGCAACATATTCTAGAAATTTATAGGAAGACTCTAGGCAGGTAATAAATTTTCAAATGTATGGTATAGCTTTTAGCTCTAATGTGGATGAAGGTCAAAGAGCTATTTTGAAGAATTTATTACAGTTTATTAATCCATTGAATACTGGAGGTTATTTAGGGCTTCCATCTATTAATAGAAGAAGCAAAAGGGCTATTATTTCATTTTTGAGGGAAACATTATGGCAGAGGTTGTTTCATAGACATGGTAGGCTGCTATCCCAAGCGGTGATGTATGCAATATTTACATATTTCTGAGTTGAATTTTAACGACTTTTGAAATAATAAATAATGTTAATTAGGTAGATTTTAGGTTAATTAAGAAATATTTTTATTTTAAAATCTTGTTAATGATTTTATTATTTTTGATTTAATTCTAGTCAAATTAGGAGTTTATATTTAAGTGCTAATTAGTATTTCCCTTTTTGTAGTTAAGCCTAAAAAGGAATCCAAAAAATCAAAGCATTGGATGACATGGCTTCGACATGGCCATGCTAAAGTTACGTTAATACCATGCTAAAGCTTTGTTAATACCACAAAAATTCTAGAATTTTGATTTAAAGTTAAACACGGCCATGCTAAAACCATGTTGAAGCCATGTTAAAGAGCTACAACACGACATTGCATCGACATGCCCATGTCGATGCCACATTAGAGAAAAGGAAGATTTTCCTACTCAAAAGGGAAAAGGAATTCAAGGGCAATAAGGTTTTCTATCAAGCTTGCCTATAAAAAAGGATACTAAGAAGTGTTTTGGAATTCATTCTACATTCTTGAAGCCACAAATAAGAGCTTAAGAAGGTAAACAAGGGTTTGAAGATTAAAGCAGCACTTAAATGAGTTTTATTTATTATTCTTCTTCACTATCTTATTAATTATTTTATTATTTGTATAACTATATGTGGTGAAACTCCTTTTAGGGCTTAGGTTAGGAGTGGCTACTCTATGATGTGATTAAACACAAGTTTTATTAATTTGATTTTTAGTTAATTCCATACATTAAGCTTAATGTATGCTTTCATTCTTAGCCATCTTGTTTACATGTTTATAGGTAGATTAACCAATGAGAGTTAAGAGAATTTATTAGGTTATGACTTATAGGACTTAGACTACTTGACCACGAGATTAGGTGAGCTCTTCGAGGGACTATGACAGTAGGCAGGGTCTATGGTGGTAAACTAATTGTTAAGGAACTTAATGAGTTTTGATTAAGTTCTTAACCATGAGAATAGGTTAAACTTTAAAATTAAAATGCTTAATTGAGCTCAAGAGAGTGTTTAGGTAATTTAGAATAATTATCCTTAAATAAAATCAAGGTGTTTAATAATTAAAGTGTTCATTATCTAATTAGAACGGTGAAACTAAACCTGAACTCTATGTTTCTATCATTTGATTTTCTCTTAGTTTTAATTTTTTAGATTTATATTTTGATTTCCTAAATTACATTATTGATTTGCTAGCTAAGAACATAAGTAGAGATATTAGTACTCAATATACAACCCTCATGGAAATGATATATTTTATACTACAACTCACGATCCATGAGCTTGCAGGTTCTGAACACAACAATTTGGCGCTATTGCTGGAGATTAGCAATATTGATATTAATTCAATTTTTACTTTTCTTGGACTAGTATTTTTTTCTATATCTTACTTTCTTTGTTTATTAACTTTTTAAGAGATTTGCTAGTTTATGAACACTCAATCTCTAGGAATCAATTTATAGAAGATTAATTATGAAAGCTAGAAGTCGTGAAAAATGAATCAAAAGGAAAAGTATATAAAAGACAAGAAAACAATGGTTGAAGATCAAGTGGTGCAACAAGTTAGGAATATGCTCTTTAAGAGTACATGATGCCTAATCCGAGAGATAACTTAAGTAGCATTGTGAAGCCAAACATGGATACTAACACCTTAAGATCAAACCAACAATTATTCAAATGGTTTCACAATTTCAATTTGGAGGTCTTCCAAGTGAAGATCTTAACACCCATTTAGGACAATTTTTGGAGATTTATGACACTTTAAAATGAATGGGGTTAGTTTGGATATAATAAATCTTAAAATGTTCCCTTTCTCTTTTAGGGATAAAGCCAAGTTATGGTTGCACTCTCTAGCACCACAGTCCATCACCTTTTGGGAGTTATTATCAAAGGCATTTTTAGGCAAGTACTTTCCATCGGGGAAGACATCAAAATTTAGATAAGAAATCACAAACTTCACTCAACATAATAGTGAATTTTTGTATAAAGCATAGGAGCGATTCAAGGGCTTACAACATCATTGCCGACACCATGGAGTTCCATAATGGATGCTTATCCAAACTTTCTACCAAGGACTCATTGAGCCAATAAGGATCACCATAGATGCTACAACTCAAGACTCATTTATGAGCAAGATTCTTAATGATGCAATAACTTACTTGAGACTATGGCATCTAATAATTATCAATGACAAGGAAAAAGAAGTGCACTAAAGAGAGTTGTAAGAATGCATTAAGTGGATGGTTAGAACCTTCAAAATGCAAAAATTTACATGCTCATAAAAAATTAGAGGCTTCAACCAAGGTACCAAACCTAATGTCTGTTTACTCTTGTGAATATTGTGGAGGAGGTCACTCAACTATAAAGTGCTAAGGGGGTTTCACTTCTCAAGATAATTCAATTAAGCAACTCAATGCTCTCAATACTTCTCAAAAAAATCCATACTCTAACACATACAATATGGGATGGCACAATCACTTTAATTTTTTTATGGTCTAATAAAGGAGGAGTGCAAGATGTCAACTAAGGATTCAAGCAGCCCCCACTTGGCTTCTAACAAAAGAATACTTTCCATCAATAATAGGGGAATAAACCTAACCTTAAGAGCACGATAAAGAAGTTTCTTAAAGTTCAAAAGGAGCAAAATGAGGCTATCATGAATCTAACATCTCACATTGCATCTTAATTTGCATCCTAAGCATCTCAAATTAGTCAACTCTTTATGCATGGAAAGATGTTAGAGAATCAAATTGCTTCACAAGCTAGTACCTCTAATTTTTTACAATTGGGTAAACTTCTAAGTTAACCTAAGAACCAAAGAGAGCATGTGAATGCAATAATACTTTGAAGTGGAAAGTAACTACCCGAGGTGGGAATCATAAAGGAAGAACAAGGTGTTACAAAAGATACTTATAAGGAAGACAAACAGACAAAGGAATACATCGAAGAAAAGGAATCATAGAAAGAAGAGGTGTCTAAAACTATCACTCTACCTCTCCCTTTCCCTTAAAGGTAATAAAAGAGCAAATATAATAAATATAACAAGCATTTTGGAACTTTTTTTAAGGCATTCCAATAGCTCAAGCTCAATATACCAATTTTGGATGTAATCAACATGATGCCCTCCTATGAAAAGTTCCTTAAAGACATCATTTCACAGAAGCAAAAGTGGGAGGATCATGAAACTATTCCTATCAATGAGTGCAGTGCAGTAATTCAAAACAAGCTTCCATAAAAGTTTAAGGACCCAGGGAGTATCATTATCCCTTGTACTATTGGCAATAAGTTTATATGTAAGTCTTTGTGTGATTTAGGTGCAAGTGTGAGCATAATGCCTCTCTCTTTTTGTAGATGCCTAAACATTAGTGAGCCACAACCAATAATGATGTCACTATAGCTAGCAAATAGGTCTATCATCTATCCCTATGAAATCCTAAAAGATGTGCCTGTTAAAGTTGGAGATTACTATGTGCTAGGAGATTTTATCATATTGGATATGGAAGAGGACCTTAAAATTCCAATCATTTTAGGGCATCATTTCCTTGCTACCACCGTATAATTATTGATGTTAAACATGGAAAAATTACTCTAGAATTGGAGAAGAAAAAGTAGAGTTTGATGTATTCAAGAAGCCAAATCAATCCTAATCAATGACTTCTTATTTTCAGGTAGACATGATGGATGTTTATGCTAAAGATGTTCTTCCACAAGTTCCTAAAGAAATACTTAAAACATGCCTTATTCATGATACCAAGGAGGTGAAAGCAACCAAGATAGTTAAGAAGAAAAAGGGACCATTTGGAGAAAGATAAAAAAGAGTGGCAAATTAAAAGTGCTATGAAAGATATAAATTTTAAGAATTTCTCATCTTCTTTTTGAGTGTCAAATAAGCAAGCTCAAGTAGGAGATGATTATTCTTTGATCCATCCTTCCTAAGTAAAGATCCAACATTAGGGGTCAAGCTAATGACCTAAAATTAGTGCTTGTTGGGAGGCAACCCAACGTGTTTTGAGTTATTTCTTTTGTTTAAGTTCATTTTTATTTTTCTTAGTTTTTGTTATTTTATTTTGTAGGTCATCTAACATTTGGAGTGAGCATAAAAGGAAGAAAATGCTTACTAGGGAAGTCCTTGTTTTCTTTTTCATATTTTAATATTTTTTTCAATGAGGACAATGCCATAGATAAGTGTGGGGGAGGACGCCAAATGTTAGGATTATGTTTTTATGTGTGTTTTGTGTTTGTGTGTTTTATTTATTTTTGCATGTATATTAGTTAAATTAAGAAAATAATTTTTTAAAATGGTAATATTCATTAGCTTTTAATTCAATTTCTCCACATTTATTATAATGCTTGTCCTTAAAACTTTTTATTTTTGTTTTGTGGAAAATTGATGCTCAATTGTAGTTAGAAGGCAATAGTGGATAAGTGTTCATTCTCGATTCAATTATTGAAATATTGAATGGTTTATTAATTAAGATGGTTGTACATGGTCATTAAGTATGAAAATTTTAAGTTTTTGACCTAAGCATAAACTAGGAGAATGAATTTGAGCATGATTTTAGGAGAGAGTGCATTTTGGTTTGTAATTCTAAAAAAAATTATCTTTTTTCTTAAGTAAGAGTAGTACTTAAATTTTCATTTTTATATGCTCTAAATCTACTTCAAGGCTCTAATTAAACTAAGAGGATCTAAAGGACCCACTTGGTGGTATCCATGCTTAGTATTACGAGAACGGTGGGGGATAACTAAAAGTGGAAAGATTGGATTAAAGAGAGTTAAAAATGGTGAGATAGATCGTAAAATGCACTCATCAAATAAAAGAAAATATATTGTGAAATAGAGTGTAAAATTCATTCATGACTAAAGCTGAATTATAGATCTTAATGTTTCTCTTCTAGAGTCATGTTCATTGGATTTCAAAGAGCTATGTGCTTGGGTTATGATTAGTAAATTGTTCATATGTGATGTATTTTTGCTTGATTATCTTCTTTAGTGAACAAGTTTCAATCTTGATGTTATCGATTTGCATGTCTTAGAAGCTATAAGTATTTAGTTGTAATTGAGCTGTTCTTTAAAATTTCAAATTCGATTTTTGCTTGAGGACAAGCAAAACTTAAGAGTGGGGGAATTTGATGTGTGCAATATTTATATATTTTTTAGTTGAATTTTAATGATTTTTGAAAAAATAAATAATTTTAATTGGGTACATTTTAGGTTAATTAGGAAATATTTTTTATTTTAGAGTCTTATTTAGGATTTTATTATTTTTGGTTTAATTATAGTCAAATTAGGAGTTTATATTTAAGTACTTATTATTGTTTCCCTTTTTGTAGTTTAGCCTAAAAAGGAATCCAAAAAGTCATAGGATTGGACGATATGGCTTCGACACGACCATGTTAAAGTTGTGTTGATACTATGCAAAGATCTAGAATTTTGATTTGAAGTTAAACACGACCATGCTAAAACCATGTTGAAGCCATGCCAAAGAGTTGTAATGTGACACCTTATTGACATGCCCATAATGATGCCATGTCAGAGAAAATGAAGATTTTCCCACTCAAAAAGGAAAAGGAATTCAAGGGCAATTAGGTTTTCTATTAAGCTTGCCTATAATAGTGGATACTCAGAAGTGTTTTGGAATTCATTCTACATTCTTGAAGCCACAAACAAGAGCTTAAGAAGGAAAATAAGGGTTTGAAGATTGAAGTGGTGCTTAAACAAGTTTTATCTATTCTTTTCTTCACTCTCTTATTATTTATTTTATTATTTGTAAAACTAAGTGACAATATCTCATTTTTGGTTAGTGGTATGATTTCATGGGGCATTGTGTGTGTCCTTCCATTTCTAAGGGACACGGAAACTTTACCAAATAAGGATAAAATGATTGGTCTCAGGGGGATGATACGCTTTTGATTTTGTGGAGTCACCACCCAATTTTTAGAAAATTAGGAAAAGAAAGGGACAACATCGGGTCACTCAGCAAGTATTGTCTCTAGTAGAGATTTTCGGGTTTGGGGGATCATGTCTACTTTTTTACTATTTTTCATTATATGATATTTGATGTATAGCTACCGCAACACTCTAGTTTTGGTAATGACAGTTTGTATAGCATTCACATAGTATATCAGATAGTGGAAGATAATAAAGTTGAAAATTGAATTATTACATCTCTTTCCTGATAAAATACATATGAAAAGGAAAAGATTATGGAAAAGTGAATCTAATTCGGATGTGATTAATCTGCAAGATTAATATAACCATTCACACAGCTTGCTGGATTTCATGAAAAATAGGATGATCATGCATGCTTGCAGTGATTATTTATGCTATGATGATGTATGATGATAATATAAAGGATGCATGAGGTCATCATTGGACTGAGAGCATGATGACTCTATTCTGAGATATGAACTTTTCACATTATTAGAATTTACGATGTGATTTCATGATTTTAGAAATAGAGGATACAGAATGATGATATGAAATGAGCATAATAAAGGATATATTATTCATGTAGCATGTAAAATTGTCAGTCTCATCACACAAGCACAATAGTATTCCCAAATTCTAGAGACAGTAAAATAAAATGTAATGTGATAAAATAAATGTGCTAAAATAGTTATGTGGTCCTCAAACTCGACTGAGCTTGTATGGGTTTTGAAGCCCTAGCTTTGAGAGATTATCAAGCTTTTCTCGTCGACAAGTTCAAAATGACAACAGAATGATACTAGATTGTATACCTTTGAAGCATGCTTTTGACAAAGCTGAAGCTTAGTTTAGTGGAAAAGGGATCTAACAACCTAAGAGAAAGGTTATGAGAGAGCAAAAATTATCTGGAAAGGGGTTTCCAATGCCATCAATCAGACCAATTTTTTGAGTGTGTGTGCGCTTCCACTTGCTCCCCCTCCCCCCTCAAAATGGGGTGTGAAATGGTTTATTTATAGGGAAAATTAGGTAGAACAATGTGACAGGGGTGTGGTAACATGTGCGTATTGAGTATTTTATGCATGGGCATGCCAAGTGCATGCGGTCGCGCATAATGTGCATGTGGTCATACGCACACACACGTTATCCACACACACTTTGGCCTTCCATGTATACTTCTTGGGTTTTATGCACGTTATTCTAGGGTTGGTTCCTAAGGATTTTAGGCCTTTCAGACACATTTCTGAAGTCTATTTTGCCAAATTCAACCTCGATTTTAGCATATGACACCTAGGGGCATTTATGCGCACTTCTGAGCGAGACGCGCTGATCCTCAGGTTGTGTTGGATTATTCTGGGACCACTTTTGGAGTTTTAGGGCCTTCCAAATGTGTTTTTGAGGTTCATTTTGTCAAAATCAATTTCCATTTTTTCACAAAGCTAGGTCCTGATCTAACGAAATGTGCACTAGTCCAATAAGCTGAGTATTTTGAGAGGGGTTTTCTCAAAATAAACCTCTAATTGTTTTGATAATTCACATTTTGCAAGGTCAAGGCATAATTTAATGGCTCAGTGATTGATTTTGCACACTGGTGGGGTCGGTTAGGTTTTAAGGTTGCACACTTCAGAGGTATTATGAACGAGCAGACTTTAGTCATCACGGGGATTCATTTCATCATTAGACTTTTTTGAGGATAGTCAAATTTGAGGTATGATAGTTGCCCCCTGCTTCATATGTGTTGAATAACCACCTAGCACTAGTGTTAATACATGAGAAGCAAATGCAAAGATGCAAAAATATTTTGATAGGGAGAGAGGTACTTACCTATGGGTTTTCTTTAGACGTCTTGTCAAGATTTGATTGTTGTTGTTATATTGTGTTTGTTGTTATTGTTTTATGACTTGGTTGTCATGTAAGGTGCTATTTGGAACATATACAAGCTTATGCAAAGTGCATTAGGATTTATGCAACTATAACATTCTTAGGTGCCACACAAATGAAGATGCTACTAAGCAAAAAGAGATGCGACTATAACCTTTTAGGTGTCATGCAAAATGAGGATGCTACTAAGCAATGAAAATGTGACTATAGCTTCTTAGGTGTCATGCAAATGAATATATGACTATAATATGTGATTATAACCTTCTTAGGTGTCACACAGATGAAGGTGCTACTAAGAAATGAAAATGTGACTATAACCTTCTTAGTTGTTATGTAAATGAAGATGCTACTAAGTAAAAAGAGATGTGACTATAACCTTTTTAGGTTTCACGTGAATGAACATGCTACCAAGCAATGAAAATATGAGTATCACCTTCTTAGGTGTCATGCACATGAACATATGATTATAACCTTCTTAGGTGTCACACGAAATGAGGATGGCACTAAGCGATGAAAATATGACTATAACCTTCTTACGTGTCATGCAAATGAACATATGACTATAACCTTCTTAAGTGTCATACAAATGAATATGCAATTATAACCTTCATATTTGTCATGCGAATGAACATGCGACTATAACCTTCTTAGGTGTCACGCGAATGATTATGCGACTATAACATTCTTAGGTGTCACACGAATGAACATGTAACTATAACCTTCTTAAGTGTCATACGAATGAACACGCGACTATAACCTTCTTAGGTGTCACACAAATGAAGATGGTACTAAGCAAATGAGAATGCTCCTAAGCAATGTGGATGCTCCTAAGTAGTGAAAGTGCTTTTAAGCAATGAGAAGATGCTTTTAAGTAGTGAAAGTGTTTCTAAGCAATCTAAGAGTGCTTCTAAGTAATGTGAGAGTGCTTCTAAGCAATGTGAAAGTGCTTTTAAGCAATGTGAGTAAATGCTTCTAAGCAATGTGAATAAGGTAGCAGTGATGATATAGTAATGATGTAATAATGATGCAGTAATGATGAGGTGATTACATCATTATTTTGATGATTTGAAGAGAGATATCCTTATAGTGAATTTTCTTTACTCTTCTTCTTTCATGTGGCATTGAATTTTCTTTCAAGGGTGGTGCGTGCGTAGTGTCTTTAGACAGATGGAATCCATATTGGTGTACTTTTATATGAGTTCAATGCATGTCTTATGCTTAAATGGAAGTTTAGGACCCTAGAAATGAGTGTGTAGAGTCTTAAATTGCATGTAAAACCATAAAAGAGTGTGTAGAAGGGAGAACCGCATATGACTATGACCACACACCTTCCACATGGTCACGTGCTTCCTCCCCTCCCGGCCTATTTAGATGGCCATTTTAGAGGTTTTGGGAGGCTTTGTCTAGACTTTTTAAGTGTTTTTTTTTTATTTTTCTTAACCTTTTTTGTGTCTCGAGTGCTATCTACTCTATTTTTGCTTATGTACTACCATTTTCTTATGTATAAAATCGAGTTCCCCAACATTCTTGAGGGTTTAGAGGATATTTTTATTGTTGTTGGTATTGATGTGGAGGGTGACTTTACAAAGGCTATTAGAGCTGGGATGTCTGTTGCAGGGTAGTACTCAAAGTTCTTAGCCATCTAGGCTTTCTCAAGGAGATCTGATCCCTATTGTTTATAGCTTGGAGACTCATGCTTAGGTGCATCACCATCATGAGGTAGGTCCTTCTTTGCCCTTATTTTTTGAAGCTTGTTCATTGGCTATTTTGTTGTATATTTTTCTATATGAGGTTCTTGTAAATGTAGCTTTGTGCTTCTTGCTGTAACTATCTATTAAGTCATAGCTTTATTATAAATGTTGATGGTTGATAACTCTTGCCTTATTTTCTTTTCTTCATTGTCTGCTAATGCTTGCCGTGATGCTTTTCTTTTTGGCTTTTGTCATTGCTTGATCTTATTAAATGACAGAGAGAGAGATATGTTAGTATTTAGCAGTTGTGCAAATGTTTGATAGTGTACCTATTATTTATAACCTTGTAGGTATGCTATTGTGTTGGTTGGTGGTTTCAACAGAGTCAGCATGTATTATCAGGGTCTCCCAATGTGTGTGAAATGGATGATTGCTAGGAAGGTCTTTGATGGAGTCATTGATGCATTATCTTATGACTCATATGCATCAAGTCATATTTCCATGTATGTGTTAATAGAGTGGTGGATGGACATAGTGCATACTTTCCATCTGCTTGTTGGGGAGATGACTATTACCCTTTTGGATTTTGCCACTATCACAAGCTTGAGCTTTTCTGGAGAGCCTATTCCTTTCAGTGAGGATGAGTGCTCTACTGCTATGGCAAAGAGGCACCTCATGATTGATTTGCTTGCAATGGTCACACCTATGAAGTCTGGTTGCTCATATCTCACTTGTTACATGGAGTTTATTTCTTTTGTGCGAACTTTGTATGATGATGGTCTTGTCTCAGTAAAGCAATTGGCTCACTGCTTTTTATTTTATTTACTGAGTGTTGTTATCTTTCTGAACCCTTTAGGTACATATGATCTACAATTGATGTCTATCTTGAGAGATCTAGGTGGCTTATCAAGATATTGCTAGGGCACTACTGCCTTTTTTCATATGTACTCAGGCCTTAATATAGCATGTCGAGGTGCCTCGAGGATATGTGGATGCTTGTTCATGATGGACGTGAGTAAGAGTTTTGTTGTCTGCTCTTTTGCTTTTAGTTTATTATTTCTAACCCTTTGATTTTGACATATTTGGGCATATCAGTTCGGGATTCTCCCTCATCTGTCCATTAAGCATTTCTAAGAGGATGGCTTCCCTCATTATTCTCATTGGATAAGGAAGACTACTGATTTGATTGAGGATTGCAATGTAGCTTGAGACCAAATGGGGAAGCTATCCCATTATCAAGTATGTCTGATTCCTGTTGCATTAGTTGTTTCTCTCTTAGGGATATTTTATTCATTCTTGCCTTTTAAGTAGATTTTTCTTCATTAGTGGGTGGTGAGGTCTCATTAAATGGAAAAGATGGTGACAGCATGGCAACTGATGAAGAGATGAGTGTTGCTCTTTGGCCTCATCAGTGGACTGTGGTATTTAAGCGAGCAAGTCCATCGTTAATGGGATGACCCATATATGAGGAGAGTTCTTGTCCTTCCTCCTGGTGACATGAGGATTAGGCCATCATAAGAGTCATTAAGAGTTGCTTTTTCTGACCCGGTAAGCCTTTATTCCTATTTTGGTGCAAGCATATGGCAAACTTTATTAGTAATAAACTTTAATTGATCTGAGTTTTGAGAACTTATATGCAGAAACATCGGAGAAGATCAGCATCTCATTTTAAGGAGGATGAGGGCACATTCTATACTGAGGCGACTGCCCATGCCAGTGGTGTGGCTTCTAGTAGTACAACACTTAAGAACTTAATGGTTTAGTCATCTTCATCTTTACTTAGGATGGATATCCTTGGTAGAGTAGTGAGTTTCGATTTGCCTAGTCTTGGCTTTCCTCAGTCAAGTGTTGCTCCTATTGATGCTACCCTTATTCATGTTCTCCACTTATTCTTGATTGTGTTTCATTTGTTTGGTGAGTAGTGGTTGACTTATTTGCTTACTTTTGTAGATTCATGTCTCCTTTGGTCAATACTGGTATACTATTATAAAGACTACGCAACAATGCTTTTTGGAGTTTGCTACTACCCAGAAGGTATGCCTTCTTTATTATATTTGCTTATTTTATTCACATGTTTTATGTATGAGTGTATGATATGCAATATGTAATGCATGTTAAGCACCATCTCGCTAGTTATGAATGGAAGCGAGAGCGTGCAGCTTATTGTTACCACATTAGTGAGCTAGAGTCATGGCTAGCATCCTTTATGATGAACAGTGATGAGTCAAGATCATATGAGGGGGATGCTTGAGCAAGATTAGTCCTTGCTTTTGATGGTAGCCACAGTTGATGTAGTTGTTTTAGGAGTTAGGTGTAGGACTTTTGGCCTGTGGTTTGCTTTGTTGTATTTTTTCCTGAGGTTATGGACTTTAGGTGTTGTATTTGGACATTTGTCCTGCATGTTGTATGATGCTTGTATGATTATTATTGTACATGCTTTTTGTTGTGTATCATTGATGATGATGTTTCCCATTACTATTGTTTTCCTTTTTTTGCCTAGCATGTCTCCCTTTAGAGCTTTTCACGCCTAGCTGGGATTTTTTTTTTTTTGCTTCAATGATAGTGGCTAATCTTGAAGAGAGAGCTTAAAGAGGATGGTAAGAAACGTGGTTATGTAATGAAAGAAAATGAAATGCATGCTTGATGCAATTCATGATGATAAAATGTGTCACACTTTTTAAAAACATTTTTCATAAATTGGCAACTATTCTCATTTCACTGTAATCATTTAAGAAAAGCAAAAGTGCATTCAAAAAATTTTCAAACTTGAGGTTACCCCTGTCCTTCTTAGTTTTTCTAGTTAAGTATTTTCTCTCTTTTCCTAATTTTTGCCTGAGCTACTGTTCTTAGGTTTTCAACTTAGCGGGAAGTCCCTAACTTTTGCCTGAGCTATCATTTTTAGGTTTTCAACTCAACGGGATAATGATTTTTTTATTTTTTATTTTTTCCTTAGACGTAGTACTTCTTTAGGCGGTCTATATTGATAGGTTTAGAAAATTTATTGCCTTCAAAATCCATCAGCTTGACTGCTCCTTTTCATAGGACATGTTTGACTAGGTATGGGCCTCCCCAGTTTGTTTGAATTTCCCTCTAGGGCCTAGAATGTTCTACCTTGCTTGCTTTAGCGCCTAGTCTCCGGCTTTCATACTATTGACCTTTACTCTTTTGTTAAAGGTCTTGGCTAGTCGAGCCTAATACAACTATATATGGTATAGAGCCTTAAGCCTTTGGCTGTCCAAGAGAGTGAGATTATCGTGTCTCTATTGAGCCCATTGTACTTCTAGCAATTCAAATTTGATTGTTACCCAAAGAGAATTGATCTCTATTTCAATTGGAAGAACTATTTTTGATCCGTACACTAGTGAAAAAGGAGTTGCTCCTGTTAAAGTTCTGATTGTTGTTCGGTACCCCCATAAGGCATGTGGCAATATGTGCACCTAATCTTTATAAGTTTGAGTCATCTTTGGTAAGATCTTTTTTATGTTTTTTTTTTGCAACTTCGATAGCCCTGTTTGCTTATAGTCAGTAAAGAGAAGATTTATGATGTTTCACCTTATAACTCCTTAGTAGCTCTCTAGCTTCCCCTTAGAATTGGACACTGTTGTTAGAGATGATGTGATGTGGGATCCCATATCGACATAACATATTTCTTTTGATGAACTTAGCCACTTGCTTGGCTCTTGTCCTTGTGAATGATTCTACTTTGACCCATTTTATGAAGTAGTCTACTACCACTAGGATGAACTTGTGTTGTGTCCATTTGAGGTTATTGGGTGGATTTCCCCAATTATGTCTAGTACCTATGCTAAGAAGGGCTATAAAGAGGAGATGTAGTGTAGTTCTGTTGGGGGAAGGTGATTGACATTCCCGTGGATCTGACACTTGTGGCATTTCTTTATAAATTTGATACAGTCTTCTATCATTGTTATCCAGAAGAACCCTTGTCTGATTAGCTTCTTAGGTAGGATTGCTCCATTCATATGTGGACCATAAACACCCTCCTGTACTTCTTCTACTACTTGTGTAGCCTTAGTTTCATCTTAATATCAAAGTTGTAAACCATATGAGGTTCTCATGTATAACACACCCTGGTGCGATATGAATTTTGATGCTACTTGTTAAATGACTACTTTGTCTCTTTCATTTGCTTGATCAGGATAGGCTCATTCCTTCAAATATCTCTGGATGTCATAAATCTAGGGTTTTTTAGCTATTTTTATCTTTGCTATTCTGCAGTTTTTATGACAAGGTTGTCCCGATCTGACTAGAATCAGAGGCCTTATGGGCATTTTGGATGGTCCTTCCCATACCGATGCTAGGGAAGCAAGTGCATTTTCCATCTAATTGTGATTCTTAGGGAGATTAATGAATCTACATTTTTAAAAAGACATGGTAAGTAGCCTCAAGTGGTTCAAGTAAGGCCTTAAGTGCTGCTCTTTCAGTTCCCATTCTTTCATGACATGATTGATTACTAGCATAGAATCCCTGAAGATTTTGACTTCTATGATATCTAGGGCTACCAATACTTCTATTCTTAGTGTGCATGCCTTGTATTATGCTTTTTTATTTGTGACTCTGAACTTGAGGTTTTTAGCAATTGGTACCACTTCACCTTCTAGAGATTGTAGTATGACACTAACTCCTGCACTGAACTGATTGACTACTCTGTCAAAGTATATATGCATTCTTGGATCCCAATGGCTGAGCTAAGGTCATTTAGGAAGTCCAGTTGGATTTCTTCTGAGTTTAGAATGGGGTTGAGAGTTAGAAATTCAACTACTGCTCTCCCTTTTACTGCCTTCTTACTCAGATATTGCATGTTGAATTCTATTAGTAGTCTGAGCCACTTGGCAAGTTTCCTCGCTAGAGAGGGAGCTTCATAGAGGTACTTCATTGGGTCCATTTTAGACACGACTTGAATTGTGTAGGATTAAAAGTAGTGTCTAAGTTTTTTCATTGCCCATACCATTGCCAGGCATATATGTTCAACTTGGCTATACTTCTCTTCATATGGTAGCATCTTCTTACTCAAGTAGTAAACTGCGGGTTCTGCTTTCGTTTCTCCCTCTTGTGCTAACATTGCATCGATTGCATTCCCTTTAATGGCTAGATATAGGGTTAGAGGTATCCCTAGTTTAGGTGGCCTTAGAACCTATGGATTGGCTAGATAGCTTCTGACCTTGTCAAATGCTAGTTGATACTATTCATTCCATTCAATCGACTGATCTTTTCTGAGTAGCTTGATGATCAGTTCACACACTGCTGTTAACTTAGCGATGGCTCTGCTAATGAACTATAGTTTTTTCTAGAAACCCTATGATTTCATTCTCTATTTTTAGTACTGGCATCTCTCTGATGGCTTTTGCTTTATCTAGATCCATTTTAATCCTATTTTGATTGACAACATACCCTAGCATCTTTCCTAAGTGACCCTAAATATGCATTTCTTTGGGTTTATACTGAGGCTGTACTTTTAACCCTTCTGAGGAACTTTTCAAGATCAAAGGGTGTTCTTCCCTAGTTTTTGACTTGACC